>OY987216.1:15880842-16216588 GCA_963920805.1 Primula vulgaris | reverse complement strand
ATGAAAGAATTACATATTTATTCTACAATGCATCTCCTTCTTTACTTCTTTACATGACCTGTGCACTACCACAAATCTTTGGCATCAATCAGGAAAATATTGGACAACAAAGGAGAAGAAATATATTATTATAAATCAATTAGAGATAACAAAAATGAACAAGCAATATAAATTATTCGTTAGACGAGTATTAGTTGTCTCATAAAGCAAATGTCCAAAGCAGGAATCATTATTATGATGATGACAGGGGTCGGAACTAGGATTAGATTGTTTGGGAGCCCGTAGAAAAAAATTGTTATTAAAATTTTAAGAAGAAAAAAAGGCTTAAAATAATCGAAAGCGCAATTTAAACGTTTTTTCTGAAGGTTAAAAAAACGAGTTGGTCATTGTAAAAAGTAGGATAAATTTAAAATTATAAAAATTGTTTTTTGTTTGCTAATATCAAAAGGATGTATCAGAAGAAATAAAATATTACTCATGTAACTAAAATAACATGAAAGCAATAAAAAAGTATAATTTGCAATAGTCAAGAATTGAACCAATGAGCTCTTATTCCATTATAAGGAGTGTTACCAAATAAGACAAGTATGATTATATATCTTATGGGGGCTATTAATCTACATAACCTAAATTTCTAAAAAAGTTCCTATAAAAAAAACTGTTTTTCAAATTTCCGGGGTGGCGGCAGCCACCCCCTAAATCCACCCCTGGATGATGCGCCAACCCCTAAATCCACCCCTGGATGATGCAATCATCGAAAAAGTAATCGAAAAAATATTATTGATAAGCCTATAAATTTTGAAGTTACTTTACTACTCATGGTAAGTTTATATTAAAATCACGACAAAAACAGACTAGATTGTAATTCCTGTAAAATTTGCTTATTCTGCATTAATTCTAATAATCAACTACTACTCATTAGTGCTAAAATGGTGAACTACCATTGAGGAAAACAGCTTAGATAGTGTCATTTTAGGTAATGGAAAAAAAAGTATTGTGAAAAAAAAACATTTTCATATTACAATAACGTGCAAAGGCGGTAGATGCATGTGGCCAACATTAATGAAAAGAATTAAAGAAGGTTTTGTCACTTTTCAATGACATAGTTTAGTGGGGAGTAACTAGTATTTAATGGCTCAATTATGCATATAAAAAAATGCTGTAACTTGGAATCTTTGAGCCTCACCAGATATTAGTTGATGATTACAACAAGGACCACACAATATTGACCAGAAAAGTAGCATTCGTACGGATTCATTATGTAATTTTATTTGAAACAACGTGAGATTGTAAATGAGAACTCTTTATGATATTCTAGGATCTTGTCCCTTCATTATAAATATTTATTTTATTTCACATCTTTGCATGTGTACATACTTTGCCTTCATGTATTACGATTAATAGAAAAGTAAATAATGATTGACCCTAATTTCATTCTCATACAGTCCCTCAAAATCTATATTTGAATACTATCTCCCGAATTCATATAGTAAATGGAGGGGAGGTAAGTGACTTGTGCTACAACCTTCTAAGCCCATGAGTGTAAAACCATGCTAATTCGCAAAATTGAAAAAAAATAAACGAATTCAGGAAAATATGCAGCAACAATTATAAGTCTATAAGGACGCAGCAAACACATTAAGCACACCAGTATTTTATACTTATTTGATATTAGTGATTGTGATCAAACATTGGGTTGATAAAGCATAATTTGATAATCGCAAATATTGCAACCTTTCCCCGTGGCTGCAATATGAGTTTCTTGGATTCAGTAAATCAATCTGCCATTTCGGGGCCCTTTTTTTATTGTCTTCTTTATCATTTTCGATTAAGAATAAAAGTAGAAAGATGATTGTGGATAAAACAATGTGTAATAAATTCAACTTGATAACACTTGCTGAATACAATTCAATTTACTATTAGCTAGAGCGATGGAAATATTATAACTATTTAAAAAAATTGAAACCATGACTTTCTTTTTCGGCTTAGAATTCCTTCACAGAAATTAAGTGCCTAATCCAGACACTTCTGGAATATTTCCAAGCCTGCAAACCAATATATCTATACTACACTAATCATGGCCATGATATTTTGCAGCTTCAGCTCAACTTTTTTTTGTTTTCTGCTTTATAGGTTGGAGTTGGACTACTTTGGACGACCAGCTTATAAGCTCAATCTTTTGGAGTTCTATTCCTGAGAAAATTTCCAACCTTAAGCTGGACAGAACTATTATTATTTTCTTGAACATATGTCATATAGCTCATCTGCTTAAAAGGTTAAAATCAAACAAGCCCTATAACACAGTACTCAGAATTCTCCTCGACATGAAGTTCACTGCGATAAATACTAAAACAATGTTACACATCTTCAAGAATGCGAGATACTAAAACAAATGTATGATCACTCCAAACAAATAAAGTTTCGATTAAAGTTAGTGAAGTCTATGTCTTCAGTTATATGTAGTCAGTTCTTCATTAGTTCAGTTTGACTTCACATATTAATTTTGCTTATAACCTAAAGAATGAAACTGTTTTTGTGCTCGACTGTGGATAAGTTTGGTGAAGCCTACACTAGAAATGTTATTTCTAATCGAGTCTATACACTATATTTTGGCTATGGATATATAGCATCCGTTTTTTTTCTTTTCTTGTCCTTGTATCATTAATTATGTGTATTTTAGGAGTATTAAGAGCGTCCCTTACTAAAAGCATTTCCCATTTCACCAGAGGAAATATTTTCTAATCAAAAGGTGATAGTGGCAACAGAGACAGGCGACACAAAAGAGAATGCCTATTAGAAACTGCAATCAAACTCAGAGTCGGAAGAATAATTAGTATTAACACACTCTGTATAAACCATAGCGAACATGGCCTAACGCACTACAAAGTAGCGTAAACCATTTTTAAACAATCCGGTGTCGACAATCAACTCAAATCAAGAAAATCTAAACTCACCTCAATAGTCTTATATCGACCATAAAAAGTGTACGAAGAGACAAATAACAAGTAAAAAGCATCTTAAATATCGCATACATGAGCCCTAACCAGTCCTGCTTGTACAATAAACTCAAAGCCAGAATCCTACAACACCCATCCAAGGTCATATCGACCACAATAAGTTTACAAAACAGACAACAAGTATCCACCATCTCAAATATTACATAATATATCTTAATCATATGGGATTTGTATATATGCCGCATCACACACAAACGGCACGTCGGCGTACATCCCAGCAAGCGCACACCTAATGCATTCTAAAACCGTGAAAAGATATGCAAATGCCACAGCTGTCCAGAAATGCATACCCACCTTCCCCCAATACACAGCCAAGGGCATCCAACGGCTTACAGTCCCTATCACTTGTAAAGCTATCTCTAAAAGCATACCCATCACGACATGGAACCTGAAAACAAAGCCGTCCCAGAAATTTGAAGGCCATACACTAACCTAAAATTTGAGACAATTCTTTTAAAATTACTTTTCTTTTGAGTAGTCATAAATAATAATAGTGAAAGTTTTTTTATTATTTGTTTCTCCCCTTTGGATATGGAAACACTAATTATCGATATTTGATACTATCAATTTCCGGAAAAAAAAGGAGATATAATCCTTACTTTTCCATATATAACGGTAATTTCGGAATGTTTGGTTGCAACTCTTTGATCAAACAAGCTGTTTTACTAAGTTGTGAAAAAAGCTGGGCTCATCCATATTTCAGTTCAAGACACAGCCTCCAAGCTCTTAGACAACATACAGTTGCTTTTCAGCAACAAAAAAAAAAAAAAACAAGAAGAAATATAAGCTAAAATAACTGCAATCCGACAACCCAAAGCTTCTAGTGTATTAAGGCCAATAACCCGAAAAACACTAGCATTTCAGATGGCGGACCAATTGAAGTCCAGCTTTGAGCAAAAAAAAAAATAGTTTAGAAGCTGCAACCAAACAAGGTCTTAGTGTCTCAACCAATTATTTAGGCAGCAAACAGAAATTTATACAAAATACAGGGACCAGACAGAACCTGAAAAAGTGTGGCCACTCCTTCTTCCTCACTATTCCAAGATATGCAGTGAAAAAGTACGCCATTAAAAACCAGCTAGGAAGTTTTCCAAGAGCACCCAAAAAAGGGTACGTGAGAAATTCGAGATCTTCCAAGAAAGGGTGCAGATGATACGCTGTTTCAGCATACATCCAAGTTTCATGTAAGGGCATTAGATACGGGAGACAAGCAAGTGTACGCCACCACCATTTGGGCTTTTCTGTCATAGCGGGGAAACGGAAACTGGTTGGAACGTCTTTAGCGGCTCGAAGAGAGAAAAATGATTTACGGCGAGTTGGCAGAGTAGGAATTGAACGGTATAGGATCGGATGATCGCCCCTTAAAAGAGGGCTCGACGAAGCAGAAAAGCTTGGAGTAGAGTTTCCTGAGACACAGATGAAAAATTATGCACACTCGTTGCCCATGCCTTGCTTGTTTGCAACTTTTAACCTCGGTCCTTTTTGGCTTAAAAACTGGGCTGCATTTGGTTAGTGCAGCTTAAAAGCTGAGCTTTTCAGGGTTTCAGCCTGAGAAAGATAGAAATTTGGACACTGTTTTTTTCTTAACCTAAAAAAACCAGTTTATTTGCTAAAAAGCTGCAACCAAATACTAACATTTTTGTTCAAACGGGGAGATTCAAATTATACTCATCACTTCCAGTTATTAAACTTGAAATTTGGAAATCTTAGGACGGACCCAACTGACTTAATTTGTTCATAAGTCGAACTTCAAAGTCAAGGGCATATAAAACCATTCACCCTGGTCCTTGACTAACTTGACTACTAATTAGTACTTCAATCAGCTATACGATGCAGTCTTGGATTCATGTCATATATATATTAGTGTATTTACCTAAAGATTTACCATTTATTTTTCGGAATGACCCAAATCTACCATCTTCAGCAACACTTTTTCCAGAACTAACAAACTGATCAAAAGAAAGCGAGAAGAAGAAAAAAATTAATACAAACATAATTTGGATGCTAATCCATATCCGTAGACTCCGTTCCTACTATGATGATAAATCTCATAATTTGGACGATGAGCATAATGCCAAGAAGATAGTTTTGTCTAATTTCAAGCTTTCTTATGTTTTTAAAGTTTTCAAACAACAAAGCGAAATTCATATTTGACGTTCAAGCTTTTCTTTGAGCTATGCATGATATAAGATAAGATAATATTTAGTTAAAATATTCCATTCTATCAAAAGTATGTTGTCATGGCATTAACTTTCACCTCCTGGTGACTCATGAGTACTCAGTGACATAACTAGCTACAGTATATTCCTGTCCAATTTTACATTTCAGAAATTTAATAACTGAACAATACCTTTTGGAGACCATAGCTTTTCCTCATGAGAGGATCCCCATGAGCTTCTAATTCCAGAAGATGGACTATGAGTGGAAAAGCGCGATGATGCCACATAAGACGCCTTATGTTTCAAATAAAAACTCCCCGAAATCGGAGAGCACCCATTCAAAAGCATATTTAGCCACTCACGACACCTGCTTAATCACACACAAAAAGGATACACACAGTTAATATACTATAGGGAAGGAACCAAGATTTGGTTAGAAAGAGATCATATCAATAATTGTGGAAAAGTATAATATGAAAGTAAAGGTATAAACTATAAAGTTATGACTTAAAAGCTTAACAGTTAACAAATATGAAACTCCATGGGTGACTTAATTTTCAAAGGTCAATTTTATACCAAAATCAGCTCGTGTTGACTGAATGAAGGACTACGAAGAGATAGGTAATTAATATTTTTTAAAGGTAAACCTACACACACTTCTGTGCGCCCAAATTATTGGAGCATGATCCTTTCTTCTTATTTTAATGTACAAGATACTATATCATTTGTATCACTACACAGCATAATTTGGAGGAAGTTTCATTGCATAGACAAACAAATTTCAGCTAGTTTGTAATGTAGGACTGGGAAGTTTAATAGCTCAAACAAGGTATAGAAGAGATAAAAACGATAAAAGTGATAAAAGGGGAATTAAGCCTAAGCTTAAGAGTTAAATAAAACTCTGTATTTCATAAGTAAAAAGGAAACACTTGAAATAATAAAAGATGGAAATAAGATAAATCTATTTATGCTCCTGCATCAGTTTGGCTGCAGTTGTCAACAAGCAAGTTATCTTATTTAAGGCCGTTAATGAGCTGGGCACCTTCTACATAATATTTTTAATGTTTTACAGCCAGAAAAATGAAAACGCGTACCAAGCCAAAAGCAAAGCAACTTCTAAACACAAACAAAAAACGGAGCATAATAGCAGCAACAAGAAACAATTAAACATTAACTTTATGGCTTATCGGGTAGTACATCAGAACAATTCATTTAAACACTTATAACGGAGTATGTTCAAACAAGAAGAGTAGAGCTAGAACTCAGCCTACAGCGAAACACACAGTTAAACAGAGCGGACTAAGTTTCCTATTCAAGAAACTGCAAAAATTGTTCAAAATTTCACGAAATTCATTATACCATCCCAAAACAAGACCTTCTAAGATAGTTCGCTCTTGAAACAAATACGGAATTAAAAAATGTACAGCAGAGGAAAGAGAGTGTCGTCCACTGAATTAAGGCTCACACCATAAGATTTGTTCAAAAACTTGCAAAATGCGTTCTACCCATTTCCTAAGTGGAATCTTTACAAAACTCTCGAAATCACAAGCAAACAAAAACTTCAAATGGCTATTTTTATAACACTGGTCAAAGGTATTGGAGAATAATTCTAAATCAGCATATGAATGAGAAAGGATCCAAAGAAAATTGAATTTGGAAGAGGTAGGGAGTATCAAACAATACTAAAATTTGTTTGGTCGTCACTCGTTAGATAATTTGGTGATAGATACTAAGTCCGGTTTTGAGATTTCCATCTCAATGTCAAAAATGTATTCATCAATTCAATTAATTTGTAAAAAGAGGAGAGAAAAATCAACAAGGCCTTTTAGAATTCAGCAAATAAGTTGACTCATCGGAGGCCATAAAAAAAACTAGGTTATTCAGGCCTACACTTTCTAGTTGTATTTTCAAGCCCGAGGACTGAAAAGCTCAAAACTTTGAGGTGCCCAAATAAATGCAAAACAACTTATAATCAAAAACAAAAAAGCTTAAAAATGACTTTATCACTCATCAGATACTTTATCATTTCAATCATTTTAGCACTAAAAAGAGTCATCTTCAAACAACAAAAGTAGGGCTAGAACTTTGCAAAACAGTGAAACACACAAGAAACATAAATTACAGTACCAATTTCCCCAAATGGAAAATTACTAACAGATAACACTGCTATACAAAATTAGGGCTTATATTGCAAAATCATTTCAAAATTTCACAAAACTCATTCTACCCATTTCCCCAAATGGAAAAATGAAAATTACCAAGATAACACTCAAATATAAATTTAGAGCTCACATTGAAAATCCATTTCAAAATACTCATTCTACCCATATCCTCAAATGGAAAATTTCTAAGAAAAATACTCAAATATAAAATTAGGGCTCACATTGAAAAACCATATCAAAATTCAACAAAATTTATTCTACCCATTTCCCAAGTGGAAAATTACCAAAACAAAAACGCTCAAACATAAAATTAGGGCTCACATTGAAAAATCATTTCAAAATTTAATAAAATTCATTCTACCCATTTCCCAAAATGGAAAATCACTAAGAGAAATTGCTCTAAAAAAAATTAGGGGACACATTGCAAAATTAGTACAAAATTTCAGAAAACCAATCCTACCCATTTCCCAAAATGGAATCTTTCTAATAAAAATCGCCCTAAAACCAAAAAAAAACATTAAAAAACATAAACTGATTATTATATAAGCCCTAAAACAAGAACTAAACAAGCTAATGATAACAACCATAACAATCATTTTAACATACTAATAAGAGTCATCTTCAAACAACAAAAGTAGAGCTAGAACTTAGCAAACAGTGAAACACACAATATACATAAATTACAATACCCATTTCCCCAAATGAAAAATTCTAAAAGAAAACACTCCAAAACAAAATTAGGGCTTATATTGCAAAATTAATTCAAATTTTCACAAAACTCATTCTACCCATTTTCCCACATGGAAAATTACCAAGACAAAACACGCATAAATTTAGGGCTCACATTGAAAAACCATTTCAAAATACTGATTCTACCCATTTCCTTAAATGGAAAATTTCTAAGAAAAATACTCAAATATAAAATTAGGGCTCACATTGAAAAACCATATCAAAATTCAACAAAATTTATTCTACCCATTTCCCAATATGGAAAATTACCAAGACAAAACGCTCAAATATAAAATTAGGGCTCACACTGAAAAACCATTTCAAAAAATTTTAAAAATTAATCCTACCCATTTCCCAATAGGAAAATTACTAACAGAAATTGCTCTAAAAAAATTAAGACACACATTGCAAAATCAGTACAAAATTTCATAAACTTAATCATACCCATTTCCCAAAATGGAATCTTTCGAATAAAAATCACCCTAAAACCAAAAAAACAACAACAAAAAAACATAAAATGATAATTATATAAACACTAAAACAAGAACTAAACATAGCTAATGATAAGAAATAGAGTGAGAGTAAAAAAACAACCTTTTGATATGAATGAGTTGAGATATATGAGGAGAGAGAGAAGAAGGAGAATATTATGTGAAATGTTATTTTGTTTTATCAGTGGCTTATCTGTTACTAGTTGAAATAGAATGGGGGTGACTTTTTCTTTCAAAGATACTTTCATGTTTTATTTAGTTTCACTTGGTACCCTAATTATCTAATAGTTACAATTTATTGCTCTAAAAGGGTTCATTAGGTACAAAGTTTCTATTTCTTGATTTATGAAAATATGAAGTTATTGAAATGATGAAATAAATTAAATATGTTTTTTTCATTAGATTGCAATGACATGATTTATAGTCAATACCCTCGTCCTAAATTATTGGGTTATACGAATTTACATACAGACCGGCAATAATCCCGTCTTTAAATTGTTGAATTGTAAATTTTAAAAAATTTGATCATATAGTTTAGCATTTGAGACTTGTAATTAATTTTTGTTTCGACTACTTTGAAACAGAGGGAGTACTTTTTAGCTAAACGCCTAAACAAACACACAATAACTGGAATTGTTACATTTTACTTCATAAAAGTAGTTGTTAATAAATTCATAGATCCATAAAAACTCACATACAACATCTATAAAATAATACTCCTTAAATTAATAATTTTTTTAAAATAATGTTTTTCTCTGGTCCCGACTTAGAACAATGTAAAAAATCATCAATTTCGATAAATTAATAAGATAATAAAATTTTAAAATATGCTTATATAAATATTTGGTTCCAACAAAATCATAAATTAATAATTCTTAAAAATAACAAATAGTATTAGACGATTTAGTGAAATAGGACTCTATAGTCATTTTATTTTTATTGAAATTTAAATCTAATTCAATCTTATCTCTAACTTTTCTAATTACGTCCAAAAGCTATTGTGTTATTTTATTTTTGCAGATTTAACCAAAAAATTATAAAGTTCTATACGCGATTAAACAAATAGTTGTACATACTACTTTATTTAATGATGCTCAATTTACATGAAAATGATCGGACATATTAAATTGTCACGCCCCAAAATCCATAAATACGGATATCGAGGCATGACCTTTTTAATTAAAAGGAAAACAAAACCTGTCGGTACAAAATTAAAAAATTTAAAAGAAAAAGACTTGCGAGCTAAAGGAACAATTAAATGAATGAATATAAGATTTGCCAAACGCGGCTACGAGACAAATGGTTTTAACAAAATTATATAAAAAGAAATAAACAAATGTAATTTGCCCGTAGGCTATAAACTCAAATAAAAACTAGTCTAAGCGAAAAGAAAGCGATTAAAAGATGCCCCGAGCCCATGCGATACCATGCTAAAGCTCCTATCCAAACGCATCAACCTAAGTTGTACCTGAAAGACAAAACTGTAACGCTGAGTCCCACGCACATAACTAGACGGGACGGCACCAAAATACCGTCACTCCATCCCATAATGCAAGAGCTCACAAATTCTACAACTATGATCATCGACGTATAAGAAGAAATATAATGACATTCTTCAACGGAATAAATTAAATAACATCTACACACATCTATAGCATACATGAACCTCTCACGCCACCTACCCCAGTCTGTAAGGTAGGTCATTCGTTATCCCTTCGGCCGTCTTCTGTCCCCGCAATTAGGGAGAGACAGAGACCATTGCAACAAAAAAGTAGATTTATAGTGCGCACTTGGACCTCTCACGCCACTCGTCCCAGTCCGTAAGACGAGTCATTCTCTATCCCTTCGGCCGTCTTATGCCCCCGGAATTAGGGAGAGACATAGACCATTGATAACATAAAAGTAAATATAGTGCACACTGGGACCTGTAACGCCACTCGCCCCAGTCCGTAAGACGAGTCATTCCCTATCCCCTCGGCCGTCTTCTGTCCCCGGAATTATGGAGAGACATAGACCATTGCCACTACAGCTAAATCACAAGGCCTCGGTCAATAATATAAAATCATCCGATTAACACAATCTCATACGTATAAATATTAAGGCCTCGACCAATAATATTATATTATTCAAATAACATCATCTCATATGTCACTTAACGTAATACAACATAACACATGACCACATGCACTAAATTCACAACTAGCGAAACGCTATAACAACATAAAATTACTTTCAGCCATTTTAACAAACACCTTATATGCATAAACTACAACTCACCATTATTCAACATAAATTCATCCAATTCCATCGATAATTACATAATTACATAGTCAACGCATAAACATGCAAACTCATCCATAATCTCATTAATCCGAACTTAACATAATTAACTTATCAATTTCTCCCATTCAATTAACTGATTAAAACATACAACAAATAACCCAATTAACAAATAAATAACATAAACAGTATAAAGGACAAAAACCCCCAATTTTGTAATAAACGTAAAACCTAATCCTAACATACACACTCGTCTAGTCGCAATGGATAACCTCCGTTACCTTAGCGTGTAGAGGAGATGATTCCGGTAATAATCCGCTAACGTGGTTTCTCTTCTTCTTCTCTTTTCTCTCTTTTTCTCTCTTTTCTCTTGACTGATTTTTAGGTTTAAAGAATTGAAAAGTGGGCTGATTTTAGGTATACAAAAACTGTTTTTACAAAGTTTGTGGAAGCGAACTATTTGGTCACCAAAGTTCTAAAAGCTAACTTTTAATCAAAATTATTAATAAACTACTCAATAATAACAATTCTTTAGAAACAAATCTATTCGGTCCTTTTTATTAGTAAAATTAGTAACAGGTTTTTAAAATAAGGTTTTTCGGAAGAGTTTCGGTTTTTGGCTAAAAATTAGTCGAGTGACCGGTTTTTGGTAAAATTTTGAATAAAACGTTTTTGGATAAATTAAATCATAAATAAAATTACTTATAAAAATACGGGATGTTACATAAATATTTCTAATATCTATTTTTAGTTTGTTATACGGCTTATAATGTAACAAAAATTATATTTATATTAGTAATTGAAATGGTGTATTTGCGTTTACTAAAAAGTTTAACGAGCATTATAAATTAGTTAATTTATATTATGAACGAGTATATTTATTGAATCGATAGAAATCTCTCTAAAATAATAATTATTAATTTATCGGTTAATTAATAACTGTCTAAATTAATAAAATTTCATTATCCCGACATTATTAATTTATACAGGTTTTACCGTGGTTAGATAACATAAGTAGTTATCATCCTTTTCTCAATTTGATATCTGTCCCCTCTACGTAATTTTGAACTCCGGACTATAAAATGTATCCATCCCTTGATGACTGAGGAAAGGCTGATAAAGAAAGTAGTCGATGTAAAATATTTAGTTGTGTGCTAAAATTAATCTCATGAATTATTTGATATATTTGGATTTCAATGTTTATTTTGCTGTATTTTTTATATGTGGATCTATTTACACATTCAACATCATGACCCAACCGTCCAAGCAAGAATGATAGTGATCTGCCCTTGTCTAAACAATTTCACCTTTCTTTGTTCTTTAGTAATTCTCATATCGAATTTACATAAATCGATACAATTTTTTTTTTGTTTGTTCGAGTAACTGAGGTAGTGAACTATTGGTTGTACAGAGGTGTTTACTGATAAATCTTGACATGCCAGGATAATCGAACCTATAAACAATATAGTAAGTATCAAACAAACAGTATGTATTGTATTATTAAGCATTCCACCACTAACGTTTATGATGATTTTATTGAATTACTTTTTAGTATTTTAATAATTAGATATTTAGGTTTACGGTGTTGTCCTTTGAAATTTTTTTGGCTTTTCTTACCCAAGCCTCCAGACTTACTGGACTGTCCAGTGGACCGCCCATGCTAATTACTAACATCAGGGAAGAATTAAGAAAACATTAGTCCCTTTTTGCTTTGAAGCAACACAGCTACAATTTATGGTAGCAAAAAATAATAATACGTCATATATATGATTGGAATGCCTTAACTAGTAGATCCTTTTTTTTTTAGTTGAATTTTAATTATTCCAAATAATGCTACAAATAGATAGTACGTTACACAAACAATACACATTCGCAGATAACACAAATGATACAATATATTTGTTCCTTAGTTAATACGACGACAATTCTTCCTAACTTCGCCATTATAACCCGTGATAGGGCTGATCTTCCCCATCTTAACCATCGATTGAGCAAACTGGCTAAAGAACACACTCTCATCCAATGCATATGCCTTTACCAACTCTGATACTCTTGCATTGTTCCCCGTTAGAAGCACTTCATCTGAAGTGAGAAGGCCTTTTCCCCATAATATAAGCTTGAAATATGCGTTGTCGAATTTAATAGGAGAAGCAAAGTCGAGGGGAGAAATATTGTTATCACCACCTGTACTAGGACAAACGGTTTTCAAATTGTTGTAGTAATTTGTTTCTAAAGTTGCATCTGGTAAATTGTTTCCATTTTGGTTGTATAATCTTTGTTTGAATGTAGCACATCTTGCCACCCCTATTGTATGGCTTCCTGCACAAAAATAAATAAATAGATGGTAAATATTTTGAACCTGCATAACTCTTGGAAACTAAGAAACACCTCATTAAGCTTTTTCTGGTTGTAGCATTTGAGCAAACAATCGCAACGATTTTCAACCGAAGTTTTGTTTTATAAAGAAAACTTACAAAGGTAAGAATAACTTAATACGCAACTTTGAATAGAATGTTTAGATATACCATGCTCACCTGAGAGTGCGACAAGGTCCATTTCATTTAGACCTTGGCGATTGAAGAGTGTAAGGAGGTTTTGTAATGTGGAATTTGGTGGAGGAATATTTTTGTTTGAGAGATTTATACTAGCTTTCGTCGAGTCCCTCCTACCCAACGGTAGTTCCCAACTTGGGCCGCCACTCTATAACGCAAAAGAAGTAAACCATTAGTCACAAAAGTTTGAACTCATGATGAAAAGCGGCATAAGTACGTTTGATAGCATGGAAATGCAATTGTCACAATCAGATGGAATTTTGTAGCCGGGTCAGTATGCGGAAATTGGAAAGTTTTTTCGTTTGTCCGCTATAATTACATCACATAGGTTGTTTTTACAACGATATCTTCTCAAGGATAAAAATTGGTGAATTCGCTTACTGGTCTTGGTAGACCAAAAAATCGGCTTTAAGTTTGAATCTACAATTGTACACATAAATGATTGTTTGGCAAGCACTCCCAAAAGTATAAAAAAAGTACATAAAACATTTAAACTCTTGTAAAATATGTGTTTTTACATAAATCATGGTACAATTTTCAATTTTTTCTGATACTCTCAATATAAAAAAAATTAGGCTCATTATCCTTGGATAAGTATTTTTTGTACCTATAAATTATAAGATACAAGCTAATGAGCCTAATGTACAGGTGGCATGCAACAGAGTTTGATGTTACTTACGAGTACGGTGGAACCTCGAGCAGCAAGGGCAACAATGTCCGCACAAGAAACTGTCTGAGGGCATGCTTGTTCAAGCTTAGCCTTAATTTCGTCAATCACTTCAAATCCCCTAAGCGAATTTTTATTTGGCAGCGAGTTCTTTTCACTGACTATAGCTGCACTATCATCTAATAGAACAGATGCATCACAACCCTGTATAGATTATGACCAAAGAAATTACTATAAACTAAGATTTCTAGTGGTGAATGCTCGCAAATGACTTAACAATTATTCACTTTGAGTGTGTGTATGTGTTATATTATCATAGCTTTTAGAACAAGGAGTTTGTTTATTTGATCTTCCCATCTTCAGGCCAGAAAATGATACCATTTTGGTTTCAAGCAGGCTAACCAAATGAATCGTGATTTCCAAGAAAAAGGGTAAAAGCAGGGGTTAAAAGGTGCATAAATAACTTAAATAACAAACAAGTACTAAAGTTTATACTCTATAGCAATGAATACTCGTTAATTAGGACCTTCCATTTGCTAATCTTGACATTTTTTCCTTGTTTAGCTACAAGTTTAACAGACAATATTTACTTGTTTCAAGTTAAATTTATTCATCATATATTTTCTGATCCTTTCAGGAAGAAATTAACAATCTCAACCTCTAAATTAACAAACTCAACCTAAAAGCAGTGTGACTAGAAAGCTAAAAAGTAAAAGAAGACAAAATAAAACCTGAACAAAGCAATCGTGAAAATGAAGGCGGAGCAAAGAAGCAGCCATTCTAGGCTGTTTAGCAATTGCCTCCTCCAAAACCGATATGACAATATCGTTCGCTTGTGGGCATGAGAACTGATAGTACTCTGGGAAAATACTATTATACCCTCCTCCGAAGAACCCTCCGTTTCCATTGCCCCAACCTTCGTCTAGCCCAGGAAAAGCTAGAGAAAGGTTAGAAGAAAGAAAAAGCACAAGAATGAGATAGCATGAAACGTTGAGAAATGCCATTGATTGTTATGAGATGAAGGATAGATGTAGAAGTGTATTTATAGCCCATGAATCAACCACTATGATACCAAATCCCCTAGTAAGAATTATTAATGGAATATTGAGTGCATGACCATGTCCATTTGAAACTATCATACAACATTTTGAGAATTAGTTTTACCTGCCCCATGATCAGTACGTTACGGCTCTTAGATGTCACAAACTCATAGAGTCTACCAGTACCAGTGAAATAAATTGATGTATACTCTATTTTATTAAAGAGATGATTAAAAAAAAACTTGTAACTTTTAGTGACGGGTCTTTAATGAAATAAATATTTAAGGTTTTTTCTTTGTTCTGAAAATAAATACTCCGGTCACACAAGATTATAAATTTACAAAAATATGATACGCCTATTAATAGTTTTTATTTTATTTCACTTTTTAAAATAAGTAGCAGGAAATTCATTCGTAGCCTTTGTTAGATTGTTGACTTCTGTAAAGTGCTCCAGGTCGCCAAAAGTATATATTTTTTCTTCTGTAATTTAACACTTTTTAAAAACGGACATGTGACACACTTGCACTTGACTATAGTCCATCTTCCGAGTGTTTTCATTTCCATCTAATAAAATAGTTTGTGCTGTTACTGTCATGCAGAAGAACTAAAATGCCAAAGATGACGCCATACAATATTTCTATTTTCAATAGCAAGTTTTGCAGTTCTTTCAGAAATGAAGCAGATACAGACATTACAATTTATATACGATTTATATAGCTGTTCTACAAATGAAATCGTAGGAGACAAAGGGTGCAATATGGTCGTGCAAAGTGATGATAATCTTTACTCCTTTCATCCTCAATTGTTAGAATCAGTATTAACAATTCTGGTATCCCAATCGATCTTTCCTTCATGTTCATAGAGACAGCGAACATAAATCACATGGATAGTCCTTTGGGCTGCTTTAATGATAATCTTTACAGTTTCTTTCTCTTCATCTACTTTGCAAAAATCTTTAGCCTAAAGGCGAAGTTTAATTGCATTTTTTTTACAGTCTGATATACTTGTCTAATTTTACCAAATGTTGTCAATTGTCATTCAAGAACTTGGCTGACTTACATAATTAATTTTATGTGGCAAATCCAGCTTTACAGGACTACTGGTACTTATCTTCGTCACATTAAAATATATAATCCCAACATAATATTCATTCTGCAAAAAAAAAAATACAACGGTATATCTATACAAAATTTAGAAAGGCTAAGCTAATATCGAATAGCATTCCAATTTACCTTTTCTTGTCTAATTCTTCTAAGCTTGGCCATTCAAACCATATTGGCAAAAATACAAATGTTTGCTAGTAGCTTCTGAATCCAGCTTATATGCCTTTTGCTTATAAACTGCAGGTATTTATGACTGTCCAGCTAAAAATCTAAGTTTTTCTTGCTTTCTGTCCTGAAAAAAGCTAGAAGATTTAAGGTGGACGTAATATTTTTTTCTCAGTCTCAAATAAAGCAGCATATTTACTTCAAAACCAAAGCCAAACAAATCTAAACTTTCATGCTCCAAAATCTGCCAAAAGGTCTGTGTCATGTATCCGGTGCTAGTTTGGCGGATCAACACAATGATAATCTCCTTTATAGTCTTCGTCAAATTGCATTTCACTGGAAGCAATCAACAAAGGGTCATTTTTTTACTTGCTCCAATCCCAATGCTAGAGAAACTTGTTTAGCAATCGCAAAAGTATTCATCCCGTCAAAACCCAAAATATCGCCATCTCTGGTATGCTTAGGTGTCATTATTTCACAATCGACTTCTGTTTGTTCGTGGGCACTGTTTTGAAATCCCAGTCTGGCAGTGCAGCCTTTCAGTTGGTTCATTGGAAGAATTAGGAATTGTTCAATAAGGGTGCTGAAAGTCATATATCAAGTGTTATTATGGGAGTATCAACGAATGAAAATGATAATTTAACCTAATGATACAAGATATTCATATAAGAGAATCTAGTATATCTTATCCAAGCAAGCAGTTTACCATATTGAATACAAGAGAGCATCCACTAAAAAAATAAAAAATCTACAACAGCTTCCTTATAACTCTTTTAAGTTTGCGGCAATGAAGTTGGTCACTTAGATCCAAGGAACCAAGTTTTGTTCCTTAAAATTAACCTCGTCTCCTCTCTCACATACTTGATTATTAAACATTGCTAAAAGTACTAAATATATTCAAAAGCATTGCTTGAGGAGAACTAATTAATCTAAAATGAAGAACGAAAGTGGATAGGGTAACTCATGCATTGTGAAAATGTAAAATGGATCTGCAAAACTGATAAAATGGTCTTTTTCCACAAGAATATGGACTATGATAAGAAAACTATAGTGGGTGCTCTTATATTTTAACAAATGGGTGTGCAGACCCCTTACTGTTACTACCTAGTTCCTGTCCTGAGCTCGATAGTGGGTTCCGACTCTATTTCAGTTTTTGTGATTGTGTCGCTTATTTTGAATTCTTCTTCTATTGTGTTCCATGGTTTGCTTGTAGTTGGTGTTCTTGGTGAGGGATCAGGCGAAGAATTGGTGTCCATGTCACCAAATTCCTCTTTGTACATCTCTTCGACCATGGGTTTCCATAGGCGTACACGTGCATTTATAAACCAGTTTGCAACCTATAAAAAAATTATGAAAATTCGCTAGTAAAACAAATCCAATCCTGATTTTCTTTCTTTCCATTCATGATTATAGTGCAAATATCACACGAAAGAATTTGTAATATGCACTCTCTCAACACTCTCGGACCAATCTATATCTAGAACTTGCCTAGCTATCTTTTGAATAAGGCTTTTTTGCTGCAGTTTTAAAACTTTGAGGTCAAGAAAAGTTACTTTAATTTGGTTTCAAATTTCCAGATAATTCAGATGGAAAAGCTAAGAACGCATTTTTTGTGGTGAACAACAAAATGCAACTTGAAAGTAGAAAAAGAAGGTTACATATAAGATGCAACTTATTCTGGAATATGTGCCTTCGATTGAAAAAACCATAAATACATTGCCATTTTAAAAAGAAACAAACAATTCAGCTATAATCTTGTGGTGAGGAGTCGGATAAGGGGTATTCTGGGAATTTTTAATTGCAAGATGAATATTTTTCAAAATAGTGGTATGCTTGATATGTTGTTGATTATGAGAAACAAATTTTATAAAACCACGAAAATTTTACGATTCTATAGGCCATCAAAAGCAAAGTTTGACACCTAAATACCAACTAGAAACCAAAAGCTATATCCAGTGCCGCCCAAAGGTCCCCTGCACCTTAGTCCGTACTGGAAATTTGATCCGTATAGCTTTATTGGACAAAAAAAAAAACCTTTTGTACAGTATTATTCAAAAAAATATACGTATTTGGACCTTCACCCCTAGCCGGCTGGCTGCTTTGGCTTGCTAAAGGGCCAGCTCTGACTATATCAAGTCTGACGACTCTACTGCTGTTTGTAGATATAGAAATATATATATATATACCTGGCCTCGTGTAAGTCCAGTCTGTCTTGATAACATGATTTTTTCGGAATCCTTTGGGTACCTAACAACACAAAAACGATAAGCCAAGTTCCACGGTAGTAAGGTGAAAATATCACAAAATCAGTAAATAAGCAGTAGAGTAGCTTTCTCATGAACTGCGGAAAGGTGGATTGACACATTGCAAGTTGATGACTTCATAATTCAAGACCAGCACTAATATTTTTCACATGTTTCTCTTGTAACTTGCTTGATGATTTTAAGCTTATTTCTTTCCTTTTGTTTCTGCTTAAAGACTTTATTTGCTTGACCAGCTTGAAAACTGAGTTTTTTCTTTTTGCTTTTTTTTTTCCAGCTTGAAAAGCCTACAAGCTCTAAGTTGGATGAACCTAGTTTTTTTCTCAAACCAAAAAATACAACAATACTCATAATATATGCATCTAAAGTCTAAACATGCCAATAGTGTTGCTAGAATTGTACCAAAAAGATACATCAAGCTCCAAATAAGCTCAGTTTTTGTTATTGTTTGTTTAAAGTTGGACTACATTTGATCAAACATTTTTAAAGCAGCACATTTCTGGTACTTTTGCTGAAAATTTATAAGTTTTAAGCTGGACGACCCTTCCTGAGGCGTCCAGGAGTATCTCATCACACCAATTGACTGTTGTATCTATTAATCAAAGACAAAAACTGCAAAACGAAAAAGTTTGATAAAAGCATACGGGTGAAGGAAATGCTCGAAAAGCCAAGCACGAAGAACCGAAACCGAGTTCCCAGGCAACCCTCTCTGAGGCCTCCACGAGTTTCTCATCACACCAAACTGATGAATAGCCGCTTGTTGCCTTATTTTCTGGTCCACAATACGTAGACGTGTCAAGTTTCCCTCAACGCCAGGAGTAGTAGCGTGTTTCTCCTCTAAGCTTTGCCTAACCTTTGTAATCTGTCCATTGATGGAATCTCGTAAGCAACGGAACTGACGTGAAATCGTGCACAGAGCGAGAGACGTGTATGACTTGGCAGCTCCATGACCTGCCATTGTTTCGAAGGATGATATGACGGTCTGCATTTGGTAACAATATTTCCTGTATCTTCTATCTACCTGCATCGAGGACAAGAAAAACATACAAGCCAAAAAGAAAAATAAACTCACCTTCCATGTTCAGTAAAATCCCTATTAACAGATGATCGTTTTAGTGTAAAACTAAAAATTATACACACTCAGTATAATGTCTGCATAAATAACACTTTTTCATAACAAGAATAGCAACCCTACCTCGTCCAACATCGAGAAAAGATTCCCCAAGTTCACCTTCAAATGCTGTCTCTCCATAGGTGATAACTCAGACGAGGTTTTACTACTAGAATCCCAAGCACGCGACGAGTTCCCATTCGTTTTATCATTCATATCTTTCGACCTAAAAAGTTTAAATGTGTTTAAAATTTTCTGCTTGTCGACCTCGAGCATTGCACTACTTTTCTGAACACTAACGATCTCATCAAGCAATCCTTGAGCCGCTTTCATATACTCTACGTTACAAATATTTAGTGTTGGAGTTGGCGACTTATATGCTTCAAAATCGTACTCTACTTGAACATTGGGGCTTAATACATATTGATATTCATATGTAGGCAGATCGATAGAGGGTGGAAATTGGGTTCTGAGGCTAAGTGATAAAGCTTGTGCACTCAAATTCTGCTCACCATTGTTTTGTTCAAAATTGATTGCATTTTCCAGTTCGGGAATAGATTTGACCGTTGAAAAGTACTCCGTGTAAGACGAAGCAGATGATGGTTGAGGGAGATACATTTGGTCGTGTATATTTGTACACGATAAAACTTCTGTTTGGTTGCCTAGATAAGGGTTATAAGTAGCCATTTTCTTCTATCCCAGCCTTAGAACCTTCCTCCCAAAATAATTAAAAATTACTATCGTTAGTAAATTCGACAAATAAATCAAAAGAAGATAAATTCAGTACTAGTAGGTAGTAACCAAGACAAGATTTGTATACTTACACCGTGTCATTAGTACTCGCTCAAATGGATCAAAGCTCTTCATATGTTCTTTTGCTAGTTAGTTCGATACACTAAAGACCAATTTTGAGTAGTAGTTATTTTCAGAAAAAGTAAAACTTACTTTATGAATCAATTTTTGTTGTGATAGTATTCCTGTTAAAGCTCTGTATGCATGATCTTACAGTGAGGTTATGCATATAATGGTCACCTGAAAATATCTCTGTATACAGTATACACCTCGAATTCTTGCATGAAATAACTAATGTACACGTTTAAGGATATAGTTATCTTGGTAATCGACTTCTAATCCGTTCCAAACGAAATTCGAAGGCAATTCTTGAAATATAATGTCAATTTCAGTACTAAATTGACCTTAGTTTATCGATTAAAAGATGAATAAGAAACTAAGTTCTTGTCTGCTTTCACCTTTGCTCAAAAAACTAGATTTTTCGCAAAAGAAGATGAATTTAGCAAGCTAAAAATAACTTCTATCTTTTTATCTCTAAAAACCTGAGCAGCTCATTCGATAACATACAGACATAGCTTAAAGCAACGACAACAACTGAAAAAATAAGCTTTAAGAAGCTTGAAAGTTAAAATTTTTGAAACCGACCAGACTAGTTAATAAAATCACAGTTATCACCCAATAGAAATAATAAACCACCTACACTTTTTGATAAACCATAAATAACTGAAGGAAAAAAAAACAGAAAACAACAAATTCTCTAGAACAACAAAACTTCACCTTAGATAATCCTGAAAGGAATTGTGATTTTCTAAAAGAAAAACTTGAAAGGAATTGATTCTCTCTTTAACTGTGCAAGAGAGAGAGAGAGAGAGAGAAAGAGCTCAGTCTTGTATTGATCAATGAACTCCAAAACCAACCCAAAGAGGAGACAAAACCACCCTCTTAATAATTGAATTTTCAACAAACAAGAAAGAAAAACAAACTCATTTGAAACCCCCACATTTGTTTTTAATGAGAAGGAAGAAACAGTCGATTACCTTTCACAATTTTTTACATTATTATATCCATATATATATATATATTATGTTTTTCATAGTACCCTCCATACTTGGGGACAACAGGTAAATCCCAAATGATCTCCCTTCTATATATATATATATAGATATAGAAGAGGGGTGGTTGTGTAAGTTGCATTGTTCATGTTGCTTGCTTGAGAAATGGGGTTACATTCAAACAAGGCTTAATTAACTACACCAATAGTCCATTATAGTATATATAGATTCTATTTGGACTCTATACTTGCATATGTGAACTGTTATATATGGAATTAATTGAATTGATACAAGGTTATCCTAAATTATGAAAATAAAATCAAGTTCATATCCATTTTTCAAAGTTCATACCAAATTCTAAAATTCATACCTATGTTCAGGCCCATATTTACAGTACACGGTTTATACCCATTTTTGTCAAAGTACATGCCTAGTTTATTCAAACTTCCGGCATGTTTTTAGAAAATTATACTTTATTCATGTGTTCAAAATTAAAAATTAAAAATCTCTACATTTTTATTATCAATGAAATGTACATAAATAAAAAGACACAAAGATGGGATAGATAGAATGAGAGAGAGATTGGATTTTCATCGTGTAGTGGTGGAGAACTTGGTTTTTGTGCGATAATGAAAGTGGTGGAAAAGAGAGAATCTTGTCTGCGTCGTAATAGGTGGTGAGAGAATTGTTGAAGTTCGTGTGACTCGTTTAGCAAACGAGCCAAGTTTTGAACAGAGCCATGTGGCTAAATACACCATAATAACTAATTATACTACAATAATTTTTTTTAAATACTTCTTGTGCTATACTACAAGTCACATTAATCATCTCTCCCTTTTTATGGTGCAAGTTTTTTTACTTAAAACAGCTACCTATGGGGTATGGTTACGAATCCAATTATAAGAGTAGAAAATTATACTACGAAAGGCATCGAGAATATCATCAGGGCTGGAGCACCCTTATGACAAAGGGTTGCCACCGTAATCCCATAATTTACAAAAAAATCAAAATTTAAATATGAAATATGTAATAACGCAGACTTCCATTTAAATAATTCTTGAAGATATCCGAAATATGAAATAACGCAGGGTTCCATTTAAATAATTGTTTAAATTCCATAATGTTTTTCCACATATCTATTCTAAGTTTGGATTTTTTATTTGATATATGTGAACTTGAGTATTTAATGTAAGTCTGTCATTTCGGTTTTTTATACTTTGAAAAATACTTTGTGATTTTATGTGACAAGTTTAAATATTTAGTTCTGACTCCGTTACTAAATATCATATCTATCAAAAGTTAAGGATCCATTACAATATATCCGTAAAACTTTGGAACCATAGGTTAAATTAACATATGGGACCAAATCCAATATTCCAACCTTTGTTCAGCATATATATAGGGATGACTAGTGTAATGCACCAGACGAATAACCACCAGTTGGTGCCTTAAACCCCCAATTAAAGCATACTTATAGTTGTAACACACACTATCTAATTATGTAACTATAGTTGGAACTAAAAAAGTTCGAGTTTGTAACCAACTCCCAAAATAAAATTAGTGTGGTTTTGAAATTATTCAATTTGTCAGACGTGGCATCATGTTTTTATGCGGCCAAACTTATTCCAATGGAGGGCCAGTTACGGTATGCCGAAGTTCTATTTTTTATTGTTATAAATCAAATAATTGAATTTAATATATTATACTCCATGTATTTTGTGTTTGTCTTCAATGTTTGTAAAGAATAAGCACGGTTATGTTGAAAGAATTAAATAAAAAAATGATAATATGATAAAATAATTCAATTATTAGAGTAAATAACGTGTAGTATGGGTAAGAAAATAAAATTGGACATGGCGAGAAAATCAATTACAGGAGTTAGGCCAAACAAATTTAATTGACATTAAAAGATGTCGCATTCACTAAGCAACCAGCTTTGTCACTAATAGACTCTAATTTATAGTTGGAATTTGGATAAGATTGATGCCGATATATTGTCAGGTATATGAATATGTATAGGTTTGTCAAGAGTTATGTTCTGATCAGTCCACGGCACCGTCTCACGTTTTCCTACTCGGACCATAATCATCAAAATCGCAGAGTACGATTATTAGGACAGATATATGGTTAAGTCAAACTTAACTTGACAATTAATTGGCAGTCTTGTCAAACTTTTAAAGCATGTAGTACTTCTCATTCGACTTAGAATGCATCAGCGAATTCTCCTCGACTTGTGATTTAGTAACCAACAACAGTCACAATCCCATAGCAGCACGATATTTTTCTATCTTAACTTAACTTAGATAAAATAAAAGTTAAAGATAATATTTGACAATCACTGCTAAACTATGATTTGTTTTTGGTAACCCAATATATTAGGCTTACCAGCCACATTGTGTCAATAACCCCATTAGAGAGCCTTTTTTTTATTTTTAACAAAATATTGTTCAGTGGGTTTAGCAATAGCAAGCAAGGTATCCATCCATCCCTAAGAAAAAAAAAGGTTTTCAAATTTAGGTTACATGGTTTTGCAAGACAAAAAAGGCTTTCTCTCCAATCTCTCCATAGCGCACCTAAGGTAGTGCCAAAATATATGGCTTTACTAGATTAAACATAATCAGAAGAGCATGCAAAACAGCGTTATATGACAAAGTATGGTCCTGTTGATTCAGCAACAACAACATATGTAGTCATTGCAAAAAAAAATTGTCATTGTAATTGATTTCAATGGCCTTGCAGGGGACCAAAAAGATGTATCCTCATAAACACCTAGTACCAATCCATCTAGTTAGAAAGTCGCATGAGCGACTGGACCAATTTACGTGACATTCGTACAATATCTCAATCACTGCCATACTACAACGCGCGCACACACACACACACTCTTTGGCATATTTGCCAAGCATGAAGCATGTTAACCCCGCCAGAGTAACATGCATGGCTTCCAAATTATCGATTGTGCGCATGGGCGGATTTAGGGGGTGCCAAGGGTAACAACCGCCCCCCTCAAAAATTTTAAAAATATTTTTTTAATGAGAAATTTTAAAAACTATTAGGTTATAGGCTTTGATAGTCCATTCTAATAAATAAGAGTCTGAATTTTTCCACTATAAATAATCTTATTCTACGCACAAATCGTACTTTCAAACTATGAACCGTAGTCTGAAACTACGGTCGGACTATGGTTTATAGCTTTGTAAAAATTGTACTTTGAAAGTATGGTTTACAAGAAGGTAATTACCTCCCTGTCCCGGCGTAAAATAAAACCCAAAAAAAAATCATAAAAAAAAAACTCAATTATAAAAAACTTTTCATAAAAAAATAAATCTGTTTCAACCAATCCGCGAATGTCACGTCATATTTTATCGTATATAATATAGATATAATAAGATAACGTTATCGATAAGATAATATTTGTTAAAGTAAAAAATATGTTTCAACCAATCCGTGAATGCCACATCATATTTTATCCTATGTAATATAGATATGATAAGATAACGTTATCGATAAGATAATATTTGTTAAAGTCAAAAAATCTGTTTCGACCAATCCGTGAATGCCACGTCCTATTTAATCCTATATAATATAGATATGATAAGATAACGTTATCGATAAGATAATATTTGTTAAAGTCAAAAAATCTGTTTCGACCAATCCCTGAATGCCACGTCGTCTTTTATCCTATATAAATATGATACCGGGTATCCATTTCTAACCATCTCTCAAAACAAACACAAACACAAACACAAACACAAACACAAACACAAACACAAACACAAACACAAACACTCTTGAAAATTACTGTAATTTTTATTTCATAAATTTCTAACTCAACATAAAAATGAGTTATAACGGTGAATACGACGACAACTTCTCTTTTAACTAAACTATGTTGATTCATCAAGTAGCTCAAATCCGAAACTAACCGACTACACAGAATTTTTCAACAACGTCAATGATTTGTCTTGGAATAAAAGGGCTGACATGATTGTTGATCTTTAAGACATTGGTCGAGATTTAGGTTTTTTCCTTTCGATTCATAGGTCTGGGGATGATTCGAGAAGAGAAGTGTATGTTGAGCTAATGTGTGATAAGTCGAATATTTACCAACAAAAGAAGAAGTCTTCCACTCATTCAGTTACCAAAACACAAGACCGTCAATTTAAAATTTTGGGTTACATTATTAATGATGAGTGGAAGTATCATGTAGAAAATGGATACCGTAACCATCCACATGTCACTTATCGTGCTCGTTTATCAGAATCTGAAAAGGAATTAGCTAAATCTTTAAAGCAAAATAATTTTAAAGTTCGTGGAATATTAGAGGCTTTAAAAAGTAAAAATCCGAAAAATATTTCAAATTCAAAAACGATTCATAATTATTTTGCTAGTCTTAAATTTAAAGAGCGAGATGGTAGAAGTCAGATACAATAATTGCTTCATTTGCTGGACATCCATCATTATACTTTCTATTATAATGAGAACCCAACAACTCATTGCCTCGAAAACTTCTTTTTTACCCACCCTGATTCTGTAAGCTTGTTCAAAACTTTTCGTGATATATTAACAATGGACTGTATGTATAGGACAAACTGCTTTAACATGTCATTTCTAGGAGGACACGTAGGACGACTAAAAACCCCACTAACCCTATGAAACTCTTCGAGTACAGTGAGCAAATATGGTGCATGTTACATAACTACATCGACACCGTAAACGATGTATGTGGGGATGGTCATTGTGGATTCCGGGTCATTGCAAAGGTGATGGGAAAAAAAGATGGGGGTAATGATTGGTATGAAGTTAGATGTGATTTGATGCATGAGCTTCATGTAAGGAAAGAAATTTATTTTGATTTGTTTGAAAATCTCGCTGCGGAAGGTTTTGGATATGATTATATTCTTCAGAGTTTGAATTGGCGTGATATGAACGCCAGTTTTGCCCCTCCCGATTATTGGGTGAGATTTCGGCTTATGGATTTAGAATTTCATCTTGTTATAACATACCACTTGTATACTTGTCATTATCTCATACCGATAGGGGTTTAAAAATTCCCAACAACACATATTTACCTATTTTCTCCGGGCCTCATCAAGGGAGATCTTGCACCCCTATTGTAATGGTGTTCGTCAACAACTGCCATTATGTTAAACTTGTTCCTAAAGACGAGAATTTTCCAATGCCAGAAATTGTGAGTCGGTGGGAGAAAATACACTTTCAAGATACTGAAGACGCTTTTTCGATCAAATTTCAGCAAATACAAAGCGTTACAAAAGAAGGAGGGAAAACAAATATCAAATGAAACATCATACCACATAGGCGATTAGTTATTTATACAGGGTACTCTTTTTCCAATTTGTAAACTGGTTTTAATGAGGCCCAAATAAAATCATGTAAGTTTTAATTTTGAGTTAATTCATTTTATGTAATGTTTTATGAAATTTATGTAATGTTTCGTGTTGAGTTAATTTCTTTATTATTTAATGTTCCGTGTACAATTTAATAACTTTTTCCGAGTCTATTTCATTGTTTCATTCAACAACATTGGCAACTACAACTAATAAATGAACTTATACACACAAAAATAAGATAGCTAATAATCAGCCCATTGTACCACATTGAAACGATCGTAAGTATCTTGTATGTACGTGAAAAATGCATTTTGTCAAGTGTTATATATTGCTTGTATGATAGAATAAATACTTATTTGCTTCACATAAAATACAACATAACCAGCAAGTGTAAAAAAATAGTCCTGATACAATATTGCAACGGTCGTAAAACTCTCATATGTACATGAAAAAATATGATTTCAAGTGTTACCCATTTGTTGCATGACGTACTAAATACTTGTAAAAATAATTAAACTAAAATGATCACCGAATCACAACTTATTTGCTTCACAAAAAGGAACCATGACAAGCCAAGTGTAAAAAAACAGCCATAATATCATATTGCAGCGGGCGTAAAACTCTCATATGTACATGAAAAAGTATGATTTCAAGTGTTAACAATTTCTTACATGACGGACTAAATATTTCTGGAAATAATCAAAATAAAATGGTCACATAATAACAATTTATTTGCTTCACTAAAAGACAGCATGACAATCAAAACGAAACAAAACAGCCATAGTATCATATTGCAACAGGCGTAAAACTCTCGCATGTACATGAAAAAATATGATTACAAGTGTTAACCATTTCTTACATTACAGACTAAATACTTCTAAAAATAATCAAAATAAAAGGATCACATAATAACAATTTATTTGCTTCACTAAATGGCAACATGACCATTGTGTTTTATACACACACAAAAATACTGTTTTTTTATTTTCGATGTTACATTTAACAAGTCTATTAAGATATATTAAGCACTACATTTTAAACATAAATAATTGAGTTTTTTTTTATGAAAACTTTTTTATAATTGTGTTTTTTTTGATTTTTTTTACGTAGGGGCAAAAAGGTAATTTACCTTCTTGTAAACCATACTTTCAAAGTACGGACAGTACTTTCAAAGTACGGTTTTCACAAACATATAAACCGTAGTTTCAGACTACGGTTCGTAGTGTGGAAGTACGGTTTGTGTAAAATCCCATAATTTTATTTATTATTATTTTCGCATGTACTATTGTAATATTATTTTAGATGTGACTTTTGCTTGTAGGTTAAAATTTTAGTTTTAACTTGAGCATTATGAGGAACACGTGTATACATGGTTGATAAGGTTGATTTCTTTTCTGTTAGTAAACTTTGCTAGCATTTTGTTTAATTAGGAATTAAATGAAACAAGAGAATGAGAATAGTAACCAAAGAATTAATAACATACAAATCGATTAGGCGTTTTGTACCTTTACAACGTGCATAGTATATAAAAATTAATGTCATTTAAGATTTAATATAGTGTTGCTTGGATGTTGTACGTGCCCGTTTGTATTTACCTATATATTTATAAACACTAGTACATAACGTACCTTATTTTATTGGAATGCATTAAGTAACGTGTGAACTTAATAAGAATGGGAATAATTAGGAAACTTTATTTTGGCTGTTCACCTTTCACTCAATGTAACATATTTTTAAATATTTAATATCGGTACCCCTAATATTTATTTGCTTATATATAATACACACGTTCACATTGACAGAAGATGTTAAACTTGAAATGTTGTTTTTCCTGAGGTATATACTTGCCAGTAGATTAAATATATATTATATATTTATATATATAACTATACAAGATGTGCAAGAACATAATAGCCATGAGATTTTGGGTACGAAGAAAAGCTTTTAATGAGGAAGTCTAGTTGTTCACATTAGCTTTGTCGTTGTGGTAGATATATATATATATATACTTCCGAATCCGTATATAGGTGAGTGGTTTTTACCTTTGCTATTATTAAACCCATTGCATTTTTAACAAGTATTTACATATTAAAATTATATTTTGAAGGTATCAAAATTATATATGTACATATAACATTGCAAAGTTGCAGGTTCAAAAGAGTAAGGTTATTTGTGTACGTTGATGAACGTAAAGAAAGTGAAATGTTTATATACGTTGATTAACGTATAAGATTTTGAAAGAAAGTTTATTATATTTTTGTGATCATTATGGTTTATATTTGGGATTAAGTTTATAGAATAAAAGAGATTTGGAAAGTCCAAATCCAAAAAATAAAAAGAGATTCAGGAAGGCTGAATCCAACGAAGAAAAAGAGATTCAGGAAGGCTGAATCCAACGAAGAAAAAGAGATTCAGGAAGTCTGAATCCACCTAGGAGATTGGGAAGTCCAATCGGACTTAATATTCAATTTATATTATCGTATTGATCACACCAAAAATTACAATTTTATTATTCGTGCTTTGGGAATTTTATTAAATAAAAGTATTACTTTTGAAAGAAAATGATAAAATCTATTTTCGACCCTATATTATATTGCAAGGTTGCCAATCACTAAGCTCGTTTGGCTTACCCTCGTTTTTATAATGTTTTCAGGTAATCAGGCAGATTTTTAGAGTCGGACTAGAGTTAGTCGGGACCAGCCAGACCGTCTAGGATTTCTTTTATTTCCGTTGCTAATAAACTTCTAAGATTATGATTTCGAATGTTGTTTCTTTAGTATTATAAGACCTTATTTGAATAAGTTGCTATCGGGATTTGAATTTCACTTTAATTTGTTGGTATATTCAGAAATAAGAATGAATGTTTGAAGTTACTATTTTAGAGTCTAAATTATTTATTTAATTACTTTTAAGTTATAGGCCTTCATCTAGCACGTGCCGCCACACGTGTTATTCGGCCGTGTGACGTCCTTTTGGGTCAGGGATGTTACATTTTTTGGTATCAGAGCTGAAGGTCCTAGATCCCTATAAACCATCCATTTCTTGGGAAAAATCTGGTCACAAGCCCGTTAGGTCCCTTATACCCATTTCTTAGACGAGATCTGTTCACAAGTCAGTTAGGTTTCTAAGTTAGTACCGGGTTTATTTATTGTCTTAATGTGTGATTTTAAAATCAATACCAGATCTTTGTTGCTATATATGTTATCTATGGGAGCTTTAAGTATTATCGAGTGTAGTGTGTATTTGTTACGATATGGCAATTTAATGTGTTTTTATGGTATTATGATTTTATATGTTATAAAATATTAAATTTGATTTTGTTGCTAGTAGTTGTTCACTATTAAGTATGTACTACGAAAATGGGGGGAACTAAATAAATACAAAGCTTGTTTATGTTTTGCTTGGGCGGTTTATGGAAGTAAATTGAATGATTTGAGCATCCTTCTTATTTTTTTTTTCTCGATTATTGCCAAGGCATGCATATTGTTAATATGTTGATTGATGAGTTATGCATAATTTTTGAGTTGGTATTACACATAAATGTTTTGTTTATTTTGTTTGGTTAGATTGATCGTATGGTGATATAGGAAGTTAGTAATATAGGAAATTAGTAATAGTTATGTATAAATAAGATTTAATTATATGTTGTTTTGGGTTAAAGTAGAAATTATAAAAGTTGTGCTACGTATTAAACAAATTCTTTTTAAGGCTTATACAACAATGTAATATTCATTAGTTTGATTGATATTTTTATTATGGGGCAATTAACAAAAACATACCCTACCTCTATTATATTACAAAAAACATACCCCCAAAACATAACTTACAAAAAACATACTTATATATACTTATTATTTCTCTAATTCTAATCAAACCATAATCTAACCTCTCTATCTCTAACCGCAACTCTCTCTCTCTAATCGTACATCTCTCTCTAACACACGATAATCGCACATCTTTCTAACACATGCTAATCACCCATCTATCTCTCTCAAAATGACTAAAAACTCCCAAAATATTCATATGCTAATTTTAAAATGTCATACCCTAATTTTAAAATGTCATACCCTAATTTTAAAATGTCATACCCTAAATGTTCTGAATCACAATCAAATATCTAAAAAAGAGTTCATACCCTAATTTTAAAACTTCATACCCTGATTTCAAAACTTCATACCCTAATTTCAAAACTTCATACCCTAATTTTAAAATTTCATACCCTAATTTCAAAACTTCATACCCTAATTTTAAAACTTCATACCCTAATTTCAAAACTTCATACCCTAATTTTAAAACTTCATACCCTAATTTTAAAACTTCATACTCTACATATAAATTTCTCTCAATACTATACATATAAATTCTTCTCCTTCAACTTTAAACACACAAGTTTTACAATAGTCTCAAAGATTAATAAATAGAAAACAATATCACCAATTTCATTTATTTTTCATATATTACGGCATAGAAAACAATCTCACAAATTTCATATATTTTTCATATATAGTTAGTGGCGGGTTTTCGTGGTGGAGGAGGGGAGAGAGATAGAATGGGATATAAAATAAAAATATAAACAACAATGGAGGAGAGAGACTAAGATGAGAGAGATGTAGATAAGAATTGGTGAGAGAGCGAAGAATGGAGGAGAGATATAATAAGGGAGGAGAGGGAGAGTAAATGATAGATAGATAAAGAAGAGAATAAACTTCATTACAATTTTTTGGTATGTTTTTGATAGTTAAAGTTGTAAGGGTATGTTTTTTGTAATTTAGTTCCAAAAGTAGTATGTTTTGTTAATTTATCCTTTTATTATTGTTCGCATACGTTAAACTGTTGTGGTGTCATATTTCAAAAAAAAAAAATAGAATAAGGACTAAAACACATGAATGGAAAGATGGATAGATCTTATCTTCTCTCACTAATCATATGTATTGAAATGTTTGAAATTACATAATTTTTTTTTTCCTTAAGCCTGTACCCTAAGAAAATAGTTTAGTAAGTGTAGTCTATGATAAATATTAGTCTAGTTTTTATAAATTTAGATAATGTTTATGCCACGTCTCTGGCCGTTTAAGTGCTAAACTTTCTGATAAGAAAACGAACAAAAAAAAGGTACATAACAACTTTATTTTTACATTAAAATTGTAACATAAATTAGGTAGATGTATTTTGATCATAGTGCGCATCGGAACCGTAGAAAGTATTATTTAGAGATTATATCTATTTCAAGTTATTAGAGCAATAAAGTTTCGGGACGAAACTTGTTTAAGTGGTGGAGAGTGTAAAATCCCATAATTTTATTTATTATTATTTTCGCATGTACTATTGTAATATTATTTTAGATGTGACGTTTGCTTGTAGGTTAAAATTTTAGTTTTAACTTGAGCATTATAAGGAACACGTGTATACATGGTTGATAAGGTTGATTTCTTTTCTGTTAGTAAACTTTGCTAGCATTTTGTTTAATTAGGAATTAAATGAAACAAGAGAATGAGAATAGTAACCAAAGAATTAATAACATACAAATCGATTAGGCGTTTTGTACCTTTACAACGTGCATAGTATATAAAAATTAATGTCATTTAAGATTTAATATAGTGTTGCTTGGATGTTGTACGTGCCCGTTTGTATTTACCTATATATTTATAAACACTAGTACATAACGTACCTTATTTTATTGGAATGCATTAAGTAACGTGTGAACTTAATAAGAATGGGAATAATTAGGAAACTTTATTTTGGCTGTTCACCTTTCACTCAATGTAACATATTTTTAAATATTTAATATCGGTACCCCTAATATTTATTTGCTTATATATAATACACACGTTCACATTGACAGAAGATGTTAAACTTGAAATGTTGTTTTTCCTGAGGTATATACTTGCCAGTAGATTAAATATATATTATATATTTATATATATAACTATACAAGATGTGCAAGAACATAATAGCCATGAGATTTTGGGTACGAAGAAAAGCTTTTAACGAGGAAGTCTAGTTGTTCACATTAGCTTTGTCGTTGTGGTAGATATATATATATATGTACTTCCGAATCCGTATATAGGTGAGTGGTTTTTACCTTTGCTATTATTAAACCCATTGCATTTTTAACAAGTATTTACATATTAAAATTATATTTTGAAGGTATCAAAATTATATATGTACATATAACATTGCAAAGTTGCAGGTTCAAAAGAGTAAGGTTATTTGTGTACGTTGATGAACGTAAAGAAAGTGAAATGTTTATATACGTTGATTAACGTATAAGATTTTGAAAGAAAGTTTATTATATTTTTGTGATCATTATGGTTTATATTTGGGATTAAGTTTATAGAATAAAAGAGATTTGGAAAGTCCAAATCCAAAGAATAAAAAGAGATTCAGGAAGGCTGAATCCAACGAAGAAAAAGAGATTCAGGAAGGCTGAATTCAACGAAGAAAAAGAGATTCAGGAAGTCTGAATCCACCTAGGAGATTGGGAAGTCCAATCGGACTTAATATTCAATTTATATTATCGTATTGATCACACCAAAAATTACAATTTTATTATTCGTGCTTTGAGAATTTTATTAAATAAAAGTATTACTTTTGAAATAAAATGATAAAATCTATTTTCGACCCTATATTATATTGCAAGGTTGCCAATCACTAAGCTCGTTTGGCTTACCCTCGTTTTTATAATGTTTTCAGGTAATCAGGCAGATTTTTAGAGTCGGACTAGAGTTAGTCGGGACCAGCCAGACCGTCTAGGATTTCTTTTATTTCCGCTGCTAATAAACTTCTAAGATTATGATTTCGAATGTTGTTTCTTTAGTATTATAAGACCTTATTTGAATAAGTTGCTATCGGGATTTGAATTTCACTTTAATTTGTTGGGATATTCAGAAATAAGAATGAATGTTTGAAGTTACTATTTTAGAGTCTAAATTATTTATTTAATTACTTTTAAGTTATAGGCCTTCATCTAGCACGTGCCGCCGCACGTGTTATTCGGCCGTGTGACGTCCTTTTGGGTCAGGAATGTTACGGTTTGTGAGTGCAATAAGATTATTTGTACTAGAAAAATAAATAAAGATGTAGTTATCTCATTTAGTAAAACTCTTCCAATTCAATTTGAGGTTCTTGTTCAACTCTTGTCCATAACATTTTATTATTTTTATATCTTTTATATTCAACTAATCACTTGATGGTTGACCATTTATTTATCATATTATTCAACAATACCTTTAGGGCTTGTTTGGTAGAGATGATACTAAGATGATATTGGACTCATAATACATATGGATCCACACGTAGCTTGTTTAGTAGCCAAAACAAGGATTATATTTCTAATCCCTCTAGACATCAAATAATGCAAAAGAGTATCATTTGTTATACATGGGGAGGGGTGGTATTAAATCTCTCCACTCGGCACTCAAATTTATTTGACCAAAATGGCATCATGAAAAATCATTTATTCATGGCCAAAACAAGTTAAAACAATCCCAAGATTCTTACAAAATAAAAACAAAAACTAAGCATGATACAATAATTGAGGAAGAAAAAAGATAAATAAAAACGTAAGGGTATTGAAGAGTAAATGACTGTAAAGAATAAAAGAAGGATAAATTTGTAACTACATAGCAATTGTACCTATGGATTAGAAAAACCAAGCAAACAAGGGATCGGACTTAATATTAGGACTAATAGTACAACATATTTTATACTCCCAGCATAATCCCAAAGGATTTATAATACTGGGATTAGAAGGTCAGTAAACAAATAAGGCCTATAGTCCTATTTTTCTTTGTAGAGAAAGACAAAAGTAACGTTTTACGTGTATTTTCTTTTGATGTTTGCAAACTAAAAAACCCTTTTTAACTGTCAAATGTACTGTGTTTTTCACAATGATCATCGCGTTTTTCTTAATCATTAGCATTTTGAGTTTAAATTCGGTTTTCGAGTACTTTAAATTGTTTTTCTTAAAATTCTAGTAGCAATATTTTTTATACGGCCCTCCCAAGAATTGATTTCTGGTTCCGCCCCCGATTATGCGATTAAGATGTTACCTCTCAAACCAATAGTTTTGCAGGTTAAGAACAGTACAAAGATCATTTATTGTAATCTTGCTGCTTGTATTTTATTCTTCAGTCTAAGCATTATCAGCTTACAATAACAGTAAACCTCAATAACATCTTCCGAAACACCTTCAATTTCCTCAGGTGTGAATTGTTTTTCGGTATTGTTGTTCCAAATATGCATCATTCCAAGTGTCATGATTCCATCACAACTCAAAAAAAAAATGCTCCATTACTTCGATTAGTATTTCTAAAAGCATTTTTATGACAATCCTTTGGACAAACATAAATACCACCCATATAAGCTCAATGTGTCAGGTCCCCATCAAGCCCATATTTGCTTAAGTGATAAGCAAATCCCAACTTTGATTTGCTTATCCTAATTCAAAGTAAAACTTGACAACTTAATTTGGTTATCCTAATCCTAGTTAAAAACTAAGCTAAAAGTCAAACAGGACATATGTTTCTATAAAGTAGAAGGAATTGAGAAGCATGACCGTCAATCAAGAGACGTACCGTACGTACACGTATTCTACCTATGTAAATGTCCTCCAATTTGCATATATAAACTATGGAAGTAATCAAGTTTCATGTGCTTGTGAATTTCGTCAGTTCTGCTAACACTGGTAGTGCCCATTTTTTGAGTTTAGATGTTACAGATCTTGATCTTTGAGTTTAGAATTGCTAGACGCAATTTTAATCGACTATCATAGTCAATTTAGGGGATCTATTTTATATATATATTAAATCTCACACTAATCTAATCTAATCTAACTGCTGCAAGTCTTTGATATTACTATCTCCGTCCTAAATTGTTTTAAATATATGAAGTTACGTGAAATTTTGATTAACAAATAACTCATACTTCATCCGTTTCATAATATAAGCCCACTACGGGAACTCTCCCAATTTAAGGAGGCATCATCATCATTACCCTACTTTTACACTTATTTTCCAAATTTTGCTCATACTTTTTTACACATATTTTATTCAGGTTAATGTTAAAATGACAAATATGTAAATTTACATAACAAAATATTGTATTAATGGAAAGTGGACTTATATTGTGTAACAGCCCAAAATAGTATAATGGACTTATATTGTGGATCGGATGGAGTATCTGACTCGTCGAAATCGAATTTTTCAAAAGTTAATCAAATAGTTCAAATGTTAAACTATATGAACAAATTTTAAAAATTTATATTTCAATAATTTAATCACGAGATATTAACCGATTAAAGTTACACGTAGTTACGTACTGTCCCAATATTTTGGTATGAAAATAGTATGTTAATAGAATAAAGTATTGTTTTATCATTCCATAAGTGTATAGGAGCCGTTAAGTATATGTTAATTACTTAATTTAATATCGAGTGATATTGCAGTAGGTCAATCCAGGCACGTGATAGCTAAGCTGGTTAATCATTACGCGAGATTTGAAAATTTGAATCTAGTGAACAAGGTAAATAGGAGATATCTTATTTATGAGATTAAAGTGTTATCTGACATTCAGTAGCAGAATTAGGATATATTTTATGAAATTGGGTGACTTTTATGTAATTAAATAATGTTTTCATATTATAAGAGCATCTATAATAGTGTTGTTATCTTTACTGTTAACTAAAAATATTAGCTAACAATGCAATTTTATCTCTCCATTAGTTACGTTAAAGTGTGTGTTAACTCTTTATAAATGTTAAAAACATTGTTAAAGATAACAATATTTTTAATTGTTATTACTCGATGACATGGCAAAAAAGTCTATCCACACCCACAATTAATTGTTATTTCTCATTTATATATTTTATATCTTTATCATACTGCTATTTATTTTCTCCCGGCACCTGTCCATAATACTATATTTTGAACAATTAATTTTTAGTTAAAATAGATAACATTGTTAAAGTTAAAACTAATGTGAGTGTTTAACTTAATATACCTATGTGTCATTTAATAGTTTTTAAACGATGATGTGTCACTAATTAACAATAAAAAGTTAACAAAATTATTATTATACTCTAAGGAGTAGATTGCCATATATGTTATTAAATCAGGCTATTATAATCTCGTGTTCCATTCATAAAATCATAATCATAAAGCAAATATATGTAGTACTATTGAGTAATTTGAAAGTAATCTTACAATAAAATTATCACCAAGATTTAGGATCGTGCATGTTTTCAGGGTATAGTTTCAAAAACAATTTTGAGAATATAAACCCATGTATATGATATTTTTAAACTACCGAGTTTTTAGGAATTCAAAATCCAAATCACCCCTAGAATAACAGAAGTTGTTTCATACTTAATAGAATTGACATTAGATTTAGAATAATGGGAAAGATTAATGTCACCTTACTAAACCCAAAAGATATTCACAAAATAGGATCATCATCATCCAAAGTTTCATTAAACTAAAAAAATTACTGCTTTTACCATAATTTATTTTCATTTGAAACTTGGGCCAAAGTAAATGTTCGAATTTCTACTTTTGCAACTTACTTAACGATGAGAAAAATAAAAATAAAAATAAGAAGGCCTTTTGCAGCTTATGGGCCCTCTCTTCTACACTTTATCTATGCACAATGCACAACAATTCAAAATAAAAAAAAACTTTATTAGTAACTTTTACAACTTTTACAAAACTCAATTATTCGAGGAATTACAGAAGTAGGCCACACAAGCCAAAGCGATAGATTAACTTTATATTGCATCACTCAAAATAACAACTTTTACAAAAAATGATTTGGACTTTAAAAAAAATGTAAAGATTATTAATTGTAGTATAAACAACATCCTGTATATAATTATTTATTTTCCGCAAATGAAACTTGTGTTTTCATAACCATCTATGCCAATGTTGTCTCTCGCTAAGACCGAAATAAAGATTTTGAAACGAAAAAAGTACGACGTTCTTCCCAGGGGGCATCCCCATATGAACATGGACCTGACAATTTCGGAAAATAATTTTTTTTATTAATATTTTTCATAATAATTTATATATACGGTATTCTGTCAATCTCTTACATATTTTTTTTGGCAACCCCTTCCAAAATTATATATTGTTAATGCAATAACATAACATAATTTTGTATGTGCTGATAATATATAAGTAATACTTAAAAAATTAACATATGCAAGTGATTATAAAATACATTTTACACCAACTTATCATGTTGACACGTAACACACATCTTTAAAAAAATTAAACAAAAATAATAATTAGAGTAGTGCCGAGTGCAAACAAAATTTATAAAAGAATTTTTGGTGGTTTGTATTTTAATTGAAGTGAATATACTGAAATTGTGTAATAGATATTTAATTGTTCGTATATATCTATTATTTAATATACGTTTTATTTTTTCAGGTTTTTTTAAATATTTTTTAACTTCGTATCTTAATCTTTTTACTCGTTATACATTTATTTTTTAAATTTAACTTTTGTATATTTTGACTTTCTATTTTATTTATTTTTTAGTCAATTTTGAAATGCTGAAACTTTTGACACATGACTGCACGTGACATTACCGTTGTTGGTTTTTTTGGACTTTGAAAATCAAATACATTTTAATCAAGAAATCAAGGTAAAAAAATGGATAAAAGATGGTAAAATATGTACAAAAATCTAGCTTTTCCGTGTTTATAGTTTGAAAAATACTATGCGCTTTTATTAATTTTGACAACCTCACACATTTGGTTCTGGTTCGACCCTGTTTCTCCCCATATTTAAAGACATACATTTATTTATATTTGTCTAGAAATAAAAAAACTCAATGTTATACCTTGTGAATTTAGTTTATTTATTTATTTATTCTTTCTTTGGAGGTAAAACTGTGAAACTTCACATGCGACAATGTTCGAACTCTATCGGTGAGCATGATATACTCGGATAACAATCATATGACTATCAACCACTTGCATGAATTGTTAGGGTCGATACAGGCGAACAATAAGAAAGACAGAAAACTAAACCGAGCACACCCACTTTGATAACGGAGTTCACCCAAATTGGCTACTTCTCCGGGCCGCTACACGTGGCACTTAATATTGTTAAGAGGATTACAACAGTAATCTAGCTAAACACAAGCTATGGTTCTCTCGCAAATAGAACTCTCTCTTTATAATGTAGAGGTGTTTGTGTAGGTGTAATTAAAATACAAGATATTGGGACATATAAATAGAACCCAACATGGGTCATATTACAATTCCAAGTGATGTGGGATAATTAGAAACATGTCCAAAACTCATTTGGCTCCACAACTCAACAATCTCCCACTTGGAGTCAAATGTCGAGTGCTTCAAAAAGAACTCCAATTATCCCCGACCACCGAACTCACTGTGCTCCACCGAGCAGAATGCTCCCATCGGTATCCTTGTATAGTAATTGATACTCTGCCGTCATCGTCGAGTACCCATTCTTCCAGTGTAGCGGCGACCCTGAGCCTCAAGCTCGGAGTCCTACTGAGGTTGCACACAGCCTCAGTTTGTCGATTGTAACAGTCTTCGTTAGCATATCGGCGGGGTTCTTAGCGCCCTCAATCTTTTCTAGCGCGAAGATTCCATCTTCCAGAACGTCCCCGATAAAATGGTAACGAATTTGTATGTGCTTGGTGCGTGAATGGAATACAGGGTTCTTAGCTAGCTGAACTGCACTTTGACTATCACAGTGCAGAGCTCCCTTGTCGGTCCTCTGACCGAGCTCCTCTAAGAAACCTTGCAACCAAATCATCTCTTTGCTTGCTTCCGTCACCGCGACGTACTCAGCCTCTGTGGTCGACAGTGCAACAATCTTTTGCAGCTTCGATGTCCAACTCACAGCAGTACCACCGTAGGTACAAACACATCCCGTTGTGCTCTTTCGGCTGTCCAGATCACCGGCCATGTCAGCATCCACATAGCCGTGCAGGCCTTCCGAGGTATTTCGGAAACATAATGCCAAACTCACGGTACCCGAGAGATATCTCAATATCCACTTCACAGCTTCCCAATGGTGCTTGCCCGGGTTACTCATGTAACGACTGACAACTCCCACTACATGGGCAATGTCCGGTCTTGTACACACCATAGCGTACATCAAGCTACCAATTGCTGAAGCGTAGGGTATGTTCGACATACGATCCTTTCCTTCCTCGTCTGTGGGTGATTGTTTCTTCGACAAGCTAAAGTGTGCGGCTAGCGGTGAGCCTACAGCCTTGGCATCACTCATGCTAAATCGTGCCAACACTTTCTTCACATACTCGGCTTGCGACAGAAACAGTGACCCATCTCTTTCTCGGGATATCCTCATACCGAGGATCTGATTTGCGGCACCCAAATCTTTCATCTCGAACTGTTTCGCCAACTGTTGCTTGACCTTGTTAATCTCAACAAGGCTCGACCCGGCGAGCAACATGTCATCTACGTACAACAGTAGTATGACGTACGAAGAGTTCGCAAATCTCTTCACGAAACAGCAGTGATCACTATCACTTCTTTCGAACCCGGTATCCGCCATGAAACTGTCAAACTTCTTATACCACTGCCGTGGTGCTTGTTTTAGCCCGTACAAGCTCTTCCTCAGTTTGCAGACCAGTTTCTCTTTGCCCTTTTCGGCAAACCTTTCAGGTTGGAGCATGTAAATTTCTTCTTCTAGATCTCCATGGAGAAATGCAGTTTTCACATCTAACTGCTCAAGATGAAGATTCGCATTTACAATAATGCTCAACAATAGCCGAATAGTCGTCATCTTTACGACTGGTGAAAAGATCTCGGTGTAGTCAATTCCTGCCTTTTGCTGGAACCCTTTGACTACTAGGCGTGCCTTATACCGTTTCGTGCCGTCTTGTTCCTCCTTCAGTCGGAACACCCATTTATTGCTCAGTGCCCTCTTCCCATTGGGCAGTTCGGCTAACTGTCAAGTCACATTCTTCTCGAGCGACTTCATCTCATCCTTCATTGCGAGCTCCCACTTGCTCGAGTCTTTCAGCTCCAGAGCTTCTTCTCTACTTTCGGGCTCTCCTGCATCACTGAGCAATATGTAATGCAGGGAAGGAGAGTATCGGGCAGGAGGTCTCCTCATGCGATGACCTCGGCCTAATTCAGGTCGAGGAGTTTGGGGCAGCTCCTCGGCCTCTTCAGCCTCTGCTGGTGGGTTGTCGAGCACCACTGGCTCATCTTCAGTGTCATTTTCCAAGTCCAATCTTGGAAACACATTCATGTCGACCATACCACTTTCCTCGGACGGGAGCGCTTGTTCTTCCACATTTTGTCGATCTTTGTACAAAATGCTTTCGTTGAAGATGACATCTTTACTGCGAATGATCCTCTTTGCTTGACCATCCCAAAAGCGATATCCAAACTCAGCTCCAACGTACCCCACAAAGTAACACACTTTGGATTTCGAGTCAAGCTTGGTACGTTCATTTATGTCGACATGGATATATGACAGACAACCGAACACTCGCAAGTGTTCATAAGAGATAGGCTTTCCTATCCATACTTCCTCGGGAATTCTCCTCTCTAATGGCACTGAGGGTCCGCGGTTAATGAGGTAAACCGCCGTGCTTACTGCATGTGCCCACAAGGCTTTGGGCAACCCACTTTGCAGTCTCATACTCCTAGCACGCTCATTGATTGTTCGGTTCATGCGCTCGGCCATGCCATTTTGCTGTGGCGTTCTTCGGATGGTCTTCTCTATTCGAATGCCTCTTTGAGCACAGAACTCTATGAACTTCGCATCAATGTACTCTCCGCCGTTATCGGACCTCAAACACTTGAGTTTATTCCCGGTCTCTAGTTCGACCATGGCCTTCCATTCTTGAAATTTCTTAAACACCTCAGACTTGTGTTTCAAGAAGTAGACCCATGTTTTCCTCGTCGAATCATCGATGAAGGTCACATAGTACCGATCTCCTCCCAGTGAGGTTACTGGAGATGGTCCCCATACGTCTGAGTGGACCAGTGCTAGCTTCTCCTTCTTGGGAGCTTTTCCACCTTTTCGGAAGCTCACTTTCTTCTGCTTCTCGAAGATGCAACCTTCGCACATGTCGAGGTTGACAGACTTCAAGCCTGGAAGTTTGTTGTCCTTTGCTAACACCTTCATCCCCTTCTCACTCATGTGACCCAACCGTCGATGCCACAGTTCCGAGCAGTCATGCGACACAGCTGCCGCCACTGTACACTCCTCATCGGTCGTCATGTACAGTGTACCGACCTTGCTCCCTCGGGCTATCACCATAGCTCCTCGTGAAACTTTCCAAGCTCCACAGCTAAACGAAATGGAGTGCCTTTCGGCATCGAGTTGACCTACTGAGATCAGATTCTTGGTCAACCTCGGGACATGCCTCACTTTCGTTAGCTTCCATACCGATCCATTTGGAATGCGAATCTTCACATCGCCCATTCCAACAACCTCCAACGCTTCTCCGTCGGCTAGATACACTTTACCGAAATTACCCGCAGTGTAATTTTCGAATAAATCTTTCTGAGCGGTCGTGTGAAATGATGCTCCAGAGTCTAGAATCCATGATTCTATATTTCTCTGTTCGGTAAGCAACAAACAGTCACCTGAATCCTCGTCGCTCGCAACATTAGCCCCGTGATCACGTCCGGTACCCTTCTTCGGCTGTCTGCACTCATGACTGAAGGGCCCCATACCCTGGCAGTTATAGCACCGAAGATTCTTCTTACTTCGATCGCTATCTTTGCCTCCTTGGCTTTGCCCTCTTCTACCTCGGGATTGCGAACGTCCTCTGACGTCCCATACCCTGGCCTTACCCCGGTCTCTTGAACCCATGTTCAAGGCTGCTCCATCGTTTGAGCATTCACCCATATCTAATCTCCTGAGTTCCTCAGCGAGTATTTGATCTCGGATGCCGTTGTAAGTCAGTTTCTCCTTTCCAATTGAGTTGCTAACAGCAGCTCGCATGAATTCCCAACTGTTCGGTAAAGAGGCTAGCAGTATAAGGGCTCTCACTTCGTCTTCAAAAGTTATCTCCACCGCATCCAACTGATTTACGGTGTCGATGAACTTGTTCACGTGACTCGCGACAGGTGTCCCCTCAGCCATGCGTAGGTTGAACAACTTACGCATGAGATGTACCTTGTTGTTCGCGGATGGTTTCTCATACATGTCGGTGAGGATCTTCATCATCCCCATCGTCGTCGTCTCTCTTGCGACGTTATGTGCTACACTCCTAGATAGTGTTAGGCGGATCACTCCCAACACTTGTCGGTCTAAGAGTTTCCACGCCTCCTCGGTGGTCGTGGTTGGCCTTTCCTCAAGGAGAAGAGGCTGATGCATCTTCTTCCCGTAGAGGTAGTCCTCTATTTGCATTCTCCAGAATGCGAAGTCCTTCCCGTCGAACTTCTCGATCCCGTGTGCGGTTCTGTCTTATTTCGCCATCGATCTTCCTCAGCTCTGATACCACTTGTTAGGGTCGATACAGGCGAACAATAAGAAAGACAGAAAACTAAACCGAGGACACCCACTTTGATAACGGAGTTCACCCAAATTGGCTACTTCTCCGGGCCGCTACACGTGGCACTTAATATTATTAAGAGGATTACAACAGTAATCTAGCTAAACACAAGCTATGGTTCTCTCGCAAATAGAACTCTCTCTTTATAATGTAGAGGTGTTTGTGTAGGTGTAATTAAAATACAAGATATTGGGACATATAAATAGAACCCAACATGAGTCATATTACAATTCCAAGTGATGTGGGATAATTAGAAAACATGTCCAAAACTCATTTGGCTCCACAACTCAACATGAATTTAGTGTAGTTTGAAACAAGAAAATGGACAGCATTACAAAAGAAAGGGCAAAATAAGAGAACAATTAATAATAGTAATTTAAATAATGCTATAAAATCTGCACATTTTCCAATATTTCAGAATAACTTACACATGATCTAAGACTACTAGGAATAAGTAAAATATGTTCAAAACTATGAGGATAGAAAATGCAATAAAATATTATGTATAAAGATTTTATTATAAGTGAGAATGTGAGATTGTGGACAGTGGCATTAGCAGAGAGTGACAGTAGATCCCAAGAGCTCATTCAGAAAGAGAGAGAGAGAGAGAGAGATGGAGAATAGATATGTATCTAATATTCTCTTACTCAGTATAACTCTATTAATGTGTATAAAACTGATACAGTGTAGTGTTACATATGACAACAAAGCCATTATTATCAATGGTAAAAGAAGAATTCTCATCTCAGGCTCTATACATTACCCCAGAAGCACCCCTCAAGTACTCTTTTTGTTTACCATTTTCTTTTATTTATTTATTTTATTTTAGTAACTAATCCCTAGATCAGTTTATTTCTTCTTTTTTTTTGGAACTTTTAAGCTCATTTTTATTCATTTTGCTTATTAGACTCAATGCATTTGGCTATATAGCTTAAAGCATGAGTTATTCTCAGGAAGCACCCCTTAAGTACACATTTTGTTTAGTTTTTTCCTTTATTTCTATATTTTGGTAACCCATAGATCAGTTTATGGAACTTTTAAGTTCATTTTATTCATTTTGATTATGAGACACAATGCATTTGGTTGAATAGCTTAAAAACTGAGATTTAAGCTATTTAACCATATTAATTTTGCATATGAGACACATTTCATTCAGATTATGGTTAAATAGCTTGAAACCTGAGGTCTCTTGTTACCGGAATGAAAAAGATAGGATTTTTAAGCCAGTTTTTTCTTAGATTTCTTGTAAGCTTAGCTTATTTGGTTAAAATTCAGAATTCTTATTATTCTGTTGAAGTAGAGGGAAATATTGGTAATGTTGCAGATGTGGGAAGATCTTATTCAGAAGGCTAAAGATGGGGGCTTGGATGCTATAGATACATATGTTTTTTGGAATGTTCATGAACCTACCCCTGGCAATGTGAGTGTTTTTGTACAATTTAGTTCTCAATTTTGTAGAAAATTTCTTGTCTTAGTTGTTGCTAATTTGAAATTCTTATGTAGTACGATTTTGAGGGAAGATATGATCTCGTGAGATTCATAAAGACTGTGCAAAAAGTTGGACTCTTTGTTCATCTTCGTATAGGACCTTATGTTTGTGCAGAATGGAATTTTGGGTAATGCATCTTATGTTTTATTACGTTCTTTCAGTAATTGAAGATTTAGGGCTTCTTTGATTCTAACTTTTACACTATTTGCTACTTTTCTTATCATCTGTAGTGAGTTTTGGTCGACCAGCTAACAAACTGAGTTGTTCTGATTCTGTTTTAAGCCTTAACCAAGCCAAATTAATGCTTCTCCAAAGTTTATTTTCGGCTAGCTATGCTTCTCGAAAGTTGCAGCCAAACAAAATCCAGTTCAACTTCTCTTTGATGGAAGGCTTAATTTGGAGCCTCTAAATTTTTGTTGACTTCCAAATTTTATGGTTGAAATAGATCTCAAAATTTACCATTTGCTATTATAATTTACTGGTGCAGTGGATTTCCTGTATGGCTTAAGTATGTTCCTGGGATAAGCTTCAGAACTGATAATCAACCTTTTAAGGTACATTCTAAATTCAGCCTACATCCCATGCACAATAAAATTTAATATGAAAAGAAATTAGTTGCAAATATTATTTTTTTTTCTTATGCTTTTATACTTTCGGAAAGATTAGCAAAAGGCAGGTAAAAAAAAAAAACTAAAAGTTTATAGGACCTTTTTTCTCAATTTTCTTTTATTATATTCAATCGTAGGATGCAATGCATGGTTTCACTAAAAAAATAGTTGAGATGATGAAGAGTGAAAAACTGTTCGAGTCCCAGGGTGGTCCAATCATATTATCTCAGGTATGATTTATTTTGACTTTTTCTTAACAATTTTTGAATTCTTTCTCGGGCCTTGATATTCACCATTATAATCAAAGAGAGAACATTTAACCATCGACAAAGACGTGTGATTCTAATTATATGTACTCATAGATAGAGAATGAGTACGGCTCACAAAGGAAGGCTCTTGGATCTGCTGGAGAAGCATACTTAAACTGGGCTGCGAAGATGGCTGTTGGATTAGATACAGGAGTGCCATGGGTTATGTGCAAGGAAGATGATGCCCCTGACCCTGTTGTGAGTTGACTTTGATTAATGCGCCACATTAATTATTAACTTCTTTAAGAAAGTTTATGTGATTTTTCTATTTTGGTAACAGATAAATTCGTGTAACGGTTTTTACTGTGATTATTTCACGCCTAACAGACCCTATAAGCCTGCTATGTGGACTGAGGCTTGGAGTGGCTGGTAAAGTACTAAATACTTATGCATATACTTGTTCATTTATTTATAAAGAAGCCATGAGATTTTGAATTTCCTATTAATTCTACTTATATTTCTTGGTTACGAACTTTAAGGTTCACAGAATTTGGCGGCCCAAAACGCCACAGGCCAGTCCAAGATTTGGCATTTGCAGTTGCTCGGTTCATTCAGAAGGGTGGTTCATTTGTTAATTATTACATGGTGAATTTCCCCCCTCAAATTATTGTATTTAGATTCAGCTTAAATGTGCCTTAGGTTCACTAATTTTGTTCTTTTGTACATATTGCATAATATAGTACCACGGAGGCACTAACTTTGGGCGCACGGCTGGGGGGCCTTTTATTACCACCAGCTATGATTACGATGCTCCCATCGATGAATACGGTAATTTACTCTGCCCACATTTAATCTGTATATATTGATTTATATTAGCATCTTGCAAAGCTAATCGATGATCTTAGCCACCAAAAGAGCTTGAGGGTGAGTAGTTCATTTGGGTTTGTGCATTATATCATTTCTGATAAGGACCGGTTTTTGTTACCAACCCCCCTTTTTTCTTCTTATTTCTCTAGTATCATCAAGAGCAATTCTTAGTGGGTTGGTAGGTAAGAATGGTGCGTGGGAACCACTGCCACCTAAGCAGCTTGTATACAGATCCCTGTAAATACCATCACTGAGGAAAACGCACTTTTTGAAAAGAAAATATTATTTAATTTCTTTCAGGTTTTATTAGGGAACCGAAATACAGCCATCTGAAGGAGCTCCACACGGCTATAAAACTATGCGAACCGGCTCTTATTTCTGCAGATCCAACGGTTACTACGTTAGGACGATTCCAGGAGGTCAGCCTAAATAGTTTTTTCCATTTTTCACCTGCCTGTGTGTAATTGCTGTTTTTACAAATTTAACTTGCTAATATGAACATTTTCAGGCTCATGTATTTTTGGCGGGCCCGGGGTCTTGTGCAGCTTTCTTGTCAAATTTCGATACAAATTCGGCTGCACTGGTCAAGTTCAAAAACAAAAAATATAAACTGCCCCCTTGGTCCATTAGCATACTATCAGATTGCAAGAAAGTGGTATACAACACTGCAAAAGTAAGTGTAAACTCCCTATAACGTATAATGATATGGTGAATTTTTTTATAAGTTTCTTCAAATCAAGTTGATTCCGGTTTCTACTCCATTTAGGTGAGTGTTAAGACATCACATGTACAAATGTCGAAAATAGACAGTGGATTGCTATCATGGGATACGTATGATGAAGACATTTCTTCTCTGGAGACTACTCCAACTATGATAGCTGTTGGGCTTTTGGAGCAGATAAATGTCACGAGAGATAACACGGACTATTTGTGGTACATCACTAGGTAAGGCTAGCTATTACCATGATATATGTTTGTTTCCTGCACTAGTGGATTTAAAACTTACAATTCAGCTCGTTTAGTTGCATCCCGTAAGTTGTGAAAATAATAGGAGTATATACCTTAGATGTGGAAGAGTAGTCTACATAAAAAAATCTAGACATGTTTTATACTGGTAGTGGTAGTAATTCATTGTGATCTAAAGTACATGAAAAGTAAACGTTTTACCAAACAATTCCGGAAAATTATTAATATAAATTTTGGTTTTAAATTTCAGTGTCGAGGTTGGTTCGACTGAATCATTTTTAAAAGGAGGACGAAATCCTAGTCTCAGTGTGCAATCAAGAGGCCATGCACTTCACGTGTTTATAAACGGACAACTTTCAGGTATTTTTCTGTAGATACCATCGAGTTGGCTGTTTCATTTAAACTTTCTTCTTTTTTTGAGTGAATTTGCTAATTAGTAACATTGCTTGTCACCTCAAAATGTAGATTATTGTATGGCGTAAAATATGGTAATTACTATTGCAGGTTCAGCTTATGGTACCAGACACGATGGTAGTTTTACATTTACCGGACCGATTCATCTAATTGCTGGTGTAAATAAAATAGCACTGCTAAGCGTTGCAGTTGGATTGCCGGTTAGTATGATCTTTCCTCGATTCAGTAATAAAGCTATTTCTTAATTTTGAAACCGGTTAATACAGTTTTGTACACTCATGTAGCATAAAGTTTCGACTACCACAGGTGCATACACAAAGTAGTAATTAGACAATAAAGTTGTGTTTGTCAGTGATTTACTACTCAAGTAAAAACAAATTACAGTTAGGTCACTAATTTGTTACGAAACTAATTTCTTATGAACAATTCTATCATGTTTTTTTTTATATTCCATACACATTTCTAATTCCCTTTCTTTTTGTTCTTTGAAGAATGGGGGAATACATTTTGAAACATGGGAAACAGGAATTCTAGGGCCAGTAGTACTACATGGCCTAGACGGAGGCAATAAGGATTTGTCATGGGAGAAATGGACTTACAAGGTCAGACAATTTCAAAAAATATATCCATACGCATGCGTTTATATTTAGTATATAATATATAACACTTTAGTCTTGTATCATGTCTATTTTAAATAGGCTGGCCTAACTGGAGAAACAATGAATGTGGTATCGCCAGAAGGAGTCTCATCGGTAGAATGGATTAGAAGCTCTTTAGTCTCAAAAGGCCAAAAGCCCTTGACATGGTACAAGGTAAGACCATGGCCATGTTTGGTTGCAGAAATTGAGCTCAGCTTTTTGTTTTTTTGCTCAATAGCTAAATACATTTACTTGATCAGTCGAAAGCTGAGTTTTCTTGTTTTTTTGACCTGAATAAGCTGGATGAACCTTCCTTTCTTCTGGACCTCAAAAGATCCTAGCTAATTTTCTTTGGGGTTTTTTCTCGTGGTAGATTTTAAGCTCAACCTTTTTTGTTTTTTGCTTAAAAGCTGGATAACATTTGGCTGATCAGCGTAACTGTGGTGTTTCCTGAAAAGGTAGCTTGTAGCTGTACGGGCCTAGCTTTTCTCTGAACTTAAAAGAGGCAGTTTTTTCTTAAAAGCTGAAACTTAACATGGTTCAAGATAAAAACTGAGTGAAACTTGTTTTGTTGTTACAATGCTAACAAGCTGTTCAATTTTATTAAAATAACTTACCTCAGTTAAAGTATAATTCAACAAGAAGAAAAGGAAATTATGTATATGTTTTATGCATGTAGGCGTATTTTAATGCACCGGAAGGAAATGAGCCGTTGGGTTTGGATATGCGAAGTATGGGAAAGGGCCAAGTTTGGATAAATGGGCAAAGCATAGGGAGATATTGGATGGCTTATGCTACTGGCAACTGCAACTCTTGTAGTTATACCGGCACGTATAGATACCCAAAATGCCAAACCGGCTGTGGCCAACCAACTCAGAGATGGTAAATTCACTTTTTTTTTTTAGTTAATTTAATAATATATGTTGCAATCTAGTATATATATGACTGGAAGTTAGACAAAGTCATCTGATTTATGCTTCGGGTTTCAGGTACCATGTTCCGAGGTCTTGGTTAAAGCGACAGCAAAATTTGTTGATTATTTTTGAAGAATTGGGCGGGGATGTGTCGAAGATATCACTTGCTAAAAGAATTCAAGTGTCTTAATTTTGCATGGGCGATTCTATCGGGTCCAATTTATAGATTTTATATTTACAAATTAACAATAATAATCATAGATTGTTACTCTTATAGAAGTGAAAATTTTGTATAAATCTGAGAATTTCTCTTATCCTAAAACATATCTGTCATAAATCACAATGACCATTTAATGTACAAGAAATTGAAAACCGGTGATATGAGTTGATTCAGGTTTCTAGCTAAGAACAAGAATTGCAGATACAGTGTATTCAAAAGATATCTCTCCCTCTTTGACGCAGACACATGTTAGCATTGCATTTGCCTCGACGACCAAGTCCTGGCAACAGATTAGGAATAAACACCATTTGAATATGGATCTAGAAAGATTTCTGATAAAACCCGTAAGGTTGGAAAAATTTAGACGAGAAACAGAGAAAATATAGACGAGAAACAAAGAATTTAGGAGAGATAAAAAACTAGGGTTACACCATTTTTCATAACTAATCCATTCATACCAGAATACTGCGAGAGAACTCTCTATATATAGTCTCAAAAAGAACTAATGAATTAAATAATAAAATAGCAAATAAGTCTAACTAAATAATATAATAACCGAAAAGAACCGTTCTTATCATTCCATCCCCTTAAGAACAAGAACAAGCTTGTCCTCAAGGTTGTGGTTAAGCGTATGACTGCACCCTCTTCCTCGATCTGGCGGCAACCCGACAACAATCCTCAATTCTTTTAAGCGGAGCCTACCACGATCAAATAGAAACCCATTCAAGCCCTTCCAACCCACCAAACACCCGTCCCTCTGAATTTTTGGCATTCAATCAAACCAACAATCCCAAAATAATATATCGAAACCACACTCCCAAGCAAATCGGACAAATCGAGCGCCACAATCGTACGTGAAAGTATCACATGTACCATTAATTGTCGCATTCGAATACGCTTGAATATTCGGGCTTTTAGAAGCTTCATAAAAAGTACCATCCCAATACGGATCAAAATAATTACTCGATGACTTACGGAGAGTATGACATACCCCAGCAATATTATTGTCTATCAATAGTACAAGAACATACTCAATTGTCTTCCAACTAATTTTGCCCTCTAAAATGTTTTCAAACCGATTTTGGGATTGCCCACAAAACCCGCAAAACCATTCAAACCATGATAATAAATTTCAAGAAAAATCGAACAAATCATAATTCCATAAACAGTATCAATCATCGCTTCTTGGGCCTCACGATTTTAAAAAGTTTTGGCGATAAGAAAGAGGACACTCCTATCTTATATACCATATAGATACTACATATTTAGACGATGTGTGATGGCTCACTTTTCTTTATCGCGCTATTTTCATACGAAAATCCGGGTTATTACAGTTGCTATTACAATCACAAGTCTTTAGTAACTTCAAAGTTGTAAGAACTTAAAAGATTGATAATGAAACTGCTAAGGGAGCATAAAAGATTGATAAAGAAACTGCTAAGGGAGCATATCCGTGTGTAGCACAGTAGCAACCGTTAGTCACTGCTTTTTCCAACAGAACTGGTCTAAAAAATCTGTTATAACCTTTTCAGCATTTCCCGAGCTAATATTACTATACGGAGCAGTATATTTTGTGTTGGACATAACAGTTAGTAGGTGGTAGAACTTTAATCAGGTTTTCTTTTTATTTCGGCTTTCTCCATCATTGTTACAGAGGTTATTTTTTGAGACTCGTCATCTTGGATAGTCTATTTTTTAAAATTTCATCAGAGTCAATAATACAACAGTTGTTTATCATTTACTAATAGTTATTATTATGATTTAAGTATATACAGTCTTTGGTAATCCGATAATCCTGTAATCGGTAACAGAGCTTCGGCTCAACATTCTGGAATACACGCCAATTACATATATATGTAAACAGTTTTAGCAAAGACTAATGGAGTCAAGAAAGATAAGAAATTTGCAGAACAATGATATAAAATCGATTTTGCAACCAAGAGGATGGTGGGTCAAACAAAAAGATGAGTTTGCTTCTTCAAGTTTTTGCCTAAACCTTTTTCATGTGTTTTACAAACATCATCCCACTCACACCACTCAACCCCCTTTTCCATCTGATACTTTCCACGACTGATGGTGATTTGTATTAATTAATATTTGGACAACTTCCATATACTTGATACATAATGCATCATCGATTAGACCACTAACACACTTCATATCAAAAACTAGAAATTAACTGAGATTTAACTCCAACATACCAATACAGCCAAGCAGGGTGGTTTCATCTATAAAACTGGTCATGCATTACATTATAAACTACTCTAGTTGCAAGTCTTTTCAGTAAAGAATTCAGAAACAACAGGAGAATAGCGGAACCAGGTGCTACTTAAATCATTAATTATCAACTTAATAGTATATTTCCATGAAATTGCAACACATACAACAGCAACTTCTCTTCTTTATAATCTTAACAATCGTTCAAGCTACAAATGGGAATACCATTTACTAAATAAACCTGATGAATGTAAGATAAATAAGTATGGCATGGAAGAGTACAATAGTACTTGAAACTTACATGGTCCTCAAATATAGCTGATGTGGAATATACACAAACTAATTAACTGAAAAGAGAGATCAAATGTTGTTCAAGTGGCTGCAACCTTACATATTCAAAGCTTCGAGGATAGAGCTCCACCCATCCGATCTACCAAATGATGATTTCTTCTCAAGCATTTCCACCATCGTGCTATTTCCAGTTCGCTTCAAAATTAACACATCTCATTATTAAGGATAAAGAGAAAAATCACATTAGGACTTAGCAACACCATAAAGAGCCGAAATATTTTTATCTCCCAGATTTTGATGGGAAAAACGGTGTCTTTTTAGAAAAAAGACACCGTTTTTTGTACAATATACTACACACCTATTTCAATTTTATATTTCATACACTTGCCATACACTTTTGCCAATTAATATGCTAACATGTGTACTTATTATCAGTTTTCTACACCTTTGTTATATTGTTTTGGATGGAAAATGCTATTTCCCAGGAGAGGAATGGTGTATCAAAGTACATTTATGCACTCTATCTGAAAAGCACAATTTAAAACCTTGCAGAAAGGTGTTTCCTTCTCTCCTAATGTTATTTCTCCTTATTTCTGTGTGCACAAAGGGTATGCATAAAGTATCTATTTTTTAATGACATATCCCCACAAAACTGGATATCTACCCCCAGCATGAACAACTACGACTGATTTTTACAGAACTATAGAGAGTTTTCTTTCAGAACAGTACAAGAAACTAGATTGATAGAAAACAACGAACAAACGAGAAAAGTTCAAAAAAAAATTGGGTTCTTTAATGCTAACCTTGAGACATTGCCCCCTTTTAAGATCACAAATCGGATAATCACTCGGACAACAATGCCGATGATCCTTACAACAAACCGCATTTTCCAACACACAACAACTCCAAGACAGACAGACACCAAAAACTTTCTTAGCACAACAACACGTTTCGCCTTTATCACAACTTGTAAATATATTGCATTTTGTGGGACCCGGTGAAGGAGGAGGTGGCGGGTTCGGGCTAGTTTTAACCGGGTACGAAGCTAAAGTGTTTATTCCACAAACTCCTGCTGAGTTGCCGCTATTACGTTGCATGTGCATGTATCCGCTCATTCCCCAATTTTTCCCCCATGAGTTTTTTATGATCCAATAATCGACTCCATTTTCTGAGCCGTAGCCAACTATTAGTACTGCATGGTCTAGAGAAGTCGAACATGGTCCCGTAAATATCCCCTGTCATGGATGGTGTATCAAAATTTAAACCATAATCTTCCCTTTTGTAAAGCAACTGGGGATTTTGTTTTGGAAAAAAGTGACAGTAGCCATACAGCAAAAACAACTATTATGCATATCATGGTACACCATAATCGTGTCTGTTTCCACTTTCCAATGAGCAATAAAAGGTAAAATGCATCATCATAGTCTTGTATGACATGACCTTGTTCGGGTTGTAGATTTTCAGCTCAGCTTTTTCCTTTTTCTTTATCAATCCAAAAAATCCCGCTTATCTGCTCGAAAGCTCTAAACAAAAAAGCGCTTTATATTTTATATGTATAGATTTACTGCAAAAGATTAGACACGAAGACCGAACTTGATGGGAGCATACTTCAATTATATTGATTTTTAATAGGCATACACTTTCATAAAGAGATTTTCAACAAAATAAATTTACTCTTGAAAGGCATACATTTTGAAGAAGAGATTTTTAATATGCATGTGGTATTATAATTGTTCACTGAATGAGGATGAAAAGTATTTGCAATGTCTTAATAGAAATAAGTAGAATATATATTCCTTAATGACAATTGCCACGTAGTCTTCTCTTACCATAAATGTAAAATTATAGGTGTGTTTTCAATTTCATTCGTCATATGTATAGAACTAATCTGTCCAAAGTTTGATAGGACGACCAACCTTGGAATACATTTGAAATGATCTCTCACTGCCACAAATGCCAACACTAACAGGCTGAGAAGCAACTGCTTCTAATAGGCGTTTCTCGTTATTAGGAGGAATGTCTGTATAACTATCAATCGTCACAACATGCCGATTTAACTGCAACATAATCAATTAAAACTTTAGAAATGAGAAAATGGAGAACTATTACATAATCAGGAATGATGTGAACTAGTTTAAGAAAATGCATGAAATTTAAAGGTTTTTGGCTTTTGCATCATATGTTTTTAACAACTAAATATTTCCCAAGCTCTACTCAAGTAAGCCTTTACAAAAATGACGTGATCATAATACATTTCTTGTATACTAGACACCTTTCAAATCTACACTATCCCGAACAAAGTCAATAATGTTATTCTGGTAGCACTCTAACATGTAAATATGCTTGAAGCTTTAGCTACAATAGAGTTAGATAACCTACAAAAAAAACAGAATACATTTCCGAAATAGAGAATCAAGAGAATAGCTAAAAGAATGAGAGGTAAGATTTATCTAAATATTATTGCCTTTTGCTTGTCGCACGACTTGTCTTTCATTTGAAAAGGGTAATCATCCTCTGTGTCGATTCCATGATTTTTTTTAACAAATTCGTATGCATAATCCATGAGCCCACCACCACAACCACTATTCACAGATCTATCACAATCTATCAACTCTTGTTCGGAAAGGCTTATAAGAGATCCAGTTGAAATTTTGTTAATGCCTTCAATTGCTCCTGTGGTTGAAAATGCCCAACAAGCACCTAGACAGTCAAAATAAGGTAGAGGTTAAAAGATGAGTTAAGTACACATAAGAGTTAAAACTTCAACCTGCTTTAGACTAAAGAACCACTAAAACTTTGTTTTTGGTGGCCAACCAAATGCAATACAGCTGATTTTAGAAGCTGCAAGTGAACAAGGCCTTCTTCATATAATAAATCTACACCAGTCACTTCAAAGCTATGTATGATAGATTATTTACTCATTAGCCATCTAAAACGCAACATGCTTGAATTCCTGAACTTACCACCTGGCATATTCTCACCAAGGATTATTTTGGTATAACTTTTAACTTTGCTTTCTTACTTTCTTTTCAGCTATTTGGGGCATTGGCTGCAAAACTTTGACACATGACTTAGGTAAACTAAAGTCTACACAGTTAAAATAGGACCATCTTCCCCCTAAAATAATAATGCCAAGCTTTTACCTAAAAATAGCATTGGAACAAGCACTATGGCTTGTTACACTTCGACTTTTGAAGCTAACAAGTTATTGCTAACTTGAGTACCAGTATAATAGTTGAGTTCATCAGAACTTTCTTAATTTTGATGCTTGGAAAGAAAGAAAGAAAGAAAAAATCAAACTTCAAGCTGCAAACCAAAACCAAAACCAGTACATTCTCTAAATAAAATAGCAATAATATAACCGATTCATTACCTGCACCAAACAAGCATGTGTAGGTAAATCCCTTAAGCTCAAATCTTTGTACTTATCTTATTGATGTCCCCATTCCACAAAAATTCCATAACAAGCTCAAAATCAATAGTAAAATGATTTCAACTTAAAAAAAATAATACAAAGATGGATTTAATTTTGCATCCACCACAAAAAAAAAAAGTAAACTTTATCTGGGCCAACCTAATTCAAATATTTGTCAAAGAAAATTTCACCTCAACATCAAATCGCAAGGGTGCTCAAAAAGCTAAAATTGATTAAAAAAAATGTGGGGATGTTGAAAGACTAAAATTGTTTTTTCAATATACATGATAAAAGATCAGTTTTTTCTCAATTTGAGCTCCTTTTAGCCTATTACTAATTCCTCCCTACTCAACATGTAAGCAAAATAAAAATAAAAAATAACTTAAAAGATGCAAACCTATAAAGAAAAATTTCACCCCAGCATCAAATTATGTAGAGTGCTGAAAGGCTTTTTTTTTTCTCCAGTATACATGGTAAAAGATCGGGTTTTTCTCAATATGTGAGTGCAGAGCCGGTTTTGGGCCTGTGCCAGCAGTGCAGTGCACTGGGCCGTGTAAAAAATGGGCCCAAGAATTCATTTTGTTTACCTGTGCATGTATAGTTAATTTCGTACTGATATGAAATATATATTAAGTAAAAGGCCAAATTGTGAACATAGTTAAAGATTTGGACCACTGCCCCAGCACAATTAACTAAGTATTTTCTTAACACCGGTCACCATTGTAGTTTAACATAACTGTTTGTTAGTACTCACAGTGAAGATTCACACAAGAAAGACCCAACAATTAGCAAATATGTTACTTTAAATACGAAAATTAAGCAAATGGTATTTGGTTTGTCTAACAATTTTTCCCCATCCTATGGGCTGAGAAACTCTTTCTACGTGAGGTTGATAAGGCCAATTTTCTATTACTTATGTAGTTTTTTTGTTAATATAAATAATTTTCGAGAACTAGAGTCTATTTTAAGATAAGAGCATTTTTTTTCACTTTTGCACCGGGACTCAAATTACTCAGAACCGGCCATGTGCGAGTGTTGGGTCCCTTTTAGCCTATTACTAGTTGCTCCCTGCTTAACATGCAAGTAAAAAAACAAAATAAGCTAAACAAAAAAGTTGCACACCCATAATGAAACAAACCACAACTACAACAGTTTTTTCCATAATTATGATGGTGCTGAAAGGCTAAAATTGATTCCCCCTCCCAATATACATGGTAAAAGATCGGTTTTTTCTCAATAGAGGGGTTTTGAAGTCATGTTAGCAGGTAAAACAAAATAAGTTAAGCTTGAAAGATGAAAACCCATAATATTTAGAAACATACCACAACTACCCTGATCTTTGACACCTGTGACAGCCCCATTGTTCCTCCAATCCACTGAAGAAGGAGCTTCAACAAAACCCACAAATCCATTATTTTCCTCTTTTCTTGAAATTTTTCTTGAAAAAGAAGGTGAAAGGCCTAATCTTGAGGCTTTAAACTCTTCATGGGTAAGGTCAGAAAAGGCATTTAGAGAAAGGGTAAAAGTGGAATTTTCTAAAGAGTTGTGGTTTGTGATATATGCAAGGTTATCTTCAAAGATTTTGAATTTTTGTAGCCTTTGTTGGTTTGAGGAGTAGTTTTTGTTGTGTTGTTGGGACCAAGAGTTGAAGAGAGTGGAAGTGGGTGTGGAGGAGAGAGAGGATGGGAGATTGAGGAGAGTGGTTAGGAGCAACAAGGAAGTTAACCAATCCATGAGAGAGATATGGGGGAAATGATCAATTGATGATTGGGTGGGGGTGGGGGTGGGGTTTGTGGTTTTCTAGTTTTGATTTGTTATTTGGATTAGGGCTGTAAACTAAAGTTATTTACTCGTGAAATCGTTCGTTTTCGGATGTTGCGTTGGTTTTTGTTAACAAAATGATAATGAATAAGAATATATTGTTCGTATAGTAAATGAACTGTGCATGATCACAACTCTATTTGGATCTTTTAGGCTACTGTTACATTTCAAAATCAGTAAAGTTACGTATATCATTATTATACGTATGAAAAGAAGGATTTATTCATTAATAAAATATAAACCGAAAACTAGGATTTATTTGTATTATAATGTCAAATTAATTGTTTAGTTAACGTTGTACTTATATTTAGTAATGATAAAATATACGATGTGCTAATAAGAAATGACCATTTCTATCAAAAATAAAATAATAGGATATATATAGTATTTTCTATTATTATTGAATGTTTCAAATGAGAATCATGAACAACTCGTGTTTGGTGTTTGGTTTGGTGTTTGGTTTATCAAGCGTTCGGTTGGTGATTGTTCGTTATATATGAATATGAACAAAACATGAACAATTTTTTTAGTTAATGAACATGAACAGAGCTTCGCTCGACTCACTTCTAATCATTTACAACCCTAATTGGAATGTGTCAAAAAAGATATATGCTATTGGAAGTTTGAAATTCATAATGGAGATTTATGTTTTATTTGGTGAAAAAACTTGAAAGTGGGTATTTATTACTTTTGCGTTTACAAAGATTAATCGGCAAATCAATCAAAATTGAATAATATCTCTCTTTAATTTGGTAAGAACTTAAGGGAAAAAGTGTTAATTAGGTGGCATGATAGATTATTCTCGATTGTAAATAGAAGCGTCTAATCCAGTTTGACTCTAAGATAAACTTAATTTATTTAGTAAATAAATAAAATACAAAGCCACTTTCGATGTGTAGCAGAGATAAATCTTGATATTTAGTTGAATTAGAATCTTTCAACCCGATAGGGAATCTTGCCATGAAAATCATTGTGGTTGAATGGTAGTGAAACAACAAAGAACGGCTCAGATTGGACGAAGCTCCCAAATAACTCGCAATTGCTCTACCAACGATTTTCTTTCATGAAAACGATTAGTTAATGTCATGGCTAATTGGCTTTTTTTTTTTGGTCAATTGTGTTTCTTTTTTCTCTTTTAAGTTAGGTTCCAAATTCTCAAAAAGCAAAAAGAAAATACAAGGGTATATAAGAGGTTCATAATTACGATATTTGGACAAATAAGGAGTATATTCTTGTTGTTGGCTAATTTTTGATTATTGCTTGTTTGAATTTGCAATCATGTCTAAACCAAAACGTTTTACTTATCAAATATTGTCATAAAATTAATATCAAGATGTACTGTTAGCCAAATTGCACGAAGAGTCTAGTTGCAGACTATTGTTTTCGTTGTCGAGTTGCATATAAAAAATGCATGTATATCTTTTCCATATGACCATATCATATATATATGAACTTATGGTTTAGATTTTAGAAGCCGCATATAGAAAAACGACGATTACTAGTATCATATATGATAACAAAGGAAAAGTTACTTAGACTTTTAAGCTTAACTGTAATAGTAGCCAAAGTTAATAACATTTTTCCGCTAAGCAATATCTCACTCATTTTTTTTAGAAATGAAAATAATCATTGATATAGTCGTACACAAATGAAACATTTCTATTTCTCTCTCTCTCTCACCCTTCTTATATCTATCTTATCCTCTTTCCCACAATTACTTAATTTTTTCTATACCAGATGAGGATTAAACACACTTCTTCGTAGATGTTCGAAAAGTTAAAGTCTCCAATTATCTTCTGATTTTTAGTTAATTCTTCACAATTTGGATTTTAGTTATTTTTAGCAAATCTCACTTAATTTGGTTATCAAATATTACGGTTTGTTTATTTTTGTTATGCTTAATTACTACCGGTTGGAATTAAATATGCTTAATTTTCTTTCTACTTGATGTTGATTTAATTTGGGTGTAAAAATCCAAATGGAGGATTTTGAAAAAATTGCATGATGTAACTCATCTAAGTACTTAGATGGCCACTCAAATCCATGATTCGTGTAAATACTCAAAAGATATGAGATTAAGTTAATTTAATCATAAATTTAGATGTGATATTAACAAATATTGAGTTGTCAATTTACTTAATTTAAAAGCTACAACTAATTTGTTTAACACCTCTGACAAAGGCAACCAAACTCCTTAATTTTATGCATACCTAATTTTCTTTGCGCATAAATATAATGAGTCGACAAGGCGACAACGGAGAGACAATGAGAGGAATAAGGGAAGTTATCGAATATTAGAAATGTAGGGCTAAGTTATGAACAATTAATAATGCAGGGTTTTTAAGTGTATATTTTTTTTTAAGTATGAGAGTCCCTTTTGTAATTCCCATAAAACCACTTAAATGATTGAGTATAAATATTATTTCCTTGTCTCATTAGGATGACGAAAAAAATATTTTATAGATTTACTTTAATCATTGTTTTCCCTATTATTTCTAAAGATCCTTAATTTTTCTATTACATTTTTTCTGAAGAAACTTACAACCGTTAAAAAAAATACATACCGTAAATTAAATCTACGGTTTGTATTTCAGTACAAACCGTACATTTAATCTACAGACCGTAGATTTTTTGTACGGTTTTGCTGTAATTTACAGAAATTACATAACAGTCTATGCATTTCGTAAAAACTGAATATTGGTCATATTAAATAAAAATACTGATTTTTTTTTAAAGTTAAACATGAATTTTCTTTATAAAAAACTAAATGGCATATTCTTAAAAATATAGATAAAATAAAAATGCTAAATATTTTAGACATGATTTTTTTTATATATAAATTTGGTCAATTCTAACAATCTCAAAAAATAAACACAAACCTAGACTTAGACAAATTTATCCAAAAAATATTGATTTGACAAATTTCATGTTTAGTTGATTTGATAAATTTTTTAGTTTATTAGAGTTGCAATATTGGTTCTATCAATAAAAATACTCCAATTTTTAAAATTAATCATGATTTTTTTTAATTATAAAGATGATTTTTTTATTTATAAAAAACTAAATGTCATATTCTTAAAAATATAGATAAAATAAAAATGAAAATTTTCAACACTTGAATAACTCAATATGAAAGATTAACTAAATTGCCAATTGTCATTTTTTTTAATGAAACAATGATAAATAATTTAAATTTCATAAAAGAAATTAACTCAATATGCAAACATTAATTAAATTTCATAAAACATATTGGTTAAACATGATACATCACATAATTTTATTTGAGCCTCGTCAAAACCAGTTTACAACAACTTGGAAAAAAGAGTAATTTACATAAAAATAATAATAATAAAAACTAATTATGGACTTGATACATTTATAACATTTTCTTCAGTTAGGATTTGCTTTCCCGATTGCCTTTCTAGCGCTATGTATAAGTTGAAATTTGGTTGAAAAAGTTCATTCCATGGCTCAGCAGCTTCAGTGCGTATTTGTTCCTATCGTGCTATAATTCTTGGCATTGAGAAGATCCATTCTTTAGGAATAACTTCAGCATAATGACAACTGTTACGTACAACATTACAGTAGGGATGTAATATGTTGTTCCAGGAGGCGGACCATATGTCGTTCCAGGAGGCGTACCAGTATAAAGAGCTAAAAAAGTGGCATTCTATATTTATATCCTTCCATTTTTGTTTGGCCATAATGACAACAATACAATTGAAATATTATAATGAGATGCAATTAAAAAACCATAAGATGGAAATATCATACATTTGTCACAAGAGGCAGGATATGTAGAATGATAAAAATTCAAACTGGATAGAATATGATCATATCGATAATCTTCAAAATCGAGATTCTCAAACAGATCATAATAAACACATTTCATTTGCTGAACCTCTTGAAACAACTCACATATAATTGCATACCAATCATTTTCCCCATTTTCTTTACCCATGACATTTGCAATTACTCGGAACCCACAGTTACCATCCCCACGCACATCATAAAACGTATCGATGTAATTATGTATCATGACCCATATTTGGTCACTGTACAGGAAGCTTTGCCTAGTGGTGGTGGGGTTATTTGTCTGGTTTCGCGTCCTCATAGTTGGGTTTACCTTTATCTCCGGTGGTTCTTCCGCTTTACCTTTACCTTTATCTACTAGCACTAGCACTCTATTCCTCCACATACTCCCATCCCGACTTATCTCTCTTACTAGAATTGTCTCCTTTTCTAGGTCTCCCCTTAATTTTTCTCACTTCAGGATCATTCATGGATGTTCTAGATGGTAAGGTTATCTCTCGGAGTTGTGTTTTCATACGCCGTTTTCAACATTAGTTTTGGTAGAATAAACACTTTTAAACTCTTCTAGATAACCCTCTACCCCATAATCATCGTTGTTCCCATTATCATCAATTACATCTAATTTTCTATCCCATAATCATCCTTGTTCCCATTATCATCAATTACATCTAATTTTTTCCAGAATGTATGAATATATTCTAGTGGAAGAGACTTCCCGAATAAAATATGTTCACTCATAATATGATGACAAGGTAACCTGTAAGACAACTTTATACCGCAAGAACAATTCTCATCAGACTGGCCACTACATTTTTTGTGTTCTTCAAATAATAAATAAAAGGCATGGTCTGGCGTAAAATGTCTATCTTACCTTTAATCTATGGACCTGGCTGAGCCATGAAGAACCTGTGTTAAACATTATATAAAATTAAACAATTTGTCGGAAAATGTTAGCCTATAAAATATAGTTGGTAAAATATATTCATCTAGATAGTAATTAGGCCAACAAATCATGCTCGTTTTTCTATAGTGTTAGATTAGCTAAGATTCCACAAAAATAAGTTACAACTAATATTTATGCAAACAAAGTAATTAAAAAAACCAAATTTTATAAAACAGCTAATTTTCAAAACGGGTAAATATTAATAAACCCTAACTATTTTTATTTTTCCCAATCAAAACAAATAAGGAACATACACATTTAATGATAACCAAACAATTATTAATAAATATCTAAATAAACAAATTTGAATAAAACTCTATTTTTTTATAAAACGGGAAAAATATCAACAACCCTATTTTTCTTTAATTAATATAAACAAACAACAAGAAATTATAACTATACAAACAACAAGAAATTCTAAGTGAATAATCAATTAATCAAATGACATATTTTATTTCTTTTTCCCTATTTTGTAAATTAAAACTATATAAAATAAATAATAAATTAGGGAATAAAGAAATATCTTGAATTAGGGTATCTAATTCGGTGAGTTAATGATAAACGTGATTTAATCGGACGAAATTTGATAGTTATGATATTTATTTTGGTTGATTAATGATGATTTGGGTTTTTTTTTCTTAAACTTCTCAGTTTTTTTTCAATGAGAGATGTTTTTTCTGTTTAAATGATGCAGGGACCAAAAGTGTAATTTCTGAAAATTCAGGTAAACCGTAGATAATATGTACGGTTTGTACATGTTTTGTACGGTTTGCACTGAAAACACAAACCGTAAATAAAATGTACGGTTTGTACAATTTTTTTTCGTTTTGTACGTTTTTTCAGAAAAATTGTAGTGTAAAAATCCAGCCTCATTTCTAAATTTCAGTTTCGAATTTGTTTATCTTTGTATGTTTGAATCTTTGTGATAAATAGAAAAAAAATTCCAAAAATATACGTGTTGCTAAGTATTGAGTTTCAATATTTGAGATTTGATACAATCAAGTTCTTTCGAATTTGCTTATCTTTGTATGTTTGAATTTTTGTGATAAATAGAAAAAAATTCCCAAAAATATATATGTTGCCAAGTATTGAGTTTCAATATTTGAGATTTGATACAATCAAGTTCTTGAAAAAGTAGCAGAATGTATAATTCACTACAAAAGACCGATGGCAACAAAAAAAATTGTTGCTATTGAAGCTAATTCTGTTACAAATGAAGATTAGCAACAATTTAGTAACAAAAAACGGTATGTTATTGTTTGCCTTGTTGCAGATTACAACAACTGAATTAGCAACAGACGATTGTTGTTAGCAACATAACAGTAACATACTTTTTATGTTGCTATATTTGTAACATAATTGTATCATACTTTTTATATTGCTACTTGACGGATTTTTTTGGAAGTAAAAGGCAACAAATCTGTAAGACAAATTTTATTGTCGGAAATTTATCACAGATTGTTCATCAATTCCATTTTATATTCAAATAATTGCAGCTATCATGGTTTATATTTGTTACAATTTATATTGTTTATTTATTAAAAAGTTTTAAATATGTTGCTATTTTTGTTACTGAAATTTGTTGCTATTCTTTATCCATCAAGTAAAAAATATAAATTTATGTTACAATTTAGTTGGTAGTAATTTGCAAATATATATATATATATATATATATATATATATATATATATATATATATATATATTAAAACAAATATATATGTATTAAAACAAAGTTTAACAGAATAAAGAGAGCATTAACTAGTGATTAAGTTAACCAAAATATTACAACTTCCCATCATTCAACCTACAATCCCAAAAAGATTCAAGTTAAGCCACTGTTTTAGTGGACAAATTTAGCATTAACTAGATATTAGTTCACCCGTTGTTGTTTTTCCTACCCGCTACAACCCTATAATCACAAAATTACATAAGTCTTAAAATACTGACAGATCGCAAAAGTACTACATAGACGCGTCATAAAAATTCCTATTCGCAGTAGCCACCATTATTAATCTAATCTTCATTAAGATCATCTTCTCTCAAATCTACATCTTCGTCTTCTGCCTCATACTCTACTTCTTGATCCAAACGCACCAAATTTTCAGAAATAGAAGCCCAAGTAATATCCTGTGTCATGGATGCTAGTAGATTTTAAATTTTTTGAAGTGAGCTTTCAAACGGACTCATTTGAGACTCGACAGTTTTTCCGATTCGTCTTCTAATGTTTTCCTATTTTGAAGTCCAAAATCATTTAGAGCTTGGGTGACAAAGTCTTGCATCATGGCAATAGACACTTGTTGAGGCAAATATAGAACTTGACGAACCTAGAGTCGAATTTCCGTAGTTGACTGGGAAGCTTTGCGAACCCAACCCATAAATAACACCACCCTTGTTTGGGCCGCCGACTACTTCTAAAAAGATATCATCATCCTTGGGAACGATGGCAGACTAGTTCGATTGTTGGGAAAGCACCAACTTCTTTGCTACAAATAGGACCTATAAAAATTATATGTTCAGACCCAAGAACCAACAGGCAAAGTACTAATATATATAGTTCAAAATGAGCAAGTAATCAAAGAACTGCTAACTCAAGATAACAAACTTGACAATTGATTTGCAAAACAGAAGATAACTTATAATTAGTATAAGTTACGCATGGCATGCTCAGGCATGATCTTATTCCAATGTGCAAACACTCCATGATATTCACCTAGCTCACTCAAAAGATGAAATCAAAATTGTAGGAACAACAAAAAATATAACCAGCTCATATAGATAATCACAAACACGTCAAAGGTTGCCAATCATACTATAATAAACATCTATAAATCAGCAGTTGCAATATAGTTTCTTTTGTGAGTATGTGCAAATAATTAAAATCGATCACATGGATTTATGTTCAACTACAATTTACTAACAATCATTAAGTTATTCATCATAAATTTTCCCAGATATCATGTAACTAATTTACAATATTATTATGTAAACTAAGAAAAAGGCAGAGATGAGTGATTTTCTTACACTTATGGCAGCCGACTTCGCATCAACAAAGGACTTGTCCTTCCTCTTGTGTGGTCTCGAACAACTCGTTGCAAGTTGGATTTCTTCTATTCTTCATTTCAAAACATATGGCGTGCTCAGAAGCTGTGATGGAACCTCCAGTGTGCATAGAGCACTGCCGTTAGCGCCCATTCGACCCAACCTTTATAAAATCTCGATAGCGTCTCCCGGCTGTTTCTTTGCAGCAGTTCTTAATAGCTTCTTCCGTCCCTCTAGCCCAAATGAAATACTTCTACATAATAGAATTCAAACAAAATAGCATAAACTTTAAATGTAAACAAACAATTAAATGGTGAAAGGAAAGAGGAATAAAAAAATGATGGATTAAATAAGATAGTTCTGTAACTTTATACCCATCTGATGATAAAGATACCAATGCTAATGAAAGGGAGACATTCTGGACAGTGGGTAAAAGGGAGACTAATGAAAGCGGCTTGCAATGCCTTAGAAGCAAAGGAAAAGAGAATGAAAGCCGCCTTAAAAAGACTATACTGAAACTCCTAAATTTGTAGTTCATATTTAGCTGAACTTAAGTTTTATGAAGGTTGTACGTTAGCTGAAATTAGACTAACTCGTCTCTATTTTGATTTTGATTAGACAACATGACTGTACACGTATTATTGAAACCAGTTACATGAGCACTAATATTTAACTATAAAACGAATGCATAAATTTTAAAGTATTGAAGTCCAAAACGTAACGAGATACCTTAAATTCTTCCCAATAGTTATCTTTCATTTCGGGTGTGACTTTTGTCCAGTTTGACCCCTCTTCTTGCACTTTATTTTTGAAGATCTGGTTCATTTTGGTAGCTGTTGATGGTTGGAACCTATAAAAAGTAAAAAAAAAAATGTTGAAAAAAAAACAATGGAGACGATGCAAAATATAGAAAAAAACCAAAACAAGTGCCAGATTTGGATATCTTACCAAGGAATTCTCCCGGGAACCACGATGATTAAGATCTTGTTGGCATTAGGGTACTCATCATGGATTGCATCGTCCTCGAGGGCCACATCTGCTGCCATAGCAGCCTGAGCCACCACAGCAGAAACCTGAGCGTCAGCAGCAGCAGTGGCTGCAATCTCAGCTGCGGCAGTGGCATTAGCGCAAACATTAGCCACACGGACCTCGGCAGCCGCAACCTCTACAGCTAGTGTTGCACTTAGAGATGCATTAGATGATCCGCTCCTTTCTACTAAGGGTCTTCATTCGGGGCTAAAGTCCCCACACTATCGATGCTCTCAGGAGTGTCTAACATATATTGTAGTTGATATGGCATCGGTGTACCATGTGCATAAGGGTTACGCCCACCAGAACCGCATCCACAAGAACTGCGCCCACAAGAACCGCCATCAACTGAAGGTAGTTTTCCTATAACCTTACAAACAAATCAAAAGATTTATTATTTAATTGTTTACAAAAAAGCAATCAGCAAAAAGATGAATTTTTTAGTTTCACAAGTACCTTTGACAAAATCAAGGGAATATAGAGTTTGTTTGTTTTGAAAATTGACGCTAAAACAGAAGAAAAATTAACCACATATGGACAAATTCAGTTTAAAGCTGAGTTTTTTTGCTTTTTAGTCGAAAATAGTTACAAGACTTTAAGATGAATCAACCCATTTTTTCCTGAATATAAAAATCCACGGCAATGTTGCAAGAGAAGCATAAACATGATATACATAGCTATAAGAAAATTGATGTAGATACACAGCGGGAATATGTGAAATAATTTCAAAACTACATAGATAAATCACACTCAAACAGTATAAAATCACTTGATAGGCGAATAGGGTAAACAAGGTATAAACAGAGTATTTAATTTGGTCATTTATTTTCCTTAACAGTCGGGTTTATCAAACTTAAATAGGGTATTTGATTTGTTCTGTTTCACAAAGACACTTAAATTTTGACAATTAGTAAACAACTAGTTATATCAAACTTAAAATGGCATAATCACTTTTTTTTTTTTTTTTACTGTATAAAGACAATTATACATGGACATTTCAATCTATTAATAAACTTCTAGATCTACTAACTCAATATTTCAAAATTTGGAGGTAAATATACTTCACACACTTAACTTGGTAAAAAAAATGTACATTTGATACACATATACATTAATTGAAATAGGTTAAAAATAAGAATAGTTTAATAATTGCACCAATTAGATCAAATTTAGTGTTAATATACCATCAATATGGAAGATTCAGATTCAAATCACACTAAATTGTCTTAACTATAAAGAAACACACAAAGAAGAAAAATGCACCTATTTTCACAAGTACATACCACTAAATACTCAATATATTAATAAAACTATTAAAGGAGCAAAAACAAATAGATGAAGAACAACAACAAATTCTGCAGCAGCTAAATTTTTTTAGAAATAACATATATACAGAGAAAAAGAGACATAGAAAAGGAGACAAAGAGAGAGAGAGAGAGAGAGACATGTGAGTGAGTCGAGCAGCAAGGGTTTTGTTTTGTGTGTGTGTGTGTGTGGGGGGGGGGTGTATGACACAGAGTGGTATGTCTTATAATATCATAAAAGTGTTAATGAAAACAAAAGAAGGGGGAAAATATAAGCGCAAAACCAAAATAAGTGTGGGGAAATGTGAAAAATTAGAATTTTTATAAGCCATAAAATGTATAATACTAAAACATAATTTTATGTATTATATAAAACATACAATTTTTTAGTACATAAATAAATAAATTTTCTTCGTTAATTGTCATGTGCATCATAATCACTCGAATCCAATGAACTTGCTATTATAATTGCTTCTTCATCACTTTCGGCTCTATATGGATTTGATATCGTGGTTCAGCATTGACAACGTGTCCAGGACTAATAAACTCCGGCTTTGTAATTCGGTGCCCAAGACTTTCATCATTTTAAAATGCCTTTGTTTCTTCCGATTCAATATTAGTATGTTGAACAATAATCGGTCTAGATTTAATCTTACATACAGTTTACCAATACTTATTGCCCTTGCTTGTTTTCTTTTTCCTCATTCCCATATCATTATTTTCTCTTATCGACCGTCTTGGGTAAAGAATGTAACTCACTTGTGTTGCTTGCATATATAGCCAAGATAAATGAATCATTTTTCGGATATTTTGATTTTATGTTAACATCGACAAGATTGTATCGTTTATGAACTTTCTTCCATTTTCGACTAGGATCAAACCAGTCACATATAAACAAAAGTGTCTTTTTTATGGCTTGTCTTGAGTACTTCAATCCAAGAATGTCAATATCCAATTTTATTAGTAACATATGATTAGATTCAAGAAATTTATGTTGCTAAATTATGATACAATTCCATTACTATTTGTAAAATATTTGACAATAACAACATACTATTATGTCACTAATTTTATGTGGAGGCCGTGTTGCTGAACTGATGATAATTTTGTTGCTAATTTCGTTAGTAAAATTTAACAAGTTTTTTAGCAACAAAATATGGTGTTGCTAAATTTAAATTGTTAAACAGTTGGTAATTTTATTGCTAAATGTTTTATTCAATTTATGCTGCTGTTTTGTTTATTTATGTTGCTAATCAGCAACATAATTTGACTCCTTTTTTTTTTTGCTATAGCTACTATTTCTTGTAGTGATACCTACTGTTTGTAGGGCGCTGCAGATTTGAGCGGATTTCGATTTTTTTTTTTGGGTCTGAAACTGATAAAAAAACCCGAAATTGATTTGTATCTAAAGAAATTTAATCGATAAATCATTCAATCTGAAGTATTTTGATGGAAAAAAGAGAGATTCGACTTTGATTAGGGAAAGTGTGTTTTGATATGTGATGTTAGTGTGTGAATTGATAAATCATTCAATCTGAATTATTTTGATGGAAAAAAGAGAGATTCGACTTTGATTAGGGGAAGTGTGTGTGCGCGCGCGTTCGTGTGTGTGTGAAATGGAATAAGGAAACTATTTTTTGCGTAAATTACATAACAATCCTCCTCTTTTCTACTAATTGTATTTAGTTGTGAAATTGGAGATTAGAGTGAGTACCTTTGTAAAGTTTGATGCTATCTTAGCCTTAATAGTTGGAAGCATGTTCACTTTGGTATCTTATTTTTTATATCAAATATTGTTAGTTTCTTTTAATTAGCATTAAAAGTTGTTTTTTTTATTAGTTAATAGGCATATATAATTTCGTATTAAATTTTATTTCTTTCATTGTAAACTATTTTAAATTTGTCTTGAACGTTAATAACACACTCTTGAATTAATATTATTAGTTAAAATTTAACGAGGCGCAAATTTTTTGCCTCCGTTGGGATGCTGAAAGAGTTTGGGCCTCTACTGATTGTATGGACGCACTACTCCCGCTTAGTTTCTTCAACCCTTCTCAATTATTGCTTTCATTTTCATTTTGTTGCAAGAATCATCAAAGGCAAGAAAGTGACTCTATTTCAAGGAAGACGTAATAATAGTGAATAGGTGGCTCAAACGAAATTGGATCCTATTGCTGGTTACAGCCAGCAGCATGAACACATCTTTGGGACAAGTTTCATAATTACTATAGTGAATTTAAGGCGCGTAATCTTTTAGAAAGAAATATTCTCTCTTTATATAACGTTGGTGGATAACCTAACTACACTACAGAAAAGATTTACAAATAGTTATGGTATTAGTGATATCTTTATTGTTACGAGCTTATTAGTTACAATTTTTATGACATTTTAGTAGGTTTGTGACATGCTTTCAAATTAGTGATAATTTTTAACTTAAATTAACATTATTTTGTAGTGCTAGTTGTCAACAAGCTATGCAGCTAAGATAGATAAGATACACCTTTTACATTTGAATTTTATCTTGTTTGTAGAGTTTGGGTAAGTTTCTAAATCACTTAAGTTTTTTCTTATTATATTAGGATGACCGAATACGGCAGGATTAAGTGCTTTCCGAGAATTGTTTTTGAAAAATTATTGATTTCGAAAATCACTTTGGTTCGTTCGTAAAGCTGAAATAGATTTTCCTAAACTTGTAAATTAGTTTTACCTTTCTCAAGTTTGGAACTTTAAAAATAAATAAAAATTATATAATAAAATCACATCATTAAGAATGTACTAATGAAGATTATATTATAGGGTAAATTTTGGATTGGTCCATGAAAACACAAGTATTTAAGGATTGGTCCATGAAACTGAAACTAATTAAGGATTGGTCCATTTGGTGACATCATTAAAAAAAATTGCTGACGTCATCAAAAACAATTAAAAAATAAATTAAATAAAAAACAGTCTGAAAAATAAAAAATAAAACAGTCTGAAAAATAAAAAGTCTGAAAAACAAACAGTCTGAAAAATAAAAAATAAACAGTCTGAAAAATAAAAAATAAAACAATTAAATAAAAAACAGTCTGAAAAATAAATTAATTAAAAAACAGTCTGAAAAATAAAAAAAAAACAGTCTGAAAATTTTTAAAAAAAACAATCTGAAAAATAAAAAAAAAACAGTAAAATCTCACCATGCAAAAAAAAACCCAACAAACAATCAAAGAACCCCTGAATATCATACAACACATGCTAATTGTGACTTTCATATTCTCAAAACGTCTCCTGAATCAAATTTCAAGAATCAACCCAAACAATTTGCAGGCTGTTATAATATTTCAGTTCGAGAAGATCAAAACAGTAATTTCCAAACATGGAAAGTCACATGAAACTGAAAGAGATAAGTTAAAGCTATATGCCTATAGCTAATTTGGGGCAGAATATATATATATATATATATATATATATATTATGTGGGTATGTATGTATGTGGGTATGTATGGAGAGAGAGATTCTCTGCAAGCTGTTTTTTATTTTTAGAGAGAGAATGATTAATTAGATAAATAGATTTGGGAGGGCTTTTATATTGGACCAATCCTTAATTAGTTTCATAAATAATGGACCAATCCTTAAATGAATTTTATAGCCGGACCAATCCTTAAATACTTTTGTTTTCGTGGACCAATCCTTAATTTTCTCTATATTGTATGACTAAAATTTTATAAATAATATGTAGGCATAAATATGTTTATGTATATTAATTCATATAATATTAATATATTTTATGTAACGAACACGAACGTTAACTAGCCGAACGAAGGTGTTTTCATGTTCGGTTTTATTTACAAAACGAACGAATATGAACCGAGCGATTAATGAACCAAAAACGATAATTCTGTGTGTGAATTTTACAAAATCGGAAAATATGAACAATCTTCTTTTGTCCAACGACCATATAACTCCCTTTTGAGCTCTAATTGGGGTAGTTTCCTCATACAAAAAAAGGATAATCTAGATATTCTCCATAAATGCCATCTACACATGGTTTTACCATTCAAAATTTTCATTCGAGCATTGTTGGAATATTCTACGATATCAAATGGCATGGACTAATTTTGTTATACGCGCGATTCGAAGATTAGCGTTGCTATGAGAGAACTATGGGTAGTAAAACTTGTTGTACGTAGACACCATATAATTGATGGTATAAAACATCATTTTGTAATCTTATTTGCAAGGTGTTTTGTAAGAATCCGTAGTTCAAGTTATTTTGTGCTTTTTAGCCTATAAATATGATTTTAAAAAGCTAAATAATCTAACTGTCCAAACACTCACAAATTTATAAAATCAAAAATTCAAAAATTACCTAAAAAACTCTGTTGCCAAACAGACTCTTAGACACGTCCAATAAATTTAATAACAAAGTTTTCCACAAATTTAGATACCTTTTTTAATAGAAATTTTGAATATTTTTTTTTATTTTATTTCAAGACTTTGATATACTTACCTTACGATAAAATGAAGCAACAAGGCTTATAACGCGTGAAATTTTGAGTTTATTACCAAAGTAATTCTCTCCACCAAAGCAATTACTGCTCATCTCAAACTATTTCTCAATATAAGTTGTCAAATTACAATGTAACTACAATATTTTTCAAATGATTCTTTAACAATCACTATATTTTCAATTTATACCATTATCACACTCACTAGTAAAGTTGGGATCCTATATGTAAGCAATTATTTACCATATATTAATATCTGGATAGAATATAGTTTACATTTTAATTTTTTTACTTTTAACAAAAAAAATGTGAGATTTCCTTTCTTGGCTACATAAAAAAATGTCAACCGTCCTAGTTAAAAATAACTACTCATTCTTGATCTCTTATTATATATTTTTTTAAATGCTTATGATGATCCAAAACTTAAAAATTATGAAATACTTGATTGTTGCATGCCTATCAGCACTATTTAATTAAATTAAATAACCATCCATATAAGAAACAAATTCACCGTATTGATGTTAACATTTATATATCATAATTTGTGAAACGGGTTAATCTTCAGGTTATTTTAGAACGGTTGTTTTCATTATTTTAAATAAAATAATTTCATCCGCAAAGTCTAAATATGAAAAACACTTCAATAGTTGCTACTTTGTTAAAAAGGAAAGCGACTATTTTTGTAATTGTCTTTATAAAATTTCATATCATTAGTTTTTTTTTTAGATTTGAACTAATTAAATTACTTTAAGTTTTGTGACTATTTTAAAATAACTTGAAATTTAGATTACTATGTTTTAACCAAAGTACTCTAGGACGAGAGTAGCATCTTTTTGGGAATTAGAGTATTCACGTTAGAGTCAATATAAATTTAGCTGTATGATGAGTGAAAATATTTTATTTTATTTTATATTTAAGGAGTCATTTATACTTTGCATGATTTTCTAGTCTCATCAAAACATACTATTTATAAATATTTAATTATTGTTAGTATTATTTTTTAATAATAAATTATTTTTTATAGTTAGAATAAACATAAGTGCTAAGGTGGTGTTCAAACAATATTAATTTTTAATATTTGATGAGACCAATTTCATCTCTACCTATGAAGAGAGATAATGATACTCTTTAAAAATAAAGAGACAATTATAAGGCTGATATGATAAGTTTTTTCAAGTTAAACTCATCAAATATAGAGAAATTAAATTTTGATAAGATAAATGTGAATGCTCTTAGTTTTGATGGCAGCATCATTTTAATTTGTAAAAAAAACTCTGAAATTTTATGGTCTTTCATTATTATATGAAGTATTATATCAGTTTCTTTTCTATATTTATAAATTTTGAATTTTATTAATTGATTTGTTCCCTCAAAAGTGGTTATAACTCTTTATTTTTTTCAATTTGGTTATCTATTATCTATAGTTGATTCTTTTGTTCTTGTACAATTGTTGAAATTATTTTTGTAGTTTTCAGTAAAATACCAAACAATTTTTTTTTAGAGAATTTGCATTTTAAATGATCTACAAGAGAGAAAATCTGTAAAATATAGTATACATTTTAGAAAATCTGCTGAAAAAAATTGTATTATATATAAAAAATTTGTAACATAAAAATGACTAATGAGGGTATAAATATATACTTTATTATAGAAAATAATTATACAATAACAACCATATATGCGAATGCTCTAACATGTAAATACCGGTTACGTACCTAATCTCATATTTACCCCATTTGAGAGAACCGAAGCCAACAAAAAAAACTAAACATTTTTTTTTCTTCTCATTGGTATTTATCGTATTACGAGTATAAACTTTATAAAGAACACTGCGTGTAAATAATTATTGAAAGTCCATTTTTTCTTTGCGTCAACTCATTCTTACGAAGTATCCAAGTGTGAACAGTAAAGAAAATGTTTTGGAAATCTAACCATTTATGTACTTATCCAATTTTGTCAAAGCTCATCTGTGATGTCACCTATCTTAACTTCAGGTTCAAAGTTTTTGGACCCTTGCTCTTTTTCCCCTGCTGACCATGCAAAATTTACTCAAAGACGTGTAAAAGCTTGCCATTTTTTCAAAAAAAAAATCGCAAAATATTGGTTGCACGCGTACCAGCCACCAAAATCATTTAAAAGTGCGTAATGGTTAATTTATGTCTTCTGGGTTAATTTTATTTTTGTCTTCTTGACTGGGAATGATCTAATTTCTTTTTAACATTTTTAGTAAAAACTGACGTTAAAAATATCATAAAATCAGTCAATCGATATAAAAAGATGTCGTATTCCGATTTATCTTTGTAAACACAAATGAAGAACGGTCACTATTGTTTTAAGAAACTGGAGTTATAAGCATGAGAAGACTAATAGTCTAACGTAGTTTGTGTTGTGTGACATATTAACTCACATATATATGTATATAGATATAGAGAGAGAATATAAATAGATAACAGACGAGCTATTTATTCATAATATGAGTGTAGATAGATACGTAGAAGAGACCCACAAACTATTTTTATATAATAAATAATAGAGTTACATATGGTAGAAAACCCTACTTAGTGCCCACGTAAGAACGAATAGGGATCAAGACACTACCTAATGACCTACAACACCCCCTGGATGTATTGGACTATTCGTCTTCATGCAGTGTGATAAGCAGCTCCCAGTCGAGTCGAAACAAATGTTCATTCGCTAATGCCAACACATACAATCCATTAGTCCGGAAAACCCAATGTGGGACAAAAACAGACACTTATGAGAAAAAAAGTGTTGCTGAATGATAAAGGTCGAAGCACTAATTGAGTGCGTAAAAATTGACTATGAAACAGATGCCTCGTCAAAACCTTTCCAAAGAAAATCCAGTTGAAAAAAAAACTTTGATCGAAGGACAAAAGAGTACAATTCAATACAATGACGGGTGAACTAACCATATAAGAAGTGCCTCATCAAAACCTTGTTAGAGTAAACCCGGTGGGAAAAATCTCTGATCGAAAGACAAAAGAGTGAAAGATGGTTAAAAATATACAACTAGATACTCCCCCTGATTTCGAAAATACTTAGTGAGAACGGCATTAGAAATGTGTCTCGCTAAAAACCTTGTCAAGTTAAACCCAATGAGACAAACTCTTGAACTAAGAACAAAAAGAGTACAAAAGTATTCTCCAGGATGCTCGCCCTTACGTGCATACGACAGAGTGCGAGAATTTTGACTAAGTAGTCATACAAGACAAATAAGCATTCTTCTTAATACTCCTCTAACTTGCACACAACTGGGTGCAACGATTTCATATTCCAGGAAATTGTACGGGCATTCGTATGGATGGTTCATTTACTTACACATGACTGGATGCAAGAAAATCTATCATGAAATAGAACAAGTATTCGACATGATGCTCTTATACTTCATATATGAAACATTATTGGCGAGATATGCTCAAATGGCATAATCTAGTCATGTCTTGCTTGATCGATACTGGCAACTTGTCCTCAATTATGACAAGTGTTTCATCTAGACCGTGAGACGGTACATATGTACTTCATATATGGCTCATACCAATCGAGCATGAGTAGATTAGAGTGATTCATATGGAGTCATTATAATACCTTCAAGATATCGCCTTATTGCTAATGATGAAGACAAACCATGTTAGAAACATCTCTTATACGGGGCCAGATAAGCAAGCAGCATCGGTATAACCGAAATAGGGTTGCGTTAATTCGAGTATCGAATGGGGTATGCATACTCGATGACACAAATGGGATAAACAAGCCCATTTCCATAGTACCTACGGTAACGGATTTTTTTTTTTAATGCATTTTCGATGGTAGCGTGTTAGCGCGGTGCTGTGTCGAGTTATACCATTCATAGCAGATGAGATGTTTGTCCTAGCACATTTAGACCAAGTATAATGAGCACAACGATGCGCTCATTGTACTTAGATATAAACGTCAAGGTTCAACATCTTTTCATCATCACATCAGGGATGAAACAGGTTTATATCAATGTCTAATGATCGAATGATCATGGGAGAATCTGATGGCTTAATACCATGATGACTAAAGCGTCATAACACCTTATGAGTGTAGTCTGAATCATGGACTTAGATTCTATCTTCACGTGACTCGATCATTAGGCTGAGTCAGTACCGTGTCTTCCCAAGACCATTCATCTCGAAGGGAAAATCCAAAACATGGATTACTTTATAAACATGCAATGACATATAACATGTCCTTACGTATCCCAAGCCGATGAAGTATTCACTTAACCGGGATACCACATGCGCTCGGATTTTATAATCCATATAGTGAATGTCTAAGTTAATTGAGAACATATTCCGTGGTCAAAAACTAATTGGTTCAAGCACATGAAGTCACACATATACCTTCATCTATATTTCTTTGTCTAAATCCCAATAGAGATAAAACCGTGACCACAATCACAGGTTGCATATTCAATTTTTCGGAAACTACTAAATTGATAAAATAGGGGACCGTTATAATGTCCTTCACGAGGAAATAAAAAATCTCGTAATTAATTACAAGATATGAGAGAAGTCTTGCACTATTAGGCTAGAATTCTACAATCTCATTATTCTCAACACGCTTTCTTACGAATAACCAAATAAACGACCTCGTTTAATATTGGCGGTGTTGGAGCTTTAGGTCCGAACACTTCTTTCGCTAAGTAAGTCTATTTGGATTGCAAGTTTTCATTAGAGCAGTCTGCTCTTTGTTGACTTCTCACAACGGTACGTGTTTCCCTGTCATCATTTGCTCATATTATCAGTCGTCACCGAATATATGAACAAATAATCAATGACAAATTTGTGATCGATAGGTATCATCTAAGATATCATGATCGATAGATGTTTCGCTTCAATATCATCTAAGATATCATAATCGATAGATATTTCGAGATTCTCAGGATGAAGAGGAATCACACATCTCCTAGATCCTTTATAATCTCGTGTGACAAACGAGTTTCAGTTCACCTCTCCACGTGGTTGAACGAAATAAGAACCGGTCAACTTCCTCATATCTTGAGAATGATGACAGACTGGTCAACCGACAACAACGTCCTTTGCTTCGCGGGTTCGGCCAAAGCAACGTGTTACAACAGGAACACGTCGTCTGACAGGAACTTCTTTCCTTACAAGCATATTTGTAGCAGGTATAAATGATCTCGTGACATTTCATAGTCATTTAAATGCAACTGGTATTTGACTTGGGGGAGTCTCTACACATAATTATCACCGTGTAGTTTGGTGATCGCGCTAAGACTGAGTGGGTTAATGCCACGTTATTTTATGTCGTTAATTATCAACGTTAACATGAAAAATCTCCTCCTAACAGTGGGGAGGACAGTTTTAGCAATGTCACTTTCGATAAAAAGATCGCTTGCCAAGGTTAAGCTATCAAATTACAGGTAGGGGATACATAATCGACGTATGTTCCGATTTTCAGAGGTCCATATTTTGAATGCTTTATCGGCTCAATCAAAATATTAAGCACTCAAACACGCGTTCATATGAGGTGTCTGACTAATAACCAGTTACCGGTTGTTACGTAAATGGAGTTTGAGTGGCTATGGGCCTCAGACGGACCAATGCAGCAGTATGCAATATATCATAACCCCCACACAGAAATAGATATATTGGTGCGCATCACCGAATAACGCATGCAAACATTTACAAACACTTAAAGTTTATGTGAGTCCATTTTAGGTCTTAACATCATATTATGGATGTTCAATTTCAATTCTCAAAGTCAAGTAATACAAAACGAAACATTGATTTTAACTCTTCGGCATTATCAAGTCGACTAGACTTTTCAGGATAATACGGATCATGTGCCATCAACTTAATGATAGGGCTAATAGTTTGGAAGTGCTGCATTTCCGTGAAGAACAATAAAATGTGACCATATTGTCGATGCATCAACCATAACCATAAATTTTTAACGATCCGTCTTATGGCTGGATAAGTCAATAACTCTTTCAATTCTTTACAAGAATTCTACGAGTTCATTTCGTGATCTTTACACATAATAGCTTTCAAATAGAGCATTAGTGGTATGAATTTCGGATCAATCACGAAATATATCATCAAAAAGAATCCAAATGCGATGCGATTATAAATCAAGCATCGTCTTTTAACCTGGAAATATCTCATCCGGTCAATGCCACAATATCAAATTTCTCTTATCAATCGATGACAGGCGAATGATAGTATAGACAATCATGTCTTAATATCTAAATCATTTATCAATCGACGACAAGGTGATAAAATAACTTTAAAATGTTTTAAACTCATGGTTAAAACACTTGAAATACATGTCAACTCCTTAAGAATACACATTTGGTCGTATTGAGTGGAGATTGTGTAAAGAAATCAATTCTTTCATGAGCTATTACCAGATAACACTGGTTTTCTCGAATATCTTATTACTCAACAAGGTACGACATGACCTGGAGTATAAGACCTCATTTTTGACAAATCAATTTGGTTCTACCAAAGATTTCGATTTGGAACGACTGGTCCAGAATCGTTGTCACTAATAATTATTTAGGCAAATAGTTGGTGAAATTATGTGGTACATTGTTACCTACTCTTTCTAGACAACCAACTATCCCACAAGTGTTGCCTAAAGTTTTATAATTTAAAATTTGGTCATATTTGTCAAAAGAATTTGCTCAAATAATTCTTCAAATTACTTTGAGAAAATTTCAAGAAATAAGCAAACCATAAAACAAAAGTATGGTCCAAATGAAAAAAATATAATTCAAATGGAAAAATCATAATCCATATGAGTGACAAATTGACTCAATAATTTATCAAAATCATATAGAAAGTTATCAAACTATATTTGAGTTACAAAATCGGAGATATCAAGAGTTTACTTTCAATTAGTTTTAACCACATTATCTATGACTTTTCATCTCTTACGATAGTTTTAAACTATTTAAGGCATAGATGTTCATGACATTTGTCATTTATAGCAGATAATTCGCACCATGAGCATTGTCTTTTGCTTTGGTACAACGAGCCCTATTGTTCATTTCAAGTACTGTCTTAGAGCCACAAGTCTTCGGTTTTGAAAATTGTCTAAACCTCGCTTGGCTATGCGAGCGTCCGGCTCATGATAGTTCGAGACAGATAACCCTTATCTTGGTTCTCGATTCGAGGAAAAATGTCCACGAAGAGCATTAGTATCAGGCAAATAATTCGTCATTGACCAAATAGGATTAAAGACTGCTCATCGGGGTAATTTTCTTATTCAAAAACAGATGGGCAATAAGCTAAAGAAACATGGTGAATACAGATTTTCGATACGTACTGCTTATGAAATAAGTTTCCAAGCTAGTAATTTTGGTGAAGTATCACTCCAATTTGTCAGTTTCAGACAATTGTTCAACATAGACGTTATCATGTCTCAAATGTGCCGACGGAATAAAATTGGTGCCTTAACCTTCATCTCACGAGTAATAACAAACTCGTGTTTTACTCATCAAAAATAGCATCCAAAAAGTTTAGGCATCACATTTTCACACGTCAAGATGACTAACATGTGGTGGCGAAATAACATTTTCGTCTAAACAGTCATTTCGCAAGTATGCTTTGCAATTTTTCTCATCATAGATGGCATCCAACATATGTTGGGAGTTCTGGATTAATTATCATATAAAACGACTGGTTTATATGTTTATGGTTTTCACAAGTACAAACTTTGTTTCGAAACGACAGGTTCGAAAACAATTGTTTTGCTTTACAAGTGAATAGGTACTCGTTGATCGATCGACGGGTCGATACCGAGGTACCAATTCGACAAAACATACATCACTATATAAACACACTCGAGAAAATTATTATTTACTGTAACTCCTTTTGGTAGCAAACCTTCTTATGACCTCATTAAAATACTAAATATCCGCTGAAATCTTTCCTTAGCCATCGTAACATACTAGGTGAGCCTAGTTGGAGAAAGATTCATAATTTTTCCAACTTAAATGTGAAAATATATGATTTCCTAAATTATCATATTGTACACATGTGTACATTGGCAGTAAACAAATAGTACATGAGCGTGATTAAATATCTAGATTGTACATGTTTCATGATTAACTAACATGGCAGTACATATTTGAAAATCAAATTTACACTATTAATCTAGATTATTATTAACCAATTTTTACGATAGCAAGATCTAAATAAATATTATACAGATGTATTGCTTTTATGTGTAAGTTTTATTCTTGATAATTTACATATTACACTATGCAAAGAAACAATGTATTTCAATTACCAATTTGACAATATCATGTGCATTTGCATTAATATGATATAACCGTAACAATATAATTTTCAATTCCATATCCACGGCCTACTGCCATTAAAAGTTTACGTTTTACTATTGTTAATTAATATCATGTTAATTAATATCCAGTGAGGAGGTTACATACATGTGCACGTACAAATTATCAAAAAATCAAGTAACAATTGTCTTTCTATTTGATTCCATAAGGTAATACGAATATATATGCAGATCTTCACATATGGTAATCACGTCAACTGATGTGTGCGTTATCTATTTACTAGTAGGATTGAATCCTAATTAAGCAATTATTTAGTCTACGTCAGACTATATTAGATGGTTGGGAAACTTCATAATTTTAAGTTTTCAATGAATTTATTCCCACATATATTGCTACTTCAAATCATATAATATTAATTTGATAGATATATCACCATGTAACCTAAAACACACATGGGTATTCAATCACAATTCATGGATTGTTCGGTATAGCTAGTCAAACCAAACATGTAATATTTTTATATACATGCGTCTTACTATTATGTGATTTGTACTGGAATTTGATGATCACAATTAATTAATAGCATGCGATTGCTTTAGTATATGACCTTTTATTTTTCATAGGATATCACACTACAGACAAGTCTGTGACGGTATACATGTTTGCTATTTTAAGCATGCAATTTTCTAACATCACAGTGAAAAAAATTAATTTATGTACCGTACTGTTAGGTTGAAAACGGTCGAAACGAACCTAATCAATCCCGGATAAATCTCAAGATTTATAAATACCTAATATCCGTACGTTTAGCCAAAATCTTCAATATGTACGAGCATATATTCTACTCCCCGCAAGCAAAATACCGATAACGTGTTGTGTGGCATATTAACTCACACATATATGTATATATATAGAGAGAGAATATAGAGAAAAGAAGCCGAGTTATTTATTCATGAGTTATTTATTCATAATATGAATGTAGAGAGATACATATAAGAGACTATGGTTACATATGATAGTCAACCCTACTTACCGTCCAAGTAAAAACTCTGGAAATAGTGAGCAAGATACGACCTAATGAACTACAACAGTTTGTATTTATTTGTAAAACTCATAAATGAATATAAAATACAAGTGAACATATAAATATATATATATATATATATATATATATATATATATATATATATATATATATATATATATATATATATATTGTTGTGATACATTGTTGTGATTGTCCATATTCATAGGTTACATACATTATGTATAAACTTTAAGTTTGAGACTTATGGCTTTCTAGCTTTCCTCTTGTACATGTAACTTGTTCCACCCCTCCACTATATAAAGGGGTTGGAGTCTTCATAGTTGAACACCAACAACACACTTGAATACATATGTTTTGGCCCTCATTATCTCTCTCTCTCTTACATATGTTATTGAGCTAATTTGGCGTAAAATACGTTATCGGCACTTTGCTTAACGACGGATCTATTTCTTCCTCGACGAGTTAGGAAGAGGGTTTATTGGGTTGCTAGATCACATGTCGATCATCCTTTTTTTTGCATTTCCGAATTAAGGTACACAATTTCTACTTGTAATACAACGTAGAAATTGCATGATTAATCTATAATAAAACCGGAAATCTCAAGTTTAGGATGTATATCACATGATAGATGGTTTATTTTGATAAACAATGGCTATTATAACCCATGTATATCACTTATAAAACAAGTTAAAACTTGTATGTGAATCTGTCCGACCAAAACTGTCACTTTTAGAACACTGCAGGACCATTCTGAAATTTTCTGAAACTGTAAGACTTCGCTGCAAACTATAGGACCAGAGCTGTAATTACCCTTAAAATGCAAATAGTTTCATGTATTTACACTCGTAGTCCCTGTAGATACTCCCTATACACAGAATAGTATATATGTACGAGTTTACCCATTGTTTAGTCCGAAAATACTTATTTACATGCAAATGATGTAAGATTTAATTGCTACAACTTCTAAAATTTATAGAAATCTTGTAGAAAATACCTCTTGCATGATAATATTAATTGATTGTGTGACATTAACTAAATTTAGCCTCTTAGCATGCCACAATTTATTGCCTACGAATTGATATAACATATGCGATGTATTAATTACACATAGAAAATGGCAAAAGTCACACTTTAGTGTTGGATTTAATAATAACTTATGTGTTTTAATATTACTACTCCATGTTAGGACTAGTTTACATGAGTATGACATGCTTTTATATTACGATATTGTTGAATGTTATTGTATCTTGTCACATAAAAGCCCGTAGACATTTATATGTTACGTGAGCTTATAAATTGCCTCGAATTTGAACATTTTACTATGTATCTTTTTTGAGTAGAAATTTTCCTCAAGTTTAAACATTTAGATGTAGCTTTTGAGTTGAAAATTTGCGAAATCCGGTATATGTATTCATATTTAAGTTGGAATAATTATGAACCTTCCCCAAATAGGCTCACCTATTTGGATACGATGTCGAGGAAAGATAAAGGCGGAAGTCGCTCTCCTAATGAGGTCGGTTTTTAAGAGGCATTCGTGCCCACCCCCCTCACCGTCTTTCCTGGTCGTGTTCAAGTAGAGCTACCGAAAGGGGTTGAGTAAATAATAAGTTCCCCGAATGTGTCTATATAGGTGTATTTTCGCTGAATTGGTGTCTCAGTATCGGCCCGTTGTTCGATTAGCGAGTACCTATTCAAATTGAAAGTAAAACTAGTATTTTTCGAACCTGTCGATTCGAAACAAGTTTGTGCTTATGCAAACCATAAACATATAAACCTGTTGATTTATATGATAACTAATCCAGTATTTTTCTCCCGTTGGAAAAAAATGTCAATCAAACTTGACTTTCCGATCCTCGATGCCGCTGGCAAGAACTATTTGGACTAGACTCAAGATATCCAGAACCATCTAGATGCCCAAGGCTTGTTGGACGTCATCTATGCTGAGGATGAACGTGAAGTGGAAGTGTCGCGTGAAATGAATGCGAGGGCGATGATTCTGTTCCCCCGCCACTTATCAGATGCAATGAAGTCTGAGTTCATAGCGATCACCTCACCGAAGATGCTGTGGGACTCTCTCAGAGAGCGCTTCGACCATCAAAAGACCATATGGCTTCCTGAAGCCCACCATGATTGGCTGAATCTGCGATTTCAGGACTTCGAGAGCGTTACGAAATATAATGCTGAAGTATGCAGGATTCGTGCTCTTCTCCAGTATTGTGGTGAAACATTAACCGACAATGACTTGCTGGAAAAGACCTACACCACATTTCCTACCTCTAACAACTTGCTCCAAAAGCAATATCGTCAGTCTAAGTATACCAAGTTCCCTGAGCTCATCACCCAGCTGTTATTGGACGAGAAAAATAGCCTTGTTTTAATGAGGAACAACAATTCTCGTCCTGCTGGGACAAAGGCTATTCCAATGCCTGATGCTAATGCTGTTCGTGGACCTCGTCCACGATATGGGAAATGAGAAAAGGGCCAGTCGTCCCGTCAGCCAAGGAACATGGGTGAGCGTAATGCTCGTCCAGCCAAGCGAGGTTTGGACAATCGTCCGAACCGAGGACCTGTGGCTCCTCCTAGGCAGTCTCGTGGTGGTAGGAACAACCGGGCCAGTCGTCCCAAAGCAAGAGAACCGGTCGATATGCCAACTCTGTGCTATAAATGTGGTAAAAATGGTCATATGCAGAGGACTTGTAGGGCAACTCCCCAAGAAGTCGAAAACTACCACAAAGGTAGAAGGGTCGAAGCCAACATGATTGAAGCTGGTGCAAAAGAAACTCTTGAGACCCCTGACTTTGAGGCTCACATGGAAGAATAAAGTTTTTTTTCTTCGTTTCTTTTAATAATTGAGTTGTTTTGCTCCTGGATTATGTTATTTCAATTCCATTTCGGATTATGTTTTTCCCTTGGATATTGTTCATTTCTTTTGGATTATGGTTTGTTTTATGGATAATGTTTTGAACATTTCTCGTATAATTTAAAGTTTTTTCATTGAGCAATTCCTTTTATTCGTGTGACCGACTTTAAATTATTTTACTTTTAGGCATGTATTGTGGGGCAGTTGATTGTCTGGCTGATAGTGGTACTACACACACTATCTTAAAAGATAAATGCTATTTTATCAACTTTACGCCTAAAGTAACCTCAGTGACAACAATTTCGGGCCCGTCGACCCTTGTTGAAGACTTTGGTAAAGCCCAAGTCTTGTTGTCAAATGGTACTCTTTTGACCATATCTGAGGCCTTATATTCTCCGAGGTCCAGTCGAACCTTGTTGAGTTTTAAGGATATCCGAGAAAACAAGTTTCATATTGAAACTGCTCGTGAAAATGGTATTGAATACCTTTACATCACCTCCACTCAATACGACCAAAAGCGTATTTTGGAGAAGTTGAGATGTCTTTCAAGTGGTTTGTATGTTACCACGATACGAAACATTGAAAGCAATCTAATCATTCGGCGGGCGCCGATTGATGAGAGCATTTATATGTTATGGCATGACCGGCTGGGACACCCGGGTCAAAATACGATGCTTCGAACGATGAACGCATCACATGGGCATCCTCTTGGAGGAAAAAATTTCGTGATCAATCCGGAAAGCCTATGCCAAGCATGCTCTATTGGAAAGACAAATCTCAAACCAATTCACATGAAACCTACAAAATTGGTTTCCGAATTCCTTGAACGAATTCAAGGAGATATTTGTGGACCAATCCAACCAACATGTGGACCATTTAAATATTTCATGGTTTTGGTTGATGCATCGACAAGATGGTCACACGTAGCTTTGTTGTCCACAAGAAACGCAGCGTTTCCTAAACTCCTTACCCAGATCAATAAGTTGAGGGCTCACCATCCGGATTATCCAATAAAGTCTATTAGACTTGATAATGCCGCGGAGTTCACATCGAAAACTTTCGATGATTATTGCATGACGTTGGGAATTGATCTTGAACATCCAGTTGTTTATGTTCACACCCAAAATGGTCTTGCAGAAGCTTTCATTAAGCGTTTGCAAATGATTGCGCGAACTTTGGTAATGCGCACCAAACTTCCAATTTCTGCATGGGGCTATGCAATTTTGCATGCTGCTGCGTTGGTCCGTCTGAGGCCCATGGCCACCCAACCACTATCTGCGTACCAGTTGGTAACTGGATATGTGCCCGATGTCTCACATTTACGCGTGTTTGGGTGCTTAGTAAATGTTCCAATTGAGCCGCCAAAGCGTTCAAAATTTGGACCTCAGAAACGACGGGGAATATATGTCGGTTATGAATCCCCGTCCATAATACGCTATTTAGAACCCTTGACAGGCGATCTCTTTACCGCTAGACATGCGGATTGTGACTTTGATGAGACACTCTTCCCGTCGTTAGGGGGAGAAATGCACGTTAACGTTGATAAGGAACGACGTGAATTAACGTGGCATGTACCCACTATGTCTCATCTAGATCCCCCAACTGCACATAGTGATAAGGAAGTGCAGAGAATCCTAGGTCTGCAAAATGTTGCAAATCAAATGCCAGATGCATTTAATGACCTAGCGAATGTCACGAGATCACATATACCTGCTGCAAATGTGCCTGCAAGGATAGACGTTCCTGTGAGACGCCATGTTCATGTTGAACATGTTGCTCCGGTGTACCCATCGAGCAAAGGACGCTGCCGTCGGCCGTCCAGTCTGCCGCTCTTCCCAAGAAAAGAGGAAGACCGGTTGGTTCCAAGGATGTTCTGCCTCGGAGGAGGAGAAATCCTGTTGCATCCGTTTTGCCACATGAGATCATTAAGGATCACGGTGATGTATTAGAGGAGCGTGTTCCTGATGTAACACCAGTTCCTAATCATCCCGATAACCTCGAAATATCCGTCGAGTATACTAGTTTAGACGATATTTTGAAGCGAAACGAAACTGTAATCGATGATGTGTTTATATACGTAGTGGCCACTAACATTATGAGCAATGATGACATGGAACCACGTACCGTTGCTGATTGTCAGCGAAGAATGGACTGGCCTCAATGGAAACAAGCAATCCAGGCTGAATTAGATTCCTTCACGAAACGAAGAGTGTTTGGACCTGTCGTTCCAACACCACCCAATGTTAAACCAGTTGGTTATAAATGGGTTTTCGTAAGGAAGCGTAATGAGAGTAATGAGATTGTTAGATACAAAGCTCGCCTAGTGGCGCAAGGCTTCTCTCAACGCCCTGGAATTGATTACGAGGAGACGTATTCTCCCGTAATGGACGTTATAACGTTCCGCTACTTAATCAGTTTAGTAGTTTCCGAAAAACTGAATATGCAGCTCATGGATGTGGTCACAGCTTATCTCTACGGGGATCTGGACACAGAGATATACATGAAAGTCCCTAAAGGACTTAAGTTGCCTGAATCAAGTAGTTCCCGGCCACGGAACACATTCTCTATTAGGCTGAGACGTTCACTATATGGATTGAAACAATCTGGACGGATGTGGTATAACCGTCTAAGTGAATACTTGATCGGCTTGGGATATGTTAATGATGAATTATGCCCATGCGTGTTCATAAAGAAATCCACTTCAGGATACGCTATTATCGCAGTCTATGTAGATGATATGAATCTCATAGGAACCTCGAAAGAGTTGTTCGAAACTGCCGAACTCCTGAAAAAGGAATTCGAGATGAAAGATCTTGGGAAGACACGGTATTGCCTCGGCCTGCAGATCGAGCACCGTAAAGATGGAATTTTAGTCCATCAAGAAAATTACACCCAGAAGGTGTTGAGACGGTTTAGTCATCACGACGCAAAACCGTCATCCACTCCCATGGTCGTCCGCTCTCTAGACATTAATAAGGACCCCTTCCGTCCAAAGGAGGACGATGAAGAGATATTGAGTCCTGAGTGCTCATATCTGGGTGCAATAGGCGCACTATTGTACTTGGCTCAATGCACTAGACCGGACATCTCATTTGCTGTGAATTGTGTAGCTCGACACAGCACCGCGCCAACACGCCGCCACTAGAATGGCATTAAAAACGTCTTCCGTTACCTTAAGGGTACTACGGATATGGGCTTATTCTATCCCTTTACGCCGAGTGGATCTAGCTCCATTGATCCTCGAAATAACGCAACCCTTGTCGGTTACGCCGATGCGGGTTACTTATCAGACCCGCACAAGGGACGTTCCCAATCTGGTTATGTATTTACCATTGGGAACACGGCGATATCATGGAGGTCTCGTAAACAGACTTTGGTGGCTACTTCGACGAACCACTCTGAGCTACTCGCGCTCTATGAGGCGACTAGAGAGTGTGTATGGCTTCGAGCAGTCATTGGCCATATTCGAAGTACGTGTGATCTACCTTATGATCCTGATGAACCAGTTGTTATTTATGAGGACAACACCGCTGTTATTGATCAAGCGAAACATGGTTACATCAAAGGTGATGCCACTAAACATATCTCGCCAAAGTTGTTCTTTACACATGAACAACAAGCGCTTCAAAGGATTGAAGTGAAGCATATTGGATCCGAGAACAATCATGCAGACTTGTTCACCAAGTCACTGCCAAAATATTCGTTCCAAAAACATGTTAGAGCGATCGGACTTAGGAAGCTCTCCGAGCTTTCCTAAACGACATGTTTCCATGCACCCTGTTGTGTGCAAGTGAGGGGGAGCATCCTGACGTATGCTTATCACCATGTTGTGTGTATCCTCACATATGCTTAGCACCCTGTTGCGTGCAAGTTCTCACTAGTTATTATTTCCGCACCCAGTAGTGTGCATGTGAGGGGGAGCATCCTGATGAATGCTTGTGTACGCTTTTTGTCCTTAGTTCAAGGGTTTGTCCTACTGGGTTTACCTTTTGACAAGGTTTTTATCGAGACACATTTCTAATCCCATTCTCATTTATGATTTCCGAAATCAGGGGGAGTATCCAGTTGTATACTTCTAACCATCGTGTACTCTTTTGTCATTCGATTAGAGTTTTGTACCACAGGGTTTTCTCTAACAAGGTTTTAATGAGGCACACCGTGTATGGTTATTTCTCCCGTTTTTACTGACAGTTATGCACTCTTTTGTCCTTCGACCAAGTTTTTTCCCACTGGGTTTTCTTGGCAAGGTTTTGATGAGGCACATATTTTCTAGTCAGTTCATTCACGCACTCAATGGCGTTTCGGCCCACTCCATTCGGCAACACTTTTTTTTTTGTCGTATGATCCGGTTTTTGTCCCACATCGGGTTTTCCGGGCTAGAGGTTTTATGTGTTGACAATTGCGAATGCGACTCAACAAAGTTTATGAAGACGAGGAAGTTTGCAGAATGTTTGGACACCCAAGGGGGAGTGTTGTGATACATTGTTGTGATTGTCCATATTTATAGGTTACATACATTATGTATAAACTTTAAGTTTGAGACTTATGGCTTTCTAGCTTTCCTCTTGTACATGTAACTTGTTCCACCCCTCCACTATATAAAGGGGTTGGAGTCTTCATAGTTGAACACCAACAACACACTTGGATACATATGTTTTGGCCCTCATTATCTCTCTCTCTTACATATATTATTGAGGTAATTTGGCGTAAAACATATATATATATTTGAGACCCCTAAAGTATTATTTTGGAAATTTTACCATGCACGTTAAATACTCAAAGTAGGAATAATCAGGGCGGATCCCGGAGCTTTTCCAAGTAAGGACAAAATTAATTCACTAGAAAACGTTAAATATTGAGCCTAAGAAAATCTTAATAATTGTTGTTCCCTTTTTGAGCCATCAAAATTAGAGTTCCAATAAGTAACATCAAAACAAAACCTTATATTATAAAGTAAAATAGAAAACTGATAGTTTTTTTTGGAATATCACTGATCAATTTAGTTTATATAACATTTTAACAATTTTAAATATTATTTTTAAATGAAGTAAAAACCAGGTATGGATTCTATTGCTTATAGAGTACTTTTTAAAAAAAAATAGCGATTGAAGAGTACATAATAATTTTTACGGTTAGAGATGATTATTGTTAAAAGTTGTTTAATTTATTAATATGTTTGGATAGTAATTTGTTCAGCAAATTAAAAACTAGAATAGTAGAACCTAACTACAACAAAATTTCAAACAAAAAGAAAATAAAAAAACAAATTGTGGGACTTGAACCCAAGACCTATTGGCTATATGCAAAAGCTTTTGCCATTGGACTAGTGTAGCAACATGGTATATTTAGGGGAAATACTTAATTTAATCTATATAAAATGTACGATCAATACAAAAAAATCAGTTTTTTTTTGTGTGTCCCGAATGAGGGGGGCCAAATGAACCCCCTTCCCCTTGAAGGATCCGCCCCGGAAATAATATTTTCTCTATACCAATAAATTAATTTACTTACACAAAAAATACCAATAAATTAATAGAGATGTGTAGAAAAATTGATATTTTTGATGCGTGATTGACTCAAATCATCTGGCCTCGACCCTCGACGGTGCAAATTCTGATCTTAGACAACTCTATACTAGTTGTCTAGATCAAATTTCACAGTTCTAAAAGAGTAGAGAGATATGCGAGTCATTTATAGACGCCATGCGTATCAATAAATAAGAAAACGCTCTATACAACCTTAACCATTAATATTAGATGACTTCTCCCCTAATACCACTATTCACAAGAGCACTATTCACAATCATTAACAAATCTAACCGTAATCAAAATAATGCAATTAGATCTTACACCTAAATATGTTAAATAACTAAAGTTAATTATAAACATAACACTAAACGAAACGGAACCAAGCCGGAGTAAGGTTTTGTTGCGGCTCAGTAGTGATCCAACAATTTGGCTAACCGCAATTTCCAAGGACTTTGTCTAGCTTTCAGTAAAAAATGAACTAGTGCAAGATTTTTGTTTATGATGCAAAAAATCGTTTGTCGACGTGTTACTTCTATGTTTACAATTCTAAATCCATATAATTCAAGCCATATGATCAACGATCAAATAGCTGACAAAGAATGGCATATTATCGGTTTCGAAACTAATAATTCAGGCTAGATTTGGAGTGAAATTGGAAAATGGTTGGTGTCTGAACAAACTTTAATGTCCTACCGTCTCTATAAAAGTTGGGAAGAATGATCATTTGGAGACAGGTCAGGATACAAACTTGGGACACAAAATACGCACTTAAACACATCTTTTTTCTTATTGGTAAATATGGAAGGCTATTGTCTTCAATCCAAGTGGAGTAAGCCGTTACATGACTATTTAAAAATTAGCATAGACGTTTCATATGAGTAGTTTTTTGTCCGGTGGAGGTATTATACATCGGAATGAATCCGGAAAACTTGTGGACATTTGGAATGGTTCATTCAAGACGTCAAACTCTCTAATTGTAGAAGCATGGACCTTGAGAATGACATGTTAAAAGTCAAAAGGCAGTCAATGGGCTAAGATAGAATTCGAGTCCGACAACGTTATTCTAATTTGATCGGAAAAGTATGAGACACCCCCTTGAGAGATCAATGCTATAGTCACAGATATAAAAGTGCTCGCCAAAACAATGTATTTAAAGTTTCTCTTGGAGTTATCACTTGCTAAACAAACACGAAAATTGTTTTGCCAATCAAAGTAGAATACAATCTTCAAATATATTACCGGTTGTATGTGTCCAATTTCCCATAAAAACTGTCGTACCACACATCATGTAATAACCCGAACTTCGTAGAAAAATGCCGATATAAAAGAGAAATTATTATCTCAAATTGCTTATATATGTGAGTATCTATATGTTATATAAGTAAAGTAGATCATTCTTACTATCATCAAAACCTTTTAAAACCGTGCGGTCCGAGAAGCGAGCACGGAATCGGGTCAAAGCGGACAATATTAGTGGTAGTAAATAGATGGTACCGGTCTGGTCAGAGGCTGAGTCGTTACAATTGGTATCAGAGTCGCTATCTATCCGATGGTGGATGAAACACCCCCGAAAGGACGGTGTGCCTGACGAGAACATCGTGTCAGAAGGGAAAAGTGTGTAATAACCCGGATTTTCGTATGAAAATACCGGTGTAAAAGATAAAGTTATCATATCGCCTAGATATTTGAGTATCTGTATGTTATATAAACTAAGTTTTTAAAACTGTGTGATCCGAGAAGCGGATACAAAATCGGACAAAAGCGAATAATATTTACGGTCTGTTCAGATGATCGGTTCGTTACACATCCAATCCTGCGAATACAATTTCTGCAAACAAACAAAGGCCTTAAAGAAATTAGATTAATTGCGTAGAAAGCTGCTGGGTTAAGAAAGCCAAGTGTGTAAGCGAAAAAAAACAGTAGCTTAAGTTTTGACACGATTTGATGAGTTGGTCTTGCCAAGTATCAAGCCAAAAATTCACCTGTTGACACGTAATCTTTGTCCCTCCTTATAAATCCTCAAACAGCTAAATCTCAGTCTTATCAACATCATCATCAACTCAACCATTTACTAAACCATAACAAAAAAATTCAAAAGAATATATAAAAATGTTGAAAACAGTGATGGCTGTACAAGACGGCAAAAAGACAGCCAAGGCTAGAACGAGGAAAGGATGTATGCGAGGTAAAGGCGGGCCCGAGAACGCCTCATGCACTTATAAGGGGGTGAGGCAACGCACGTGGGGAAAATGGGTGGCCGAGATCCGTGAGCCCAATCGTGGGGCTCGCCTATGGCTTGGCACCTTCGACACCTCTCGCGATGCTGCACTCGCGTACGATGCGGCGGCGAGGAAGCTATATGGCCCAGACGCCAAGCTCAACCTCCCTGGTCAGCCCCGTCTGGGACCACATGCTCCACTGCCAGGACTTATTTGTCCTGACAGTATAGGCTCGCCAGGAAACTCTACGGTAGGGTCCTATGTGACCCCTCTTGGTCGCAGAAGTGGGGGGTCATCATGCAACTCTACCTCGGGATCCTCTGACGAGTCATTCATGGTCTGCGAGACTGATGAGTCATCAGCCTCGCAGATTGATGGTATTTGGGAGAACTTGAACGCAAATTTGCCGGAGTTCGATGACTCACCCATGTGGTTGGAGGCGGCAGCGAGCATGGATTTTCAGGCCATGGCAGATCCAGGGATTTTAGAGGATGGGAAGAGTTGGGATGCTTATCAACATCCTTGGTGTTATTGAACTCTCGATCTTCATAAACGATGATGGCCTTTAAGTTGTGAATAAAGAACTAATGCATGCTATATATGTTATGGGTATCTTTTTTTGAAGAAGAAATGTAACAGTGAAAATGGAGATAATAGGGTAGTGTACTATGTAAATATACAAGCATATATGAAATGCAGGTGCCGCGTATAGTCACCTACTAGCACGTTTGCTCTTTGTTTGCTCTTTGCTTTTGTGGTTTTGGTTCCAAGTATCAAAGAAGTGCGTAAAATGAAATGGAACTATATATAGTTGTATGCATGTGTGACCGATAAATAAATTAGCAAATAATATACTAGTTTTTCTTTGTCCAGCATGTTGTAACTAGATGATTTGTCAGTATTATTAAGATAAACAAAATCCTAATTTTCATTTCATTGTAAAATTGGAAAGATAGAACGTAGCCAAACTATCAGATAAATCCAGTCTCTCGAAAGGACATTGCTTGTCACATATTGTGTATTGGCTTCATCTCTTTATGGTGAAAGGAAAATGGACTTGTATAAAATGCAACTAATGCTAGTTTAAGAGCTAGAAAAACAAATGAAAGAAAGCAAATGAATGCTTACTGTATCTCTGTTCCCTCATAAAAAATCGCAATTAAACCTCCTATTCGCTCGATAAGTTCTATTTCCTTGATAAGCGCTCGCAAACTAGACGATTCAACAACATAGTAACTTGGTATTGTTTTATAAAATAGAAGTAAAGCACTCTTTTCGTATACTTGAGCTTATGCATAGCCTAGGGGAGTTGTAGCACTTCGGGTTACGAGAGCTTGTAGCACTTCGGGTTACGAGAGCATTTTTGTTTCTCTTGCCCTGCTAAATTTTTTTTTTCTCGAATTATAAATAACAATCCTTCAAATACAATTTATTTCATTACGATCACATATTTCTCAGAAATCGTTTAAATGTAGCTTTAGATCATGTGTACTAAGTTATTACTAAGGAGATTCTTTTGTTGAAGTATTTGAGTAGAGTCGGTAGAATCTTCTGAAGTAAGAAACAAACAGGATTCCACAACTTAAAGTTCTTAGCAGGCAAAAGAATAGAAAACACTGTTCTTATTACAGTAAAGAAAACAAAAATAGAAAAAAGACCATTTGAAAATGTCTGAGTAATATAGATTTATTATAATCGGGAAAAAATACATTTAGTACATTCAAGTATTAAATATAAATAAAAGAGGTGTAAAACTATTACCATTAACGATTTAAGTATCTTCGTTCTTTTTTCACAAACATACATTTCCGACTAAATCGATCTTAAAATCGTGTCACGTGCTATCACGCGATCAAATAAAAAATTATTTTACTATTTTTGGCCTCATTTTATCTTTTCCAATTTAAGGGCCTAATTTGTTGTATATTTTTATTTTTTCTGTTTTTGGAGGGAAACAATGAAGGGAAAAAAAGTAAAATAACTTTTGTTTTGCTCGCGTGATTGCTAGGTAACACGAATTAAGATCAATTTGGCTGGCTGGAAAGGTTTGTTTGTGAAAAAAAAAAAGTTCGGCACTTAAATTGTTAATTCTGATGGTTTAGCATTTTTTTTATTAACGTCTTTTAGTGACGCGTACTGATTAGAAAGTTTCCTCCTATGTCTTTACCCATACTCTTTGCTACTGCTCTTTGCTACTGCTGCAAAACCTCCTATATCAAGGGCGGCTTGGTGATTTTACCACTGTTCATCCTCCTTTGCCTTACAGAGTTGTAAAGAGTTGTGAGCCTCTTATGTATTGACTGATAACATATAGTATATTGAACGTAAATAGGGTTTGATAATACCCGGTATTTAATGTGTATGTCTAAATTCGTATGAGTTAAGATCTATTTGCTCATGGATTATGAGCTCATTATATAGGCGGATTAGGAAATATAGGGTGGATCTTTCTTGATAGATATGATCTTGCCAATCACATTTTCGTCATATGTTCATGTATCTTAATTGCCATTCTGAAATATATTCAGATATATCCTCCTATATTTTCTCCACCGACTTGGCAAGCCCGAGGGACGTATGCCACTGTTCCTCGTCATCGAGGGGAACTCACCAAGTTCAATGACACTCTTCTCGTATATTATGGGGGTGCTCATGCGCTTCTCTTTGCACCTTTGTTTCCTCGGATCTATGAATACGTCGGAGGGTCTGTCGTGGGCTACTCGCTTGGAGTCAGATCTTACTTGGCCGACCTTCATTCCTTTTCGTACAAGTAATGTATCTTTATGGTTTGACCCTATCTTTATGGGATATGTCCCGTGTATATTTGGCATTATCTTTCCTTCTTGTAATATATGATTCATGATCATGATTTATTTGTATCTATTTGAAATTATCTAGCATTTCAGCTTCTCGAGGGGAACGGGTTACAACCCTGTCTGCTCCCATCGCGAGGGTGATTAATTACTCACTAATTACTAGGTTAACTATTAGGTCATACTCTATTTATTGCATATAATGCAGAGTTGCAGCCCTATATTTTAACCTCCATAAGTATGCTTAGTGTTGTGAAGTGTGACAACAAATTACTAACTGAATTTTAAAGTCACCAACGAGAAGCTCTTATATATAATTTTAAAGAACACAAATCTAACTATTTAAAAAGCCACGGAGGACAAATTATTTAGTACTCTTAAATGACAGAACAAGTGATCCTTTACACCATTCAGAGAGATCCATGTGTATATTTTACCAACTCATATTTAATGGTTGACAAATTATACACGTAGATCTTCCTGAATCGTGTAGAGAACCACCTGTTTTGTCTTCCAGGAAGACTAAATAATTTGTCGACGAGGAGTTGCATGCTTATTAAAAGCTCCTGTTTGCAACATTAAATGTGTATGGTGTTGCAAAAATTAATAAAATTGAATAATATTTTTTAAATTATAAATACAAAAAAGCCAATTTTTCAAAATCTTTTTTACCATATTTTCTTCATTTTTTTACCTTATTTTCTTGATTAAAATGTATTTGATTTCTATTTTTTTCCTTTTCGCTCAATTTCGACTTTCTTTTCAAACTCTCAAAAAAAAACCACAACAGTAATGTCACGTGCAGTCATGTGTCGAAAGTTTTAACGTTTCAAAATTGACTAAAAAATAAATAAAATAGATACAAAAATGATTAAAAAAAGTTAAATTTAAGAAATTAAAGTATAATAAGTAAAAAGATTAAGACACGAAAGTAAAAAAATATATAAAAAAAAAACATTAAAAAACAAACGTATATTAAATAATAGATATATACGAACAATTAAATATCTATTACACAATTTCAGTATACTCATTTCACTTAAAATAAAAACCACCAATTTTTTTTATATAAATTTTGTTTGCACCCACCATTACTCTAATTATTATTTTTGTTTAATTTTTTTTAAAATGTGTGTTACGTGTTAACATAATAAGTTGGTGTAAACTGTCTTTTATAATCACTTGTCTATGTTAATTTTTTAATTATTACTAATATATTATCAGCACATACAAAATCATGGTATGTTATTGCACTAACAATATATAATTTTGGAAATGGCTGCTAAAAAAATAATTTAAGGGGTTGTCAGAATACCGTATATATAAATTATTATGAAAAAAACTAATAAAAAAAATTATTTTTCAAAATTGTGGGGTTGTCGTGACAAATTCTGATCACATGTGTGTGTCGCCCTGGCAATATGCAAAATATTATAACAAATAAAGTTACATTATTATTTACTAGCACTTAACTATATTTTCAATAATCCGCTGAGCCTTATTGGGCATGAAAGAACGCGTTATATCGAAATGGATTTTCATTTTGTGAGAAATAAAATACAAGATGCATCAATTGTTATAAGACATGTCAACTCAACATTTCAATTAGCCCATTTTCTTACAAAGGCTCTCAGAAAAGAGTCTTTTGAAATTGTACTTCGCAATTTGGGAGTTCTCCATATTTACTCTCCAACTTGAAGGAAGTGGTGGAAATATATTATATGATAATATATTAGGAGTTTATAAATTTTAAAGCATATTTGATTAGATTTGATATTTTCTTCGTTTGTCATAATAATATTTTGTATCCTCTTTGTATGAATAGTCGACTCTAATGATAGAAGATCATTTTTCCACAATTACAAAATCTCTATTGATATTTTATTTTGTATTTGTGGAGGGTTTTTTTTATCGGCTTCTTATTTTCCCTACATTATCATTAGGGGTGGACTTTTTGTATCGATTTGTACCAACCGACCGATTTTCGAACCGAACCAAACAAGTTAGTACCGAAAGTTTGGTATACCGACTTTTCGGTATGGTACAACCGAACCAAACTTTAAAAGTTATTTCGGTTTCGGTATCCATTTGGTATGTTTAGACCAATCACATCACATATGCTCTATATATCATCTACTATTAGCTAAAAGGTACAGTAAGTTGGTATAACTTTTGTATTTAGCCAAATCTATCTTACAATGCATATTTTGTAAATTGGTACAACGTTTGGAAATATATTTCTACAGAAAATTGGAAATTGGGTGCGTAGCAAATTACTCTTTTTTTTTTTTAACACAAACATAAATTTTTTATATCGATCTAAACATTTTTACCATGGGACAAACCCCCATAGTAGTCTACTAATAGAAAACATACGAATTACATAGAAACATACAAGAGCCTATATAGCATCATTTTGGGAATAAAAAGCCGTAAATCAAGAAACCAAATCCTAAAGCCTAAAACCAAAGAAATTGATTACAAAATCTCAGTTTTTCTCCTTATAGCCCCTATCCTTATCTCTCCCCTTATAACCACGATCAATGTGATCAAAAGCGATAGATTTATAATCAACTCCTCGTAGTCCTAGTACAGTGGAATCTTGCTATTGAAAAACAGCAAAAGGTCTCAAAAAAGCTATTAGGGGGAATAATGCAGTAATTCAAATATAACATGTAGTGATCCAAACAGCTTGTAAACTTTTTAGCAAAATTTGCCTCAACAGCTCAATTAGTCATAGTAAACCTAAATCTAATATAAAGCTAGTTAGCAAAACAAAGCACAACATTTTCTCAGACCAAATGTCTTCCTTGAAAAGTTGCCTTTAGAGCACAGAAAGCCTCAGAAATAAATCATCATAAGCTTTAAAGATCTATTTTATCATATGTACCAAATACAAAAATGACCCGGTCTTTATCCAAGTTCAAGAGAAGCTTCTTTGATCATACCCTTCTACATCTTAAAATAACTACCCCTCAGACAAGGGGTGCTTTTTTGATCCAAAAAATATGCAGCATAGATATTCTTGGGTAATTCCATAGCCCTGAAAGTCATGAAATCCTTACCATTTGAACTCATTTTTGCCAGACCATCAGCAACTTGATTCTGTTCTCTAAAAACATGTTCAATGGTTAAACAAACATAATCCATTAAAATAGTAATATCTTCCCATAAATTTGAAAATTTAATGTCTGGAGAGGATTTACTATTCCACCATTTTACAATCATCTCAGAATCTGTTTCTACAAGCATGCTAGTCACCCCAAAAGTGTAGCAAATAAACAGACCATTTTTAAGGCAAATTAGTTCAGCATAAGTATTAGTATTTTTTCCAGTATAGCATGAAAAAGCTAAAACTAGCCTACCATTATTGTCTCGCTATATATGAATTGGGGTGAAGACCCCCTTTTCACTTCGCATTGCCTCACTTTCGGACTCAAGAATATACTCGACTGAGGGGCTAAAACTATATTTGTCGTAGAGAGGCGGAATTTCGTAGAAGATTCTGTTTTCTTGTGCGGTAAGGAATATATATTTATTGTTAGCAAATATCTTTATGTGACGTCTCCCGTATAGATTTGATGTCATTTTTTCTTATTAGCATATTCTCCTCCTGATAGTGTCTTATCAGTATCTTCTTGCGCTTATATCGCATGTCAGCTCCTAAGGGGGACGGGTGCAAACCCACTATCCTCCTCACCGTCCCACTCGCAAGGGTCATTAATTGCCCATTAATTGCTAGGTTAATTCTCAGGTTAGACCGCATGTATTGCAATTATTGTGGAGTTCTAACCCTAAATTTTAACCTTCATCAACATTTCCCCAACCGTGGGAGTGGGAGAATCGGACTCTCACAGTTTAAATTTCCTTCCTCTTATTCGGACTCGAATGTTGTCCACCTCTATGGGAGAGTTTAAGTCATCAATGTCTTGCCATTACCTTCTGTCGAGTTCTATCGTCACGATGTTCCTTGACATACAGTGGGGCTGGACTTCGACCGTTGTCCTTGAATCAGTCATGTAATGAAAAATGAATCCGGTCTTCTTGGTGACCATTGTCCACTTGTCTCCCCATCCTTGGTGAACCATTTTTCTTGGATCGAAGAGAGATGACCATCTCTAGAGAGACAAAATCCTCTGAAAAGAGGTAAACGACTCATGGGAGGGCTTAGAGATCTCTGAAAAGAGATAGATTTCTTTGGAAAGGATCTAAACTACTCTGAAGAGAGCTACTTGACTCGAGTGAGGGCTTAGAAACTTCTCTATAAAGAGACTATACTCTTATGAAGAAAGGTAACTTGCCTCGAGGGAGCGATTAAAGACTTTGCTGAAAAGCAACTGAACTCCTCTGAAAAGAGGTAACAACCTCGAAGGAGAGGCTAAAGATTTCTGAACAGAGATAAACATCTTTGATGCTAGCCTAGACGGCTCTGAGGGGTCGCAAAACCCCTCGCCGAAGAGGTTATACTGGCTTTTATGTGGCTTCTTCCTTCGAAAGTATTCTTTCTTCTTTAAAAAATTCAACTCGCATAAGGCTAATGTTTAGGCCCCGGTATGGGAGACGCCTGCTTCTTCGGGAGAACATGCTTCCATAAAGAAGCGAGCTTGCTACAATAATCTGCTTCCTGGGAGGAGCGACTCGCTGGGAGGAGAGTCGTCGCAAGGCGGAGAGACTCACTAGGAAGAGAGTCGTCGCGTGAAGGAGTGACTTACTGGGAGGAGGGTTGTCACATGGAGGAGCATGCTCACAGGGAGGAGCAACTCGTTGGGAGGAACGTGCTCGCATAGAGGAGCGTGCTCGTTGGGAGGAACTTCGTCACAGGGAGGAGCGACTTACTGGGAGGATCATGCTCAAAGGGAGGAGCGTGCTCGCTGTGAGGAGCGTGCTCCCATGGAGGAGCATGCTTGGTGGGAGGAGAGTGCTTCTCACCTCTCTAGTGTCGTCTCTTGGTCAGATTTCGAATGAGCCTTTGAACTTCTCGTGAACATTGTTCTTCTTTTCATGATTTTGTAATTTCTTGAATGGTTATATCCTCACCAACCTAAGCAATCTATCAAGGTGATCATAATTTAATGTGGAGGACATATGCTTCAAACCGGGCTGCTCTTCTTTGTGAGGTTCAAGCGTAACTCACACGACTTTTCTACTTCATGTTGAGGCCTCTAGATAACGAGACCTCGTCCTTGGAGAATCTTCATGACCGTCGAATTTTTGATGCTTCGTCTCATGATCTCCGCTGACCCCAATCTTTGGCGGTGAGGGTCATGAAGAAATGATGATACGACCTCTCCCTTTGAGTATCTTCATGGTTGTCGCTATTTTGGAACCGCCTGTTAGGCTCCCTGCTAGCCCCAATATTGGGTAGCGAGGATTGTGAATAAGCAATGATGTGGCCTCCTGAAGAATAATAATGTGTCTCGAGGGGGAGTCGTATCCCTCAAGGTCTATCCTGATACGGATGTGTGCCTGTAAAGAGAAATGGTATGCTTCCGAGGTGTAGTATTAAGCCTTTTGATGGCTATGCTGGTGTGATATTATTTTGTGCTTCACTATTTTCTGCATCTTATTTGTTACTCGCCTTTATCTTTCCCCCATTTACGTGAATGGGTGGATTGACGACTTTCCCTTGGTGAGGGTAGCTCACCAAGGTAGTTGATTGGTAAACACTTGTCTTGGCATCCGCAGTTAGCTCACACAGTGTTCTCCTTTGATGTCGTGTTTATGCAATTTATCTTATTTGCAGTTTTAGTCTTGTCGTCGAGGAACTCATGCAGGCAGAACTAGCCATTTTTTTTTTGCATCTAATTCTCTTTATCTTGATGACCTGCAGGTTAATGCTTATCTTTGGAGATGGAGTCCCCTGACGATGACAGAGGGTCCCTTCCGAACTTGGATCGACGCAAATCATTAACCCCTATATAGTTCCCATGTACCCGGGCATACCCTGAGGGTTTCTCAGCGCCCTCCCCTGGAGTGCGGGTTCCATCTAGGGAGGTTGGCTTCTTCGGGGTGTATGTTCTTTGATATTTTACATTTCGCATTTCTTGTTCCCTCTCCTTGAATATGTGTTCCCTTCGGAGAGATTTGCTTTCCTTGGTTAATCTTTATTCACCTGCACATGTCCCCGAGGAGAGTTTCTTGCTCGTGGATAACTACTCACTCTTTGGATCTTTTTGGTGTACGATAATGCGTGATAATCTGTCTACATAACACAACACGTACCATTAGTAGGTTGAGTGGGTACAAAAAATAAAGAGACCATCATATATTTTATTTGCAATTAAATGTGACCCGTAAAAATAAATGTGGTAGATTGTGATTCTAGATTCTTTAATAACTTATTAGATATTAGCCCCTATATATGCCAGAATGCTATTTATATGCAAATATAATCATGGTGGCATATACAAATATATATTTTCTTAACAGGACAACTTGAATCACAATAATTATACTACTTCAAACTTGAAGACTTTTCATTTTATTCCGCAAAATCACAGCTTGATTTGCCAATTCTTAACTCGAAATAAAGCTAAAACTTTTAAGTTGGATTATTTTTCAGAGACGGCGCCATTTGATGGAACTTAAAAATTAGGACCAGTGCGTGAATCTCAGTTCCCAAGGTTGGAACCAATACGAAAGCTCCCTTATAGGGTTTTGTCCGTGTTCTTCGTTGTTATCACGCTTGCGGACTTTCTGGTGCTTTGAGGCAATAGTAAAATTCTATTGTAGGGCTTTCCCGCCTTCTTCGCTTGTGGCTATGTAATATCTGCGCACTCAAGCTAAGATCAAGGGAGACTTGGTGATTTGACCACCGTTCACCCTCTTTCGCCTGAAGGAGTTGTAAGGAGGTGTGAAGGTTTTATGGTGTATATAATATAATAATATAAAGTGTTTAATAGAAGTAGAATTTAGAGATACCCGTATTTAGTGTATATTTATAGAGAGATGTGTAGAGATTAGATCTCCATCGTGATTAATGAACTCCTTATATATGGGGATGGACTAAATCTTGCACAATCTTGGTAGTCATATCTTATCGTTTTATAATATATCTCTTGCCTTATTAATCATATATTATAATGATTTGCTCTTTATCTTTCCATGTATATCCGTCGACTTTGACTTGCTTTTGGGGAAGAGAGTTGCTGCCGACCTCCTCAAGTAGGAGCTTTCCTGAGGGCCATGATACTCGCAATATATGAACTGGGTGAAAACCCCCTTTTCACTTCGCATTGCCTCACTCTCGAACTCAAGAATATACTCGTCTGAGGGGCTAAAACTATATTTCTCGTAAGAGGCAGAATCTCGTAGGAGATTCTGTTTGCTTATGCGATAAGGAATATATCTTTATTGTTATACAATTTCTTTATTGTTTGCAAATCCTCACTGTCCCACTCATTGTTCCCCTCCTAAAGGTCATTAATTGTTAGGTTAATTGAAAGGTCAGACAACGTGTATTGCAATCGTTGCGGAGTTCTAACCTTAAATTTTATCCTCAAGAAACTTCGGCTATGCAAAATTAGTTTCCTTTTGTTAGTATTAATTACGTACTACTCCAAATATAAGATTTAAATATATATATATATATATGTATGTATATATATATATATATATATGTATGTATATATATATATATATATATATATATATATAGATAGATAGATAATTGTCAAAAGTGTCAAAAGAGACTTAATTAGTTTGCATTTTGTAAGATGAGGATACATTTATTATTGTTAGAGCTGATACCTTGGAGTCCACCAATTTATGATCATGCATTTTTTTTTATACATTATTTTAATTATTTCATATATATACTACAAATTACTATCAGCAGTACTAGTGCATTGGATCTTATCACAACTATGCAGTATTTATAATGTTATTGGCGAGAAGTATTAGTAGGATGCGTCAGGGTTGATCTATGAATTACTCGTGACACCCTTTTTTTTAAATAAAAAATATACCAATTACTATGTAATATTTGCTACTGTACAAAAATTTGCGGCCTGGAACCATTAACGTATATAGGAAACATTTGGCAAAAGTTCATCATCATTATGGCTGATTCAAAATTATAAGTTGTCATTGCAGGCTAAAACAGTTGATGCTAAAAGTATTTTAAAATAAAAAGTATATATTATTTGTACACTTGAAGGAGTCGCGGAGTAAAATAGTTTAAAGTTTGATGTGCACCACTAGCTGGACCCTTTTCTATAAAACCAAAACGCCTGTCTTACAAATTGTAGGCCAAATCAATTTGCTCAAGTAATTAATAGCTATAATGGCGAAAGTTGAACCAGTAGCTCACAGTTCATATAATGAGCCTTCCATAGGTGAATTTATTCAAGAACAGAAGCCTAACTCGGTACTTCCTCTCTTGTTTGCTCCTTTTTTCTTCTTTATCTAACAGTTTCTAAGTTTGGCTTGTTTGATTAAAGGTGAAATTATAATATAAGGTTTTTGCATTTGCGTTTCACAAAGATAACACGAAAAAAGTGTCTTTTTACAGTTAGTATTAGTGTTTCAGTGTCATTTTTCCCATACCAACTTTTCTATTTCTAAATATACGCATTTGCAAAGATGATGTCTCAATTCCTTTCAAACATTTTGTCCATATAAGGCCTTATAGTTGATTTGAACGGATTTACAGCACAAAGAAAAAAAAACTACATCGTCGTTTACTTTACTAATGCTTTTATTTTTTTAGATAGTCGGATGGTAATTTATTTAGCATAAATGTGAACCCTTCAAAGTTCTGTTTATTTTCGTTTGCTAATATATATATATATATATTATTATGAAGGATATGCCGAACAACTTTGTGAATAATGGTTCTGTTGATTATCGGGGACGGGTTGCAGATAAAACCAAAACTGGTGGATGGAAAGCTTCCCCGTTTATCATAGGTACTCTTAAGAAAATGTGTATATGTTCATGCTTGATTTTCAACTAGCATAAATGCACGCATAAAGATACTAAATCCAAAATCTTGTAAAATCTTTGGTACAATATATAGTTTTGTCTTTAGATTTTATGAGAACCTTATATATTTTACCTTGATTTTGGTAAGTTAAGAAAACGTCATATTGTTGAGAATGTTTGTTTTGTTAGGGTAAAATGCATCCCTTAACAAAATATGTATGTACCTCTATATGCATGTACCATACTTTTTCCCCCTTCCTTAACAAAACATGTATGTACCTCTATATACGTGTACCATAGTTTTTCCCCCTTTCTTAACAAAATATGTATGTACCTCTATATGCATGTACCATACTTTTTCCTCCTTTCTTAACAAAACATGTATGTACCTCTATATACGTGTGTACCATTGTTTTTCCCCCTTTCTTAACAAAATATGTATGTACCGATATATGCATCTACCATAGTTTTTCCCCTACCACTGAACAAGGTGTCCTTTTAGTACATTTATACGTACATAATTTTGAATGTGCAATCATATTGCAGTAAATGAGGTAGCAGAAAGACTAGCATTTTATGCAGTGGCGGTGAGCATGGTGTTGTACTTGGTCACGCAAATGCACCAATCCATCCCCGACGCAGTTACACATGTCACTGATTGGATTGGTGCGGCCTTTGTCTTAACCATATTGGGTGCCTTTGTGGCTGATGCTTACCTTGGTCGCTACAAAACCATCGTTGTTTTCTCATGCGTCTATGCTGTGGTACGGAAAGATTCGACTAGAAAGATGATCTGATCTTTTTTCATATTTTTATTCTTGATTTTGATTTGTCATGGTGTTCAGAAGAATAAATTGTGACGAGATATATGACCAGCTTAGGGTAACTAACTTAATAAGATTTTAAAAGGAAAAAAAAAAACTTATGTGCAGTTATGGGTTAAGATGATATTAGATCTATAGTGAATTTAAGCAGGACCTCTTAAAATACTTGGTGACCACTAGTGAAACTATATATATAGTTGGAACCAAGTATAATTTCTGTCAGAGTTGCGGAGTTATGTGATCAAATATCGTGCATGTCATTTATTCTTCATAAAGAAAATTTCGTATCTTGAGTTACTTTTGGCGAAGCCAGGATGTGTAAATAGGGGGTGCCAAAATATATGTACAAGTAACATATTTTTATGGGGATGCCAAATCTACACCTAAAAAGAAATTGTACTAAAAAAAAATTGCGTCACTTGGAATTTCTAAAATTATAGGGGTGCCGTGGCACCCGATCGTCCCCACTTAGCTTCACCCTGAAGTTTTGCTAGTGGCAGATTATACTTGTCAAGGAGAATCACCAGTAAACTTTATGTCAACAACGGTATCGTGATAGGAAAATAGCCATATTTTTAAATGTCCTGTTTGTTCTAAAACTATTATCGTTTTTGACGCTGTCAACTTGACAATCATATCTGAATTAACTTTATGCTACCAGCCATTTATTTTTGTCTATATTATCAAATTAAACTATTAAAAGGCTTGAATCTCACCATTTAATGCAATAGTGAACGTGACTATTGACTACAAATTGTCAAATACAATGTTGAGGGTCGGCCTAGCCATTTGGAAGCCTCAGATGAAAACTTGACTCAAGAATTTTCAGTTCTTTAAGAAAAACCATATACAACTAGTATGTTTTCTTTCGAAAAAATGGTGTACAAGAAAATGAGGTCTTAACTTTCTAAATTGTATACATATGAAAATCTATATACATATAGACATTTATATTTTGTTTAATTAAATCCTTATTACTATCCTTAATCCTCATTAAAGTCCAAAAAGTAGGGGAGTTATAATTTCACCCGTGTCTTTGCAGAACCGGCCATTTCTTGTTTATAAAACAAATCAAGAGTCCAAGACAATAGGTTAGTTGAATTATGTCCTAATAACAGTTTGACACTTATGTAAACGTAATTCTTAATTAGCTCATATCATTTAGTAACGTGTTATGTACTTGAACATTGGGGGTTTAGTGTTATTAATGTAAATTACAAGCTTTCCGACTAGCTTCACAAAGTATAACCCTAGAGAGAGAAATAGAGAGACGACTAGGGTGAATAACCCTAGCCGCCGCAGCTATGATAGACTCAAAGTCATCCTCACCGGTCAGAGATGTAGCCAACAACATAAAACGCAACCCCCAATGTATGTCACCAGATCCTCCCCCAACGAAATCTTTCGCATCAATTTTAAGCTCGCAGCCAAAGAAACCTACAATAACGTTGAAAGAAGTAGGCAGTTATAAAGGTGAACCATTAATCAATTTCTCTATGGAGGACGTGAAACAACTTTCGGAACCTTTTAAGTATACAATAGTAGGAAAATTTACGCATGGTAGACCAGAAGTGGAAGTTATAAGGAAGCTGTTTGGAAAGCTTGACCTAAAAGCTAACTATAATATTGGTGTATTAGACCATAAACACATATTGATTAGGTGTTTTCATGAAGAAGATTTTGCAAGAATTTGGCTCAAAAAAATCTGGTATATAGAGCACTACCCTATGCGTGTCTTTAAGTGGACATATGACTTTGATCCAGACTTTGAAACTCCTGTTGCACCAGTTTGGATTAATCTACCGAAATTACCTATACATTTGTATAATAATTCTAGTATTTTCTCAATAGCAAGAGCTTTTGGAAAAACTTTAAGGATGGATGAACCAACTTCTAAGTTAACAAGACCTAGTTTAGCAAGGATTTGTGTTGAAGTAGATCTTAGTGAGGAACTGGTTGAAAGAGTTTGGATTGGGTATGGTGAAGATAACGAGGTGGGGTTTTGGCAGTATTGTGAGTATGAAGACCTACTTAACTACTGCAGTTTTTGTTACAAACAAGGCCACACTATCAACTCATGCAAATTTAAGAAGGCTAAAGTTGAAAGCAAAAAAGAAGAAACAAAGGAAATTAAGGAGCAAAACAGGAGAAATATAAGTGGAAATTGGAATAGTAAGATTTACAGAAAGAAAGAGAGTACCAAAGATTGGGTAGCAAGAACTTTTCAAATAAGCAAATAAGATCCAAGAGAAGCAAAAAAAGGTCCCAGTAAGGTTCTAGGCTCCACAACAGCAGCTCCTACAAAAGATAAGGTAAGGATTGATGAAAATGTTAGAGAAGAAGATATAGAAGAAGAAATTATCTGTGATAATATTCAAGATAAAGATATTATAAGTGAAAATGAAGAAGGAAATATTCACTCAACAAAGCAGCATGATCAGGAGCTAACTCTGGTCAATTTTAACAATGAAAAGAGAAATCAAGTGCATAGCAAAATTATGCTAATCACTGAAATAGTGGAGGTTGAAGAAGAAAGGGAAGAAAGCATTATTGTATCTGCTAAAGAGTCTGAAGAAATTGAAAAAAATGAAAACTGGGAAGATAGTCTTTCTAAGAGCCAGAAAAAGAAACTATATAAAAAAGAAAAAGTCAAAATGCAACAAAAACAAATGAGTTTAAGATCTTCTTCTAATGTGGGGGAAAGGAAAAAGTATAATTAATGATTACATCCTTAATTTGGAATGTTAGAGGGTTGGGTAATGGAGCAACTTCTAGAAGAATAAAAAAGTTATGTGTGGTGAATAAAATTACAACTCTAGTTTGTATAGAACCTATGGTGAGCAATGAAAAACTAGAAAGGTACAGATTGAAGTTTGGCTTTGATTATGCTATGGTTCATGAGGAAAACAAGATCTGGATATTTTATAATGAAGGCATGGAAATGAAGATTGTGAGGCAAATGAATCAATGTATGCATATGGAAATAAAATGGCAGAATAAAGTTATTTTTTTATCTCTAGTATATGCTAAGTGTACCAGGGGAGAGAGGATGGATCTATGGGATTTTCTGAAGCAAAACTATACTCAAAGGCCTTGGTTTGTAACGGGGGATTTCAATACAGTTTCTAAAGAAGAAGATAAAGTAGGAGGTTTGCCTATAAATATTAGAGCTGCAAATGATTATCTAAATTGCATGGATGGAATTGGGGTTACAGAAATAAAATCTAGTGGTTCTAAGTTTACTTGGTGGAATAAAAGAAGTGGAGATGAAACTATATTTGAGAGGATTGATAAAGTCTGTATGAATAATGCTGGTGCTAACTTATTTTCTAATGTTCTTCTGGAACATTTAAGTAAAACTAACTCTGACCATAGTCCACTTTTACTTAATCTAAAATCAGAGGTAGATACTAATCCAAGAAGGTTTATTTTTCAACAGTTTTGGACTAAACATCAAGAGTTTCTCAAAATTGTTAGTGGGAACTGGTCCTTGTTTACAAAAGGGGATGCCTTATATTCTCTGTCTAATAATTTAAAAAATCTTAAAAAAGTTCTTATAGTGTGGAATAAACATACCTTTGGGAATATTTTCCAGCAAGTGATTGATGCTGAAGATGAGTCTCTAAGGGTGGAAAAACTGTTTGAAGCTGATCCAAGCCCTGCAAATAGAAGTGTGTTAATGAAAACAAATGCTAATCTTATTTATAGATTGAAAATAGAAGAGGAGTTTTGTACTCAAAAAGCTAATCTTAAATGGGCTAAAGAAGGGGATGCTAATACAAAATTTTTCCATAGTGTTGTTAGAAAAAGAAGAAAAAAAAGTATTATTTCCTCTATTACAGATTTCAAAGGTGATTTATTATCACACAAGAAGGAGATTCAAGAAGAAGCAGTCAGATTTTTTAGAAGTCTACTTGCTGCTAACAGTATTCCTACAAGTTATGTTTACAAGAGCTTGGAGTGTGTTCCAAGGGTTATTAATGAAGAAAACAATCTTTTTCTTATTCAAGAGCCCACCTATGAAGAAATCAAAAGGGCTGTATGGGATTTAAACAAGAACAGTGCACCAGGTATAGATGGTTTCAATGGCCATTTCTTTACAGTTTGTTGGGACATTATCAGTAAAGACATAGTTCAAGCTGTTTTACAGTTTTTCTCTGGAACTATATTGCCAAAAGCTATGACCACTACTGTCATAGCCCTTATTCCCAAAACAAATGACCCAACTACTTTTGCTGATTTTAGACCTATCAGTCTATGTACATTTTTCAATAAAGTGATTTCCAAAATCATGAGTTCTCGTTTATCCAATATATTGCCTAATATTATTTCAGAAAATCAAAGTGGTTTTGTAAAGAGGAGAGATATTACTGACAATATTCTTCTCTCACAAGAATTTATCTCAAATCTGGATAATAGAAATAGTGGAAGTAGTCTAGCTTTAAAGCTGGATATGAAAAAAGCTTATGATAAAGTTTCTTGGCATTTTTTAGTTTCTACTCTAAGGAAAATGGGTTTCTCAGAAATTTGGATAGACAGAGTTTGGAGACTTATCTCAGAGAATAATAGTGTTACTGTAATGGTGAATGGGGCTACTTCTGGTTTCTTCTCTCCAACAAATGGTTTGAGGCAAGGTGATCCTCTGTCTTCAAGTCTCTTTATTATATGTTCTGAAGTCCTGTCCAGAAACTTGAATATGTTAGTTCACAATAAAAGATGGAAAGGCTTTAAAGTTCCCATTGGAAGCCCTATTATAACACATTTAGCATTTGCAGATGATTGCATTGTTTTCACAGCTGCTAACACTAGTTCAGTTAAATGTGTGAAAAGTGTACTGGATTTGTATAATAAGGACTCAGGTCAAGAAATTAGCTATGACAAGAGTTTTGCATATATTTCCAAAGGTGTGAGCCAAATTCAAAAGGATACAGTGGGCAAACTATTGGGTATTAGGTGTAAAAAACCACCTTTTATCTATTTGGGTTGTAAAATCCATTCTGGAAGAAAGAAATGCATTATATTTCATGATTTGATTCTAAAGATCAGGAAGAAGTTATCTGGGTGGAAAGTTCAGTACTTAAATATGGGGGAAAAATTAATTCTTATTAAACATGTGCTTAGTTCAATACCTATATATACATTAGCAGCTATGTTTCCACTTCTACAGGTTATTAAGGAAATAGAAAAAATAAACACCACTGGGTAAAATGGGAGAAGGTTTGTAGAACTGAGGAAGAAGGTGGATTGGGTATAAGAAGTATTAAAGAAATTGCTGAAACTTTTTCTATGAAGTTGTGGTGGAAATTTAGGACCTCTAAATCATTGTGGGCTACTTTTATGAAAGCTAAATATTGTAAAAATGTTCATCCTATGGCGGCTAAAGTGAGAAAAGGGAATAATACATGGAGGAGAATGCAAATAATTATGGGAAAAGCAGAAGAAAATATGCAATGCCTAGTAGGAGAGGGGAATGTTTCAGTTAATTTGGACAATTGGTTGGGTACAGGAAGTATTAATGATGATAGTATCCCAAATGAGTTACAATTAAAAGAGTTATGGCATTTGGGATAGTCAAAAAATTACAGAAGTAATTCCAAATCATCTTATACATCTGTTTAAAGAGGATTTCAAAGCTAATCAATATGGTACAGATGAATTAGTATGGAATAAGGAGACCTTGGGCCATTTTTCTTATAAGTCAGCTTGGGAAATTACAAGAACAAAAAAAGAAGTTAGTTGGTTTAACAAGTATAAATGGGATAAAGATTTACCTAAGAAAATCACGTGTTTTGTTTGGAAGCTCTTCAACAAATCTCTCCCTCTTGATTCTGGAGTAAGAAAATTTGGTATTCAATTAGCATCAAAGTGTGAATGCTGTGGTGTAAAAGAAGAAACCAGTGAACATCTATTTAGTTCAGGAAAAATAGCAAAAGAAGTGTGGTTATACTTTGATGGTTTAATGGGAATTATTAATACTAATATTAGTCTTAAAGGTAGGTTTCTCAAGTGGTGGACAGCTTCAAGAAGTGAAAAAAATGGAACTAACTCCTTTTTGCTAAAGGTCTTACCTTCTACTATTGTTTGGGAGATTTGGAAAGCTAGGTGTAATTACAAGTACAACAACAGGGAGATGAAGATTTCTGATATTTGCTCCCAAGTGACCAATTTTCTGTATTTAGTTTCCACTAATAATAAAAAATTCCCAAAACAGTGGAAATTGAATGGTCCTTGTATTAAAGAAAAGGCTGGTTACAAAAAGGTTTCTATTGTGAAATGGCTAAATCCTCCATCTGGGTATATGAAAATAAACACTGATGGGTGTTATAAATCTGCTTCAAATTCTAGTGGAGTGGGTGGTTTAGTAAGAGACTATACAGGTAAATTTATATATGGTTTTCAAGCTAAGGTAACAAGCAAATCAGCTATTGATTCAGAAGCACAAGCTATTCTATTTTTCCTACAATTATCAAATATAAGGTCTTTCATTTTGGAAACTGATTCGTTACAACTGTTTAATATAATTTCTTTAAAGACAGCATCTCCATGGCAAATAAGATCTATAATAGATGAGATTCAAGACAAATTAAAGTTCAAAGATTACCAGATAAGACATGTTGTGAGGGAGACAAATAGCGCAGCAGACCATCTAGCTAATTGTGGCAGTTATGAAGGATTCAAGGAATTTTTTAAGAAAGAAGATTTACCTAAACAGCTGAGGAACATAATCGAGTGGGAAATCAAAGGACTTCCAAATTTGAGGTTTTAATGGGCGAAAATGGTAACATAAAGCTTGAGGAAGATGAAAAATTTCTCTCTGTTGGGTAAGCATGAGAGTACCTCTCTCTAAAGTGGCGAGAATGGAAGGGTTTTTGGGGAAATGTCAACACGTGGCTGTGGATAGTGTTATTGCATAGTCCAGTGATTTTTTTGGTCCAAAGTTTTCTTATATTGTCAATACAATCTATTTATTTGTAAAAGTTCTCTGTTTTAGAGTTAAGTTTCATTATTTGTAATTTAGTGCCACATTTGTGGTGCGCTTTTGTTATTTTTTCATTAATCAATAAAATGTGGGCTTCTTACCCACAACTTATATAAAAAAAAAACGTGTTATGTACTTGCATTTAACCAGAACGATTTTTTGTAAGTTTACTGTATATGCATGCTAATTAAAGTACCTTCGCTTTTCCACAAAATCAAAACATGATTACTAACGATTTTATTTCATACAATAGAACTAACGTGTGGCACATCATCCTTCAAGACATAAATAATTACGACTTTATTTGCTCAATTACCCACCCTTGGTTCTCTAATTTGATGAATAAAAAGTTGCAAAGACCCTTTAGTAGTTAATCAATATGTTAAATGTAGCAGACTAGCTAGTCTACAAATCAAACCAAAATATCCTTCTTTGCATATCCTTCCCTGCCTACAAAGACGCACTTCATGACGGTCGCCTATGTCTGGGGCGGAGTGTCGCCTATGTCTGGCGGGGAGCCTGATTTTTTTTAAATAAATTTGCTAAAAGGAGCTCCATCTTTGTTCAGGGTATGATGATGCTGACGTTGTCTGCGGGAGTAGACTCTCTTCGGCCACCATCATGCACTTCACGCCCTTGTAAGCCAATACCCGCGACAACGCGCCAAAACGTGTTTCTCTTCTTTGCATTGGCTTTGATTGCCATCGGCACTGGAGGGATCAAGCCATGTGTCTCCTCATTCGGGGCCGACCAGTTTGACGAGTCCGACAATAAAGAATCCCTCAAGAAATATGCCTTCTTTAATTGGTTTGTAAATATGTTACTTTTAATGTCATTAATATTATTCAAAACTCGAAAAACAATGAAAATGTGATTTGATTCACTTTTTTTTAGTTTAGCCTTTTATTAGAGGTAAAAGAACAAGTTCAACACATGTCATGATAAAATGAGATTTTATATTACCGCTTTTCATTTTTGAGAGAAAGGAAGACATGAAACCAATATAATTATCACCCTGACTGTTTATTCACTCGAAAATGTTTCTATGTAATTCAAGAGTATACTTCTACAAAAAAACATATAGCCCCCGAACTTGAATAAAGTAGCATTGGGGCTTCTATAATTCTCGGTATATGCCTTACCTGTTTGTACTTGTTAATGTCATTATTCTTATTTCACTTTTGCCTTTGTCCATTTACAAAAGATTATCTGTTATCCGTTTTGAATAGGTTCTTTTTCGCTATCAACATGGGGGCCTTGCTCGGGATCACGACCCTGGTTTATCTACAACAGGAAAAAGGATGGGTGTGGGGTTTTGCAGTTCCCACAGTAGCTATGATGTGTTCGGTGGTGATTTTGATGGCAGGGTTTGGATATTATAGGTACCAAAAGCCAATGGGGAGCGCATTCACAAGGTTTGCACAGGTTGCGGTAGCGGCGATTAAGAACCATAAGAAAGGGGCGAGAGTAGGGAATGGGATGGATCTTTATGAAGTGAGGACAAATGAATCCGCTATTCACGGGGCACAAAAGCTTTCTCACACTCTTCAGTACAGGTAATTAATAGAAAAGAACCTTGAAGTTTGTTTATAAATAGTGTACAGTATCATGATTTATCACCATGCTTATTATTTTCGAAGTGTATCATTTGGTTAACTGATAAATTTAACGATGTGAGTAAAGAAAATACACTGCATTCAAAATCGTTTTATGCTAATAAAGAGAAAGAGTTATAGTAATATATAGTGATATGAAATTATGAATCACGTATTTTCCGTTACTCCTCATACGTAAAATAGCTCTTATATACAATCGAGTTCATTCAAATGTTGTAATATCCGTATTATGTGTCGATTAATTGCTTATTCCTACCAACACAATGATTGAAAGACTTCTAGAAGTTTTTTTTCAACGAGTTCGAATTTTCTTCAAACCGGTTTGGAGGAAACTCATCCATACTCGACATGTGTCTGTTTTTTATTGGTTTAACGCTAATACTTTAATAATTTCATTTTGTATTCACCATATTATTAGGAGTTGTCAATAGATTAACTTAAATCCTTAACCATGGATTAACATTGTCAGCAGCAATCCATATATAAGAGGTCATTGAGAATTGGGCAAGGTTGCTATACCTGCAGCAGTGACAAGTTAATTAGCACATGCTTAGCCGCTAAATATTTGTCAAGAAGGTCCTACTTTGATGTTCAAATGGAGTATTTCAAAGTGTTTTGAAATGAAAATACCTTGCAACGGATTCAATTCAAAATCAAGCCTTTTAAAATAAACAGTGTACAACAGTACAAATCTGTAAACTTTTTACTTTTTCTACCAATTCTTTCTTTTTTGCTCATCGAGAGCGACTACCAGCTGAGTTTTTAAAAATTTTTTTGGTATATTTGAAATGAAGACACTAATTGATCAAAGAAAAAGTTATACATTAACCAAAATTATTACCACGTTCCTGCTTGAAAATTAAACTTGACAAGTAACTAATCACTGTACTGATTGCTGAACTAAATTATTTATTTGTGTTGCATTAATTATAAGTTAAGCAACAACTATAGAAGATAAATACTCATAATAACTGCACCATAGATAGAGTAATTTATAAGACCTCTTTTGATAGACCATAAACTTCTACTAGTACAAGTTTATGAATATAAAAAGATTTCGTGTTGCATATTACTCCCGACTTTTGAAAATTATGGAATTTAGGCATTTATCATTCTTATATAAAAAAAAATTCAAATCTCTTGAATTGGCCAAGTTAAATTTTACCAAAATCAATCTGGCTTCTCTTGATTCCGCAACTGTTATCATATATATCGTGAACTAAATTTTGCGTTTCTATGTAAACTTCTACAGTTTCTTGGATAAAGCAGCTGTGATAATTGATCCAGAAGACGCAAACACAAAAAACCGTTGGAACCTATGCACAGTCACACAAGTCGAAGAGTTCAAATCCTTCATTAGAGTTCTTCCCATATGGGCTGCAACAATAGCCCTATCCCTCTCTTTTTCTATGGTCTCAACATTCTTTATAAGCCAAGCCACAATTATGGACCGAAAGCTTGGGTCGAGCTTTCTTATACCAGCTGGATCGGTGGCTGCGTTCACTGCCCTCAATGGTCTCGTTTTAATTCCTATTTATGAGAAGTTTATTATTCCGTTATTACGTAAGTATACAGGACACTACCGTGGCATCACGTCGCTTCAAAGGATGGGGGTCGGCCTGTTTGTGTCCATCTTTGGTATGGTTGCGGCTGCCGTGGTATGTATTCCAACTAAAACACTTTTTTTAACGAATTAGGTGTCATGAACCCAATCATTCATTTTATGAACATAATGGATGCTACGCTGCCCCTCTTAGCAAAAGGTTGTAAAATAATAGAAGAAAGTTACAAAACTGGTGACCTAAGCAAAAAAAATTCTTGGTTTTTATATATGAATATAATTGAAAATTTTCCTTTTTTTTTTTTTTTTTTTTGAGAAATAAGATTTAGTTAACATTTTACCATAATTAAAGGAGAACCTTTATTTATTCCTTTCTGAAGCCTAATATACACAGAAAACTTTGACCAGTAACTTAGGAAATAATGGTTAAACTATCAAAGTCGTGATTGTGATCATCTAAATTTCATCAGGTGGAAAAGAAGAGACGTGACAGCTCGAGCCCGCTAACCATGAGCGTATTTTGGCTGTTCCCTCAATTTTTCATCATGGGGTCTGCTGAGGTGTTTACGTACGTAGGGCAACTGGAGTTCTTCTACGACGAGGCCACTGATGGGACTAGAAGTCTGAGTAGTGCAATGTTCTTGAGTGAGGTTGGTATCGGGAGCTGGCTCAGCACTGCACTAGTTAAGATTATCGAGAAATCAACTGGTGGACAAAAAGAAGGATGGCTGAGGAACAACTTGAACGAGAGCAAACTTGATTTTCTCTACTGGATTTTAGCTGGGATAAGTGTGATCAATTTCTTGGTGTATTTGGTGGTGGCTATGAGGTACAAAGGGAGGAATGGCAGTGCAATCGAGTTGCATGGAAAAGGTATGTTCGTAAATGACTACGGAAATGAGGAAATCCAAAAGTAGAGCTTTTTGTGAGGGTACTCTTAATTTTTCTTCTTCTAAGAAATGATTAATTTTCATTTGAAATAACTAGAATGATGTATGGTGTGTTACAAGGGTTTGGTTATTATTACATTCGAGTCTTTTAGTTTGTTACTTATAATTCATGAAAGACTATACTTGTAACTACATTTACAATATGTTTTATTATTTATATTCAACGTGACTTCATTTTATAGCGAAAGATGAATTGATGATATCGTATGATCTTCGCTAACTTCTACTGGATCTTGATTGTGATGGTGGCCTGGTGGAATAAATTGAATGGGGACAATGTTTTGAGAGATATCATTCTTATTATTTTAAGAAAAAATAATAGATTTAAAATAAATCGATTACAGGTACGTAGAAAGGGATGTGACTTCTACAGTCCCGGCAACACCCTATTCATGAGCAAGCACATTTGTGCATCTAATTCAATAGTTTTGAGTCAGAAATTAACCTAGGGTCCCCATTCAATCCATTAAAGGCCTTGCTAGCTCTACAATTCAGTAGTTCAAGTAACAGTTAACAAACAAGCCAGTTAGCTGCTCATGTGTCTAATGATCATTTAAAATAGTGTTATCTATTGTAAACTAAAAATATTAGCTAATAATATAATTTTGTCTCTCTATTAGGTGTGTTAAAGTTTGTGTTAACTTTATATATGTTAAAAACATTGTTAAATATAACAATATTTTTAATTGTTATTAATTAATAACAGGCCAAAAAGATAAACTCATCACACAATTAACTACTATTGCCTAAAATTTGTTATCTCGGTCATATTTTTTCTCTAAACGCGTACTACTATTTCTTTTCTCCTATCAGCTATTCATAATGCTCAACATATTTTCTTGTTATTCGGTATTTACCAAATTATTTTGTTTGACTCAGTCCTTTGTTTACAGTTGAATTTTAATTAAAATCAACACATGTTGAAAATAGAATAAATTATTTATATGTTTCTAAAATTCTATATTTATGAAATTTGGCACTAATGTATGGCGCGGAAAAAACAGATAAGTCCTATATTTTGGATAATTAATTTTTAATTAAAATAGATAACATTGTTAAAGTTAAAACTAATGTGCGTGTTTAACTTAATATGCATATGTGTCATTTAATAAATTTTTAAATGATGATTTATGACTATTTAACAATAAAAAGTTAACAATACTATCGTAGAACATATAAAATTCAAGGAAGATGGGCTAGTAAAATAAAAGAATATATAGTTTGACTTGTAAAATTAAAAAGTCCAACGTACACCATAAACACATCTAATGCTAGAATGTGTTAGAGGTTGATTTATTGCATATGTATCACGTTTTAGCTAATGAAACTAGTTTCTCCATTGTAGATCATGTGAAAGATCTACTAATTATCTGGTTTATGGGTATGATTTCGCTAGAGCTACATTGTGAAAATTGGTCAAATTTGCCAACTGTTAGGGGGAAGTGGCCATATAATTTAGGAAAAACTGTACATAAATAAATTAGCTAGATAAGCTTACGATGATTTCTATTTTAAGGGGGTTCACTAAAATGAAGTCTAGCAAAACAGACAATTTTTGAAAACCTACGTGAAAGTGAATATCGTTTTATTTTAGTAACAGTTTACAACAGTTGACGATAGTAGAGATATTAGTGTTAAAAGTAAAACAATTTTTTATCATGTATTTAGACAAATATATATCGTTTTTAGCATTTTATCACTGTTCATAACTACAAAAAATAGTTCTGATTCCACCACATGTGCTAGTTTGTTACAATAATCCTCAATCATTTTTTAAAGTTATGACACAAAGGGAAACAGTTTAGATAACAATACACTATGTAAATGATGTAGTTATAATCAAAAGAATCTTTATGTCTTTTCTTAGTTAACAACCTTTTATTTCTGCCTGCCTCTGAAAAAGATAAAAATGAGGTCAATGGTTTATTTTTGATTTTTTGTGCTGGTCTATTATTTGCCGGCGTAGTTGCTAAATCTGCACAATTATTCTTTTCCGATCGAGATGTATGGATCCATGGATCTATGTGTCTATATATAGATCCTGTTTATGGATTAACGAAAATGTGCAAAAGCTCTATTTGCCTCTGCCATTCTATGAGTCTCTTCCTTTTTGCGTATGGCCTCGCCACTCCCTTTGGCAGCATCCACTAATTCGGAACTTAATTTGAAAGCCATATTTGGACCCGAGCCCTTCCTGCGTGCCACAAATGACCTACGAATAAGAAGAATCCTAGAACAAAATGCGAGATCGGCACACGTCGAATGAAGTAGTACGAGTACGATCGGCGGGCGTTGGAAAGAGAGATAAAAATACCAATGGAAGTGGAGAGTTTCTTCAAACAACAAGGGGCTGGATTAACGATTCAATCAAATGATATTGAGCATGTTTCCCATTTCTTCTCGAGAAACAAGCGGGCTTTTTCTTTACAAAATTGTGCAAGTCATTGTCACAAACACATAGATAAATTTTTTACTACATTTTAAATTTCATATAATGATATATATATATATATATTTTTTTTTTATAGTGTTATATTAATTATTACTATAAGAAATTGAATTCCGTAAACATGTGATTAATTTATGAAAAATATGAGTATAGAAATGAGGAGTTTATTATTATTTATAATAATGCCAAGTTGAGACCAGGATTTTTATATAACTATATGAAATTTATTGCTATATAATATATTATGATAAAAAGGTTTTGCTATATACTACTAGGTTTTGTTTGTTTTGATGGAAAATGTTTTCCGTAACAAAATAGATTTTTAGATTATCTTTGCGTGGAATTTTTTTATTTTCCCCTTATTTTTTGTGTTCGACAGCACTCCGAAAAAAAGGAAAATTTACTTTAACCTGGGTCTTGGTTTCTTGTAGTACATTTTTATTTATAAATTAATGTCTTATACATTACTTTTTTCTAAGTTAATTAATAAATTACTCTTTAATTTTTCATATACTACCATTACATATATTCTTTTAACTTTTACTTACTTATAATAAGTTACTTCAATGCATAAGAAATTCTAAATTTTTTATTAGTAACAATTTACTGAGAATATAAGGTTTTAACTGAAATTACTTTATTGTTAACTTACAAGTTGTTTATTCTTATTTTAATTACAAGTGATCTTTTTTTATTGTGTTTAATTTTCTTTTAAGTCGTGTTTCGTATATTATATGCCTACTAATTAAGTATAAATTATGTCATACTTGTCAAAAAATTATACTACTTGTTAGTTGTTTTTGATTTACAATAAGTTTTAGTTATAAGTTACGTATTACTTATAAGTTTCTTACAGGTTACCCTTTGCTTACTTAAATCTTACTTTTGATATTAGCTACTTCTGACGATAAGATATTCCTACTTTTATAGTTTTCTTTAATTTGTTGTAAGCTACTTTTAACTCTATAACAATTTATTATCGTATATCACTACTAATAAAAAGTTATTTTCTTTCTTTCTCCTTCAAATTTGAAAAATGTTTTCCACTGGAACAAATTTTACATCAAAACAAACATATAGAAAACTGAATTTTTTCAGAAAATATTATACAACCTTTATTTTTCAGCAAAACAAAAAGAGCCTAGATTACAAGCCTAACATCCTTAAGAGGGAGGCTTTAAGTTCATCCCCGGAATGTAGCCCATTAGGAGTCTTAACTACAACATCTTGAAACATTAAGCCATTGATGCAAGACATGGTCACATGGTGAACGAACAACTTTAAGTCACGAAGAGCATTCATTAGCTTAACCATATAATCATTATCATTTACCGATTGAATCCTTATAATTGCATCCGTGCCTACAATCTTTACTTCGATAGTTGTGGTAGAGGCAGGGGAGAAGGTAGTCATTATATGGCTGTTCATTACAGTCTCCGCTCCTGCCACATCCTTCGTTTTCTTCGACTCTCTTTCCTCAAGCTCGCACTGTATTTCTTCAATCTTTTTCTTGAGCTCGTTGATGTAGGACACCGCGTCTGAGAGCAAAGAGGCCTTGTCCATCTTTGACACTGTGGGGACCACCGCTCGAAGGGCATAGAACCGATGGTTGAGCCTGTCACGTCGTTGCCGCTCCGCCTCCACATGGTCCACAAATGCCTCTGGTCCAGGAGCCGATTTTCGGCCTCGCTTCTTGGGCCTTCTGGTATATTTTCCATGGTCCAATTTGGTAGTGGCAATAGAGTCACCAGGATTGCATTTTGAATCAGAATAATTTGATCCCACCAATGGATTTTTCATAGCAGATAGTGATGCTAGCACCGGAGGACCATTGGCTATGGATGTACTGGTGAAAGTTATATTAGTATCCAGTGTAGGCCCTTCGCTAGGAACGGGTCCATGGCCGAACAGTGATTTGGTTTGTAGAACCAAACCCCAATTCTCGCTGATCAAGTGAGTTGAACCTAATTCTATCACTCCATTATTAGTTGGGATACAAACCAAAGTGGAAATCCCATGGTCATGAGATTCTCCAGCCCTTTCACACTTAGAAAACTGAAGTTGGTTTGCACCGGTTAACCAAACTGGGTAATCTGAACTGTAAGACTTACCAACAACTCCATCATGGGACGATAAAGTCTTTGTTGCGGACATCATAAAGAACCATCTTGCTTCATCATCATCCGGTAGCTCGTTTACGTCCATCTCCACACCAGTGTCTTCATTCGTGAAAGCATGGCGATAAGAGTCTCTTGTTTTCTTTTGTTTGCAAAGATCATGTCTACTCTTTTCGAAATGACCGTCACCCCAGACCAGGGAGAGATGACCACTTTCCTCGTACGAGGACTGCCATAATATGGCATAAGCCCATTTTTCGGGCTGGCTTTGAATGAGGAACTGTAACCTTTGTTGACGGGTTCTTGGGTTTTCTTGTGAAAATGATGAGACAAATGTAGAAGATGAAGAGGGTGAAATAGTGAAATCATCCATGGGTTTTAACTAGGAATGTTGAATGAATTATTTAATTGATATGATTTCGGAGAGAGAGCCTGCTTGTGACTTAGGGCAAAGCTGAAGACATTTTTTTTTTATTGAATAAATCATTTCCATATGTGGCTCTATATAGATAGTGTTGGTTCTAGGAGACTCGTATCTACTAAATTATTAAAAACTTAAAAAGTACTGTACATGGAAGTGCAACAAAAACAACTATTAGATTTGTACTGTTGTTAGGACCCCAAACCTGTATACAAATCACTAAAAAAAAAAAATACCCAAATAGCGACGACATTAGTGACGGTATTTTTTGTTACGAGCTTATTAGCGACGGTTTTTGTGACGGCTTTGTGATAGTTTAGTCAATTTGCGACAGATTTGTAACAACTTTTTAAATTAGCGACAGGCTTGTGACAGCTTTTAACTCTCACTAAATCAAATATTATTTTGTAGTGAATATTGCATCAACACAGTCCTCTTAGTAATTAAATTAATTAATGGGGTGGTTTTAGAAATGAAACAAATATGAGAAGCAAACAAAATCGTTATATGTTGCTTGATAAATCAAAAAGGCAAAACCTGACAAAATATCAATGTTTTAAAAATTGCGCTATATAGCGCGAAATAGCGTTTTTTGGAAAAAAAAACGTAACGAAAAACCACTATTTGGCTGTAATTACGCTAAAATCGCGCTATAGTGGACCAAAAGCGCAAAAAACACGAACTTCTGAACCAAAAGCGTAAATAGCGAGTTAGGAAAAAAAACAGCGGATCTAAATAATTAATATATATTGTGTAATTTTCATGAAAGTGTGTGCAGTCCAGATGGTTGAGACAGTGCTGTAATTTTCAGCAGACCTAAGTTTGAAACTCACCTGCAACAATTTTTTTATTACTATCTAATATAGTTATACATTTCTTTTTTTAATGTTATATATTCTAAAGTTTAGTGCATATTTAGGCAAAAAAAAAATACACCGCAAAGCGCTATGTAGCAACGCTATTAACGCTTTTAGTGTTTATCTCGAAAAAACGCTACGCTAGCGATAACGCTATTTAAAACATTGCAAAATATAGCCACTTTGTTCAATGTTCACTGGAGGTTGTGTTAAACCAAATTAACCGGCACTTATGAAGCTTAAATCATCATAAGTTACGGAAATTGTATTGCTGGAGGTTTGTCGAAGCTCTGACGGCCTCGTTGGAGGTTTGTTGGACCTCCGGCAACATCCGTGAGGGACCAAAGACGATCACCATTAGAGTTTATCCTACTACCCCCATTCATAAGTTGCCTATGTGTTGGCAGCGGCGGCGGTCTGGCGGATCTCTGGGGAGGTCGGCGGAGATCGAGTAAAGTGTATGCCTTTTTCTTAAATCTCAGAGTTGGGGTAGATTATGATGGGATTGAAATGAGTTGAGAGAAACCTGCAATTTTTGGGAAGGAAATTTTTGGATGGTACTTATTGGGAAAACAGTTCATAGAATGACACTTATTTTTTTTTTTCCTATGAAACTATCAAACTTTGTCAAAAAATAATAATTCTTTTTATAACCTACTTGAGGCTAAACCTAATTACAAGAGTTATTTTTTGCAATTAAATGAGGAATAAGTGCCTAAAATGCTAAAACATCACTTGTTGGTTTCCCGATATATAATATTTTCAAAACAAAGCAAATTAGACAGAAATAAAAAAAAAGGGTCCTTCTTTGGTTAGATTGTATGATGTTTCACAAGTATACATCACATGTTGGAAAAATAGGAAAAATATAGTACAATATGATGTTTGTTTCTTTGTCTTTGCTTATTAATGCTTTAACCATACTCCACATGTGGGAAAGCAACGACTGGTCCCAGTGAGTGATGAGGTTTTTGTTTCATGCTAAGTGTGAGAGAAGAGACGGTTATCCAATAGTGTAATTTTTGAGGAAAACGTAATTGTGACATAATCACGTTATTTATAAGAAATTTGGTAAAAAGAGAGTGACAGACACAAACATGGTATGCGCGTTTTAAATTGTTAAGGAAAGTAAGTTTTTATTATACATTTTTGGACTTTATTAAAAAATCCACTGATTAGTAAGTCTCGTTTGTTTATGGGGTTGGATGACTAGGATTGGACTATAAATAGTCATGAATCCACTTATGTTCTGTTCGGTACACTTATTTAGGCCTGGACTACAAATACCCAATTTTGGGGTATATAGAAACTCATAGGGAGGATGGTATTCAAATCAGTCCAAACTTTTTTCTTACAATTTATTATATTATTCTTCTTTTACAGCTCTATTCAACTTCCTCTATAACTCTCTTTCACCAACAATAATTACACAGTTACATACAAACCCAATTCAAAGATATAGTAGAACAGATACATAAATCCATCGATTGATACAATACGTATTTATTAGATTTCGAATTTATCTCTTATTTTTCTAAAGATTTGGGTTTCAGTCGAATTGCTCTCTTCATTTATTTTCGATTTGTAAGGATATGGGTTTGATTTTTAATTTCTCTATTCATTTTTTTGTTGTCTTTTTATTAATTAGTTTTTCCTCATTTCCGATTGAAAAAAAATGAGGTTAGCTTATTTATTTTTTATATTGTGGGACTTATTTTATTTTCTTTGAAAAAATAGTTATTAATATGTATAAAGTTGCTTTGTATGTGATATTTTATTGTTAAACAATTATTGTTGTTTATATTTATGAATTTCTGTTATGTTTTTTCATTTTTCATAAGATTTTTTTCCTTTTTAATAAGATTTTTTTCCCTTTTTCATAAAAGAAACGAGACATCTAAGTTTTTCAATGTTTTTTTGTTAGTTGTATATTTTCTTTAAAGCATGGGCAAAGTCGTAATTTTAAACAATTGTCCACTTGCAATACCAATGCAAACAAACACTTAGGTCGGATTAGTCATCCGGACTAGAAATATTCTAACATTTGCAATTCGCCTCTTATCCCATTGTATATGTAATCCCATCAAAATTAGTCCGATAACCAAACGAGACCTAAAGGTAAACATCACTCAGCACTACGATCTTTGTACTATCTTGTATAATTTTTCTACATTTTTATGGGTACAAACAAGGCAGTAGACTGTATAATCTATAAAAGTAATGGTTTCTGTAGGTAAAATATGGCATGCGTGCAGTGACAAAATATACCGATACTCTGGAATTTTGTGATACGCGTAGTATCGGTGGTGAATAACATCAATGAACTCGATCCAGAGGTTGGTTTACAAAGAATAATCAAACAGAGCTGAATTTGTTCAGAGATGGCCGTTTCTGGACACAGTTTTATTCAGGCTTAGTCATTTATGATATACTAGATCAGGATTATTACTAATCATTTAATGATACTGATAAAATATATAAAGTTTGTAGAGAAAATTATTTTGACTTGTATTTCATAGTATCACTGAGGCATGGTTACAATAATATAGCAGTTCGAGGGAGTTATATTGGACAAGGGGTGTCTGCTATAGTCTGGAAAATTATCCCTGTGACATCATTGGATCTTACAGTCTGTGGACCCCTCTGTTGATCCAATGGTTCCACAGAGGAGAGTTTTCCAGACTATACCAAAGGCTCCCCCTCTATATATTCTCGGTAATCCAGAACTGGGCCGCTGGAGCCTGGAGCTGTTATACATCAATTACCTATTGACTCTGTAGATGAATCCTGAAGATGTCAAGTTAATAAAAACTGATTTAAAATTACTTCCACTCTATCTCTATGCAAATATAGTAAAAACTGGATCACTTTCACACTCAACACTTCCTTTCTGCAAGCCATTTTCGAGGCCACTACATCACTCAATTTTAATTTATTTAATTTATTTTCAAAATATTATGTTATGACTTATGAAAAAGATGGTTTTCCCAACCGGGGAAGGGATAATTTAGAAATTGTACAGAGAACTCAATTTTTTTAGAAATAAGCACCTCTTTTTTTTTTTAATTGCCTTTAGGTTATCAAATATCCTGCAAACTTAACACTAAATGTAGGGAAAAAACATGTACTCATTTATGTGAGGATTTAAAAGATCCCATAAAAGAGGAAATCAGAATCATCAAGATATAGACAGAGAATTGTGTGAGAAAAATATGTGTGTTATGATAAATCAATTTAGGTTTACAAGAGCTTTAGGAAGTATACTAATAATAATGGTTAAAACCAGCTAGAGATAGAGAGAGAGATGAAGCGGAAGAGGCCATCTCTCGATCTAGCCTTTCCCTGACCTTTTCTTCCCCACTTAACCATCTTCTCGTTTCTCTCCTTATCTTACATCACTCTAAATACATATATAAGCCATATAAGTCAGACGAAAGATCTCTCATCCTTCATCATACAAAAGTAAGGGTTCTTCTCTTCAAGGAATTTTGGTACAGAGATTAAAGGTTTTTTTTTTTTATCTTCGAGCATGGATACGGGTAAACATGGATTAGATAAGGTTAAATTGATTACAGGGGGAATCCACTCCAAGAGCCAACTATGCCAATGCCGCAACAGGTAAGAAATCAGAGATGGATTGTAACGACCCGGTTACACGGACCGAACCGCCACGTCCGTATCAACGATATTGTTCTATTTGGCACAACTTTCCAAGGGGGTCACCCATCCTGATACTACTCCAAGCTAAGCACGCTTAACTGTGGAGTTCCGTCCTCGCTATTGTGCCGCACGGCTTTAAAAGGCATTGCTGATAGGAAATTGTTAGAACTTAACTTAACTTGTTAAAGTTACTTAATTTATTGTCGTACTGGATTATACCAAAATACTTGTGTGTTAAAGAAAGGTAATTATCTTTCCAAACTATGAGAGATTTACTTTTAAGAAGATATTATCTTATGAAAAGATTTGTTCTATTACTTAAAGTTTGCTAAATAAAATCTTTTCTTATTTTATCTTATACGAACGATTAATTATTGATTTGATGAGTATAAGTTTGAATCATGTTAGGAGATATATTGTTACATATGTAAATCTATCAAAAAGATTGTCTCGTGTGAATCTTTTTGAATAAAGATATTATCTCATACTTCAAGATATATACTACCTTGTACTAACAGATTTGATTAGATTTGTTTGTGCTGGAATTATGTGAATTATAGACAAGATATCTTGAAGATTGGAAGAAGTTTATCTCCTAAAAAGGAGCCAACTAAATCTCTTTGCTAACAAGCAAATCAGCCGAATTTCCTAAGAAGATTTGGAGTCAAAATAGGCATGAGATCCTAACAAGACTTATCTCTAATTATCTTGTAAAGATGGCGATCAAATCTTCATTCAATGGGCAGCGAGATTCTTGAAGATAATTGAAGACTGAAGATAGTTGTTCCCTTATAAATAAAGTGTTAGTTATTTATGTAAAGTACGTGTTCTAAACTTATAAAGAACTCTACTATATTCGATGCGTCAGAAACAACAACTTTATAAGATTAATGGCGGGATGCTATTAATCATTTGAGTGATAGCTATTTAGTAATAGCAATATAGTGATAGGCAGAAAATCAAGAGGGAGTCTGTGAGTTTTCATAAGTTTTGAGTCCTATATTGTAAGCTTGAAATAGTATCATAAATCTGGGTGAGTGCCTCAGAGACGTAGCCCAAAGTTCTGGATGAACTCTGTTTAAAAACGTGCGTGTAAATTTACTTTCAAGTATGTTTTTATTCTGAGTTATATCCATCTTTAAATTTCGGTTAGAACCATGGTTACAACTGCAGTTATAACCACAGTTCTAACTGAACAGCGTAACAGCAACCAGAACAGCGAAGTCGGAATTTCAATTGGTATCAGAGCTTCACACCAGACCCTACTTGGGTTGCTAAAAGTGGATCCTACGTTCTGGTCAAGATAGACATGATGAGGGAAGGAAACGCTAGCAACAGACCACCACTGCTTGAAGGAGGTGGAAACTATGGGGTATGGAAAATTCGGATGAAGTCACACATCAAACGACAAGACGAGGTGTCTTGGAAATCAATTCTGAATGGATGGGAGGTCCCTATGGTATCTGATGGTGATGGAAAATTGGTACTAGTACCTGAAGAAAGTTGGAGTGAAGATGAAAACCGACTTGCAAGAGCAAATTCCATAGCCATCGATCTAATCTTTACTGGAGTCACATTAAGCGTTTTCAGGTATATCTCTCACTGTGAAATAGCTAGAGAAGCTTGAGATATTTTAAGAGTCACTTTTGAAGGAACCGCTAAAGTTAAGGCCTATAAACTTCAACAATTACAAACTAAATTTGAGAATCTTAAGATGAAAGAAGATGAAACTATTGAAAAGTTTAATGGTAGAATTTGTGAAGTGGCTCATGATGATTTAGTCTTAGGAAAAAGATATAGTGAAACAAAACTGGTTAAAAAGGCTCTTAGATCTCTTCGTGATAGGTTTGAAATGAAAGTAACTACTATTGAAGAATCAACTGATCTTGAAAGCTTAAAACTTGAGGAATTAATGGGAAACCTTATGTCTCATGAACAAAAATTTCAAAAACCTAAGAAAATTGAACAAGGTGTAACTTTTCAAGCCAAGAAAACTAAAACTCTTATTTTTTATGACAGTAACGATGAAGTACAATTAGCCTTCTTTGCTAAGAAAATATACAAGAAATTTAAAAATAAGAAAGCTTTTGAAACTGAAAACTCTAAATCGTATGTCAAAAAGGAAACCCAGTCTGATAATTATGAGACTAAAATGCATGAAAAATGGGGATTTAAGGAGAAAGAGTTTAAAAAGAAAATTAGTAATATCCAATGTAGAGAATGTAGAGGATTTGGTCACATAAAAGCTGAATGCTCTAATACTTTGAAAAAGAACAAATCTGCTCTAACGGCTACTCACAATGATAACACTAATTCTGATGATGGGGATAGTTATAGTTACTTTTCTACAGAAAACGCTTTTATGGTTAAAATCGATAGTGATAATCAGTCAGTTACAACCACAGTTAGAACTGAACTTGAAACCGACTCTGAAAGTGATGAAGAAGAAGTTTCTAAAGAACAAATTGAAAAGCAATATATCTGTTTATATGAAAAGTACAAGGCTCTCAGTAAAAAGTCTCTCTCTATGAATAAACTGAATGAGGATTTAACTAATCAAATAAAAGATCTTAATGAAAAACTTTCTAGGAAACAAATTGAGTTAAATGAGACAAAAAGAAAGATAAAACTGTTAAACGCCTCTGCCACTGAAAAACTGGATGAAATGCTATCCTACTCTAGGGCCTCAAAAGATAATAGTGGATTAGGTTATACTGGTTTCGAAGAAAAAGGGAAAACTGTTTTCGTTAAATCTTTAAAAATACCCAAACTGAATATGATTAAAAGTAAAGTTACAACCACGGTTATAACCAGTCAGAACAGGAGCTGTAAAAGTAGCTTTACTAATAACAAGTCTGTTTTCAAAAATTGTAATTTTTGCAATAATTCAGATCACTTTGAAAGAGAATATTATTTGAAATTACACAAAAATTCTATTGCCCATGATATCACTGCTAAATTGAGTTTTAATCAAAAATTCAAATGGATTTGGGTACCTAAAAGGAAAACTGACAAGACTCAGTGTATCTCTGCATCTATTACTGCTTTAAAAGTTTCATCATCTAATGCATGATATTTTGATAGTGGCTGTTCTAGACACATGACAGGTAATACAGAATTTCTCAAAGAAATTTGTAAAACTCCAGGTAAAACTGTTACTTTTGGCAGTGGAGATACAAGTAAAATAATTGGTAAAGGAATCTTAAATAAATCTGGAATGCCCGAACTTAATGATGTATTTCTTGTGGATGGGTTAAAGACTAATTTACTCAGTATAAGTCAACTGTATGATAATAATCTGCATGTTAGTTTTAATATAGAAAAATGCCTTATTACTGATAAAAATGATAACTTGATTATGACCGGTGTTAGATCTGCTGATAGTTGTTATATTTATGATGAATCGAACACTGAATGTACAAAAAATACTTGCAATCAAGTTGTCACTGATAATACTGAGATTTGGCACAAGAAATTAGGGCATGTGAATTACAAAGCTCTAAATAAATTAGTCAATATGGATCTTGTTAGAGATATTCCTAAGCTGAGCTTTAAAAATAATGTTACTTGTGGTGATTGTGCTAAAGGAAAACAGACTAAGAGTGTTCACAAAGGTACTAATCAAATTTATACCAAACAAGTACTTGAATTGCTTCATATTGATCTTATGGGCCCAATACAAACTGAAACCATATGCGCTAAAAGATATATTCTTGTTGTTGTTGATGATTTTTCTAGATTTACATGGGTTGCTTTTTTAAGGGAAAAATCAGATGCTTTTAAAGCTTTTCGAGAATTGTATAAAAAACTTCAAATAGAGAAAGACTCTACAATTGGTAAAATTATGAGGATAAGAAGTGACCATGGAACTGAATTTGAAAATAGTAAGTTTAAAGACTTCTGTGATACTCTTGGTATAAGACATGAATTTTATGCTCCTAAAACTCCACAATAAAACGGTGTAGTAGAAAGAAAGAATAGAACTATTCAAGAGATGGCTAGAGTCATGTTAAATTCTAAGAAATTAGCATGACTCTAGCCATCTCTTGAATAGTTCTATTCTTTCTTTCTACTAAAAGATTATGGGCTGAAGCCATTAGTACTGCATGCTATATTGTGAATAGGGTCTATCTAACAAAAGAAACCAATAAGACTCCCTATGAAATATGGAAAGGTAGAAAACCTAGTGTTAAATATTTTCATGTGTTTGGTTGTGTTTGCTATATTCTAAAAGATAGAGAACACCTTGGGAAATTTGGTGCTAAAAGTGATGAAGGAATATTTCTTGGTTATGCTCAAAATAGTAGAGCTTTTCGAGTCTTTAATTTAAGAACAAACACTGTTATGGAGTCATATAATGTTGTGTTTTATGAATCTAAGAATATTTCTGAGATCACAGGTGATGAAGATGAGCGTTGGAACATGGAACAAACAGGGGAAAAAAGCAAGGATAAGATTCCAGACGTGGTTACAAGTCTAGTTACAACCACAGTTGTAACCGAGAGTGAACAGGCAGCAGAAACTGATCAAAATACTGCAGTTCAACCTGAAAGAAGACCTCGGTATGTAAGAACACAAATAAATCACTCTCTGAATGATGTCAATGAAGGTATGAAAACTAGACACAAAAATTCTGATGTGGTTAATTTTGCTTGTTACATCTCTCAAATTGAACCCAAAAACATTAAAGAAGCTTTAAATAATAGTGAATGGATCTTAGCTATGCAAGAAGAACTTTCACAATTTGAACGAAATGATGTTTGGAGTTTGGTGCCTAGGCCTACTAATAAAAATATTATAGGAACAAAGTGGGTTTTTAAAAGCAAAAGCAATGAAGATGGAATAATTGTGAGAAGTAAAGCTAGGTTGGTAGCTCAGGGTTATACACAAATTGAGGGAATTGACTTTGATGAAACCTTTGCTCATGTAGCTAGAATTGAATCTATTAGAATGCTACTCTCTCTTGCATGTCTATGATTTTAAATTGTTTCAACTTGACATTAAGAATGCTTTTCTGAATGATGTGATTAATGAAGAAGTTTATGTTTGTCAAACTAAGAGATTTGAAGATCCAAATTCTCCTGAACATGTTTATTTTTTGAAAAAGGCCTTATATGGATTGAAACAAACTCCTAGAGCATGGTATGAAAGATTAACTAAATTCCTTATTAAGAAAGGATTTAATAGAGGGGGAGTTGACAAAACTTTATTTACTAAGAAAACTCTAAAAGATATAATTATAGCTCAGATTTATGTCGATGATATTGTGTTTGGATCTACCTCTGAACTTAAAATTACTGAGTTTATAACTGATATGAAAAATGAGTTTGAAATGAGTGGTGGAGGAGAATTAACTTACTTTTTAGGACTTCAAGTTAAACAGAATGAAAATGGTATTTTTCTTTGTCAAAGTAAGTATGCTGAGAATCTGGTTAAGAAGTTTGGTTTGTTTGATGCTAAGGAAAAGAGAACGCCAATGAGTACTACTTTGAAATTAAGCAAAAATGATAAAAGCAAATCTGTGTGCCCCACATTATATAGATTTATGATTGGTAGCTTACTTTATTTGACTGTTAGTAGGCCTGATATATGCTTAAGCGTTGGAATTTGTGCTAGATATCAGGCTAATACTCTTGAAACTCACTTGTTAGCTGTTAAAAGAATTATTAAATATGTCAAAGGGACAATTAATTTGGGTTTGTGGTATACTAAAGACACCAATAAGTTTCTAGTGGGATATTGTGACGCTGATTGGGCTGGAAATATTGATTATAGAAAAGGTACATCCGGAAGGTGTTTTTACTTTGGTAATAATCTGGTTTCTTGGTTTAGTAAAAAACAAAACTGTATTTCTTTATCAACTGCTGAAGCAGAATATATCGCTGCAGGAAGTGAATGTACCCAACTTTTATGGATGAGACAAATGATTTGCGATTATAATATAAAACAATAAAATTCTAACTCTTTTTTGTGATAATAAGAGCGCTATAGATTTAGCTTATAATCCTGTTCAACATTACAGAACTAAACACATTGATCTAAGACATCATTTTATTAGAGAATTAGTTGAAGAAAAGAGTTTAATTTTAAAACATGTCTCTACTGAAAGGCAATTAACAGATATTTTTACAAAACCCCTTGATACTAATAAATTTGAAACTTTGAGAAGTGACATTGGGGTATGTCCTAATGAATTTAATTGATTATATTTACATTTTATGCATATTTGTGAGGAACATGAGTAGTGTTTATGGGATCAAGAGTAATTCTTATTGAGTTTAAACGTATTTTTATCTTGAAAAAGCCATTGGTTAATGACCATAAAAGATGTGAACTAAGTGCAAAAGAATAATTGAATCTAAAACTCTTTCGAATGCACAAAGTGCTAGTACACAAAAAGTAAAATGGTTATAAGTGTGGTTGCAACTACAGTTGTAACCAAAGTCTTTTTATCAGACCTGGTCTAAGTGCGTAAGTGGTGTTCACTCAATGTCCTAGCCAATATTTTGGGATAGACCTTTTATGGATCAGGTATTATTGTGATATTCTTAGTACACCCAGCTATTTTTAACGGGAGTCCATAAGAAATGCTGTTGATTATACTCTTTGAGTAATTTTATTATGGATTGACAATTTGTCACCCTGCTCTTTTAAAACTTATTGATCTTACCTTTTTGAGTTATTAATAAGTATTTGTGTAGAGTAAAGGTAAGTTTTTCTCAATGTTAAGTGTCTCGATGCATAAAATTACTCTGTGGATCCTCACAATAAGCATATTTGTAAAAATAAATTATTATTTTATGTTTTTTGGCAACTATATATATATATATTTTTTCTCTGCTACTTTTAATTGACACATGTTTAAATCTGCTATATTTCTTCAGCTTTATGGAAAACCAAAATTTTGATAAGTAGTGTTTAAAATTGGAATGTTTCATTGGTTTATTTGGTAAAATTCTATGTCATTAATCTGATTGATAAAATTTCCAAAGATTCACATCTTGCTAAAAATTATGTTTTAAAAATGGTCATATTCTTTAAAAAGATATTACAAAAATCGGGTATATCTATATCTTAAAAGTGGTTATATTTTGATTTGGTAAAAATATTTTTGTTAAAATATTATTGCCAATTTTTTGAACCATGTATATACCAGTCGTCCAAGTAATGCACCAAATGTACTAAAACGGCAGGAACTCTTCTTTGTTATCGGTGTGACAAATAGGGGGAGAAGATTATGCGAGTTTATATTTACTATCTTAATTCTTATATTTCATATATGAATTTTCCAATACTAATGTGCAGGGGGAGTAAACTATTAAACTCCAAGTATTTGTAAAATCCAATGACAAAAGGGGAGATTGTTAGAACTTAACTTAACTTGTTAAAGTTACTTAATTTATTGTCGTATTGGATTATACCAAAATACTTGTGTGTTAAAGAAAGGTAATTATCTTTCCAAACTATGAGGGATTTACTTTTAAGAAGATATTATCTTATGAAAAGATTTGTTCTATTCCTTAAACTTTGCTAAATAAAATCTTTTCTTATTCTATCTCATACGAATGATTAGTTATTGATTTGATGAGTATAAGTTTGAATCATGTTAGGAGATATATTGTTACATATATAAATCTATCAAAAAGATTGTCTCGTGTGAATCTTTTTGAATAAAGATATTATCTTCTACTTCAAGATATATACTACCTTGTACTAACAGATTTGATTAGATTTGTTTGTGCTGGAATTATGTGAATTATAGACAAGATATCTTGAAGATTTGAAGAAGTTTATCTCCTAAAAAGGAGCCAACTAAATCTCTTTGTTAACAAGCAAATCAGCCGAATTTCCTAAGAAGATTTGGAGTCAAAATAGGCATGAGATCCTAACAAGACCTATCTTTAATTATCTTGTAAAGATGGCGATCAAATCTTCATTCAATGGGCAGCGAGATTCTTGAAGATAATTGAAGACTGAAGATAGTTGTTCACTTATAAATAAAGTGTTAGTTATTTATATAAAGTACGTGTTCTAAACTTATAAAGAACCCTACTATATTCGACGCGTCAGAAACAACAACTTTATAAGATTAATGGCGGAATGCTATTAATCATTTGAGTGATAGCTATTTAGTTATAACAATATAGTGATAGACAGAAAATCAAGAGGGAGTCTGTGAGTTTTCATAAGTCTTGAGTCCTATATTGTAAGCTTGAAATAGTATCATAAATCTGGGTGAGTGCTTCAGAGACGTAGCCCAAAGTTCTGGGTGAACTCTGTTTAAAAACGTGCGTGTAAATTTACTCTCAAGTACGTTTTTATTCTGAGTTATATCCATCTTTAAAGTTCGGTTAGAACCGTGGTTGCAACTGCAGTTATAACCACAGTTCTAACTGAACAGCGTAACAGCAACCAGAACAGCGAAGTCGGAATTTCAGAAATGGATCTTTTAAACTCATATAACACACGAGTACTCTCATATCTGGGCGATGTGAGGCTGACGCACAACACCGCACCACAGAAATTCCTTCCTGGAAATCTGGGTCGTCACATCTAGCAAATTAGATTTGAGTAAATTAGAAATTACTAATATTTCTTTGCGTTTTAAGGAAAATCTTGATTAAGGGTTCACAACCCACGGTAGTTTTTTCACAAATTGAACTCAGCGATCTGAAACTCCCCATCAATTATCTTTAATTGCTAAATTTAGCAAAGGTGGACCGGAAATTGAAACTATTAGGGATCATATTGTAAAAAATTGGGGTTTGCAGAGCATGCCAATTGTAGGTCTGATTGACTATAGACACATGCTTATTAAGGCTTTAAATAAGCTAGATTATAATAGGATATGGACTAGGACTTCACATGAGATGGAAGGGGTATTATTCAGATTGTTTAAATGGACCAGTGACTTCTCTTTATTCAGAGAGTCGCGTCAATTGTTCATGTTTGGCTGCGGTTCCCGCTTTTGCCATTGAATTTCTGTGTATTATCTTATTTGAGGGCTATTACTCAATCTATTAGAAGTTTGTTAGATGGGGATATTGCTACACTTACTCATGATAGACCCAAAAATGCAACAGTTTGCGTAGAAATGTACCTTTTAAGGCCAAAAGTTGACATGATATGGATTGGCAGCTCGTTAGAAGCTGGTAGTGGTTTTAGGCAAATGGTAGATTATGAGAAAGCCCCTACATATTGTGGAAGGTGTAAATTGCAAGGCCATGGGGATTATGAATGTAAGAAATACAGTAACAGGGGCAAAAATAAGGGTACATCCGATGTAGATGAAGGGAACAAAAATACTAATTAGTATAATAGACGCCTCCTTATAGACAGCAATTGAAAATTCAATTAGAGCAAGCAAAAAATATAAATACGAAAGTGGAATATAGAGCTAAAGAGTTGCCACAGTTAATGGACTCGGGAATAACAAAAAGAAAAAAAAGGAAAGTTCCAACTCTGAAAAACTCAAGTGCAATGAATGGATTTCTGTTGGAAGCGACAAAAAAAATTCAGGTGATGTCCAAATAATTAATGAAGATTTTGACAAGGATAAGTCTCCTGATATGAGATGTATGAACAGTTTTCAGATTCTAAATGAGCTGGAAAATGTAATTATAGGGGTGAATAGTGGAGAATCATCATCTCAAGTGGCCACTACAAACCTCGTTTCTAAACCTAAATTAGAAGTTGAGCAAAGTGTGATGAAGTTGGGTCAAAAAAGCCAATCATTGAGAAAGAAAATGGTGAGTTGCCAAAGGATAAAAATGACAAAAATACATCGACTCCCAAAGCTAATTTGAATGGGGAGCAGAGTTTAAGTTCTGATCTTTCTCCAAATGTTATGGCATTCGTGCCAAGTCATATCCCGAGCTCTTCAAAAGTTACAGGCAAGGAAAATGTTTCTCCTACTGAAGAATCAAGAACTGAAAAGAATAGGAGAAACAGAAAGAAAGAAAGAAAAAAAAGGCCGACGAAGAAGTTTCTAAAATACGTTCTAGTAGTCAAAGCCAAATATATGTGCCTTTTAACAACACTTTGGAGGACTTAATGGGAGATTACAACCTTTACTCTTCTTATATTATTGAGAATGATAATTATTCGTCGGATGAATATGGAACTTTTTCGGATGTTGGAGCTCGCAATGAAGATAAATTCAAATTGAGATTTCAATAGCACTCCATGATCACTAGGGGCATAGGGTCAAAACCAAATGGTAGCTTTTGTGTAGTGAATTCATGGGTGATCTTTGGATTTTTAAATTTTCAATTTTTGGTAGGAATGCAGATGAAGATGAATTGCGAGACTATACTTGAGAGATGATTTCTCTGCATGTTTAAAATTGTATTTGGTTTGGTTTTAATGTGTTAGGTTAATTCACATGTAGCAGTTTTTTTAGACTGTTTTGCTAGCTATATTTCTGCTCTCCTACGTAGATACCATGAGTGAGGTTTTTTCACTCAAAATTTCAATTGAAAATTTTTATTTGCTAAAAATAAAACTGGTTAAAACGATCTCAGCAGAAATCTAAAACCAATACACCTAAAATATATTTACAAAAAAAAAAGATAGTACAATGTGATGTTTACTTATCTATCCTTTAGCCATATTCCACATTTTGGAAAGCAATGGCTGGTCCCGGTGAGTGATGAGTTTTTGTTTCATGTTAAGTGAGAAAAAAGAATACGGTTATGAAGTGTACTGAGCATGCAAGACTCATTCACCTTGGATGCAGCGTAGGTGATTCTGAGTCAAGGTGGCTCAGAGTTCACAGCCATTGGATATTGCTACAGTTAAAATATGAAATATACTGTAACAATATCAAATGACTGTGTATTCTGAGTCACTCTGACTCAGAGTCACCTACGCTGCTTCCATTCACCTTCACCGATAAAGAGCACTCATATTACTAATCTATGAACCATTAGAGATATGATTGTAAAACATCAAATGTTGTGATAAAATGCATTATAAAAGGAAATAGGTATTTGGTTATAACTCTTTCCACTTTTAGTGTATATTCTCTTTCATGCGTAAATTTATTTCCTATATATTGTATATCAAAAGATCAATTATTAAATTACATATACTATTTTTATTTTTTCTGTTTTTATTATACTGAAGACAAATTATAATTTATTAAATTAAAAACTAGATTACCACACCATAAAAACCCAAAAAAATAATAATATAATGAGACAAGTTATTTTTTGTAACTAAATGAGGAATGGGTGCCTAATATGCTAAAACATCACTTGTTGGTTTTCCGATAAATAGTTATTTACAAAACAATACATATCAGACACAAGTTAAAAAAGAGTCGATGTTTGGTTAGATAGTATGATGTCTCATAAGTATTCATCACATGTTGAAAAAAATTATAGTATAATGTGATGTTTGCTTAGATTAATTGTATGATTTCTCACAATTACTAACATAACATATTGAAAAAAAATATATGGTACAAGGTGATGTTTACTTATCAATGCTTTAGACATATTCCACATTTTGGAAAACAATGGCTGGACCCGCTGAGTGATGAGGTTTTGTTTCATGCTAAGTGTAGAAAAAAACGACGGTTATAAAGTGGACTGAGCATGCCATACTCCTTCTCCTTCACCTTCACCTTCACCTTCACCTTCACCTTCACCTATAAATAGTACTAACACTCCTAATCTATGAAACATTAGATATAATTGTAAAACATCAAGGGTTGTGATTAAATGCATTATAAAAGGAAAGAATTACTTGATTATAACTCTTTTCACTTTTACTGTATATTCTTTTTTCTACATAAAGTCATGGACTATATATTGTCTATCAAAAGATCAATTATTAAATTGCAGATGATTCTTATTATTTTTTCTATTTTAATTATATAGAAGACAAATTATAATTTATTAAATTAAAAAATAGATTATCACACCATAAAAATCCAAATAAAAAAAATACATAACCCTAATTAAGATAAGTTATTTTTTGTAACTAAATGAGGAATAAGTGTCTAATATGCGAGAGAAAGAGAGAGACGACTAGGGTGAATAACCCTAGCCGCCGCAATTATGGTAGAACGTGATAAGCCGTTTGATGATTCAAATGTGCAGCTTATTAAACCGGACCTCCCGGTTAAGTCCTTTGCAGCGATTCTAAAGAAACAAGTTGATAAACCAAAAATCGATTTGAAAGAAATTGAGTTCTATAGAGGAGAACCAATGATACAGTTTTCAAAAGATGAAATCAACCAATTATCAGAGTCGTTTAAATATACGATAGTAGGTAAGTTTTCGCATGGTAAACCAAAGATTGAAAATATTAAAAAAGTGTTTCATACTCTTGATTTACAAGCTAATTATCAAATTGGAGTATTAGATCATAAACATATTCTTATTAGATGTTTTCATGAAGCTGATTTCCAAAGAATATGGTTGCGTAAAATATGGTATATTAAAGGATTACCAATGTGCACATTTAAATGGACGTATGATTTTGATCCGGATATCGAATCTTCACTTACGCCTGTTTGGATATCATTACCTAAGCTTCCTATACACCTGTATAATACGTCGAGTATATTTTCTATAGCTTCAGCGTTTGGGTATCCTCTAAAGGTAGATGACCCTACGTCTAAGCTTTCAAGACCTGGGTTGGCACGAATTTGTGTAGAAATTGATCTAAGCTCCAGAACAAGAGCAAAAATAACAAAAGGAAGTACAAAACCAAACAAAGGCCCTGTTATACAAAACCTTACCACAAAACACCATTTACAAAAAGATAGATATAGAGAGTACTAAAGACTGGGTTAGTAGGAACTTTGGAGCAAGTAAAGAGGATTTGGTGGTGGTGCAACCTTCAGAAACTGATGCAGAGGGACCTGTAGAAAATATACAGCAAGGAACAAAATTGGTAAATACTGGGATTGAAAATCTAGAAAATACTATCAGTATTGAGGAGAATGAAAGAATTCGTACAGTTCTTATTAATGAAGAGGTGGAGTATAATGTGCAAGCTATAAATGGAGAAAATGCTGAAAGTGAAAGACAAGAAGTTTTAAATACAATATGTATGGAAACAAATGAAGTTAGTGAAGAAGCAGAAACAGAGCAACCAGTATGTGTAAGAGAAAATGAAGAAATTACAGTGGATAGTGCAGATGGAAGAAATAAAAAGCCAAATGAAATTGAAGAAAATATTGTTCTTGAGGAACTGAGAGCAGCTAATATACAAGAAGATTTAAATTTATCACCAAGAAGTATTCCTCTAGAACCTGATGATGTCAATTGGGAAATTTGTTTGTCTAATAGTGCAAAAAGGAAACAGAAGAAAAGAGATTTTAAAATAGCTGAAAAAGAAAGTATGATTCTAAGGTCCTCTAATGTAGGGGTAAGAAAATTGTATAAATGATTAATGCTCTTATTTGGAATGTCAGAGGAATGGAAGGTAAAAATGGCACTGGTAGAAGAGTGAAGTTGTTTTGCAAGTTACATAAGCCTGTATTATTAATAGTTTTGGAGCCTATGACATGTAGCAGTAAAATTGATTTTTAAAAGTATAAGTTTGGGTTTGATAGTGCTTTCTTTCAAGACCATAATAAAATATGGGTGTTCTATAATATTGGTATTAATGTGGAGGTTTCGAATCAAATGGAGCAAGGTATGAGTTTTAATATAAAAGGGAGTTTTTTGTTGAAACAGATAAAATTCACAGCAGTGTATGCTAAATGTACAAGAGAAGAGAGGGTACCTTTATGAGATTGGTTGCAGCAAGAAAGTACTGGGGATCCTTGGATTATTGGAGGAGACTTCAACACTGTTTCAAAAGAAGCAGATAAGATAGGAGGACTTAATTTAAATGTGGGTGCTGCTACAGATTATTTAGAGTGTATAAATAATGTGAATATGGAAGAAATGAAGTATTCTGGTTCTAGATTTACTTGGTGGAATAAGAGAAGTGATGAAGCTGCTATTTTTGAAATAATTGATAAAGTCCTTATAAATCAAAACTGCTTAGATCTTTTTCAGCATATTTCTTTAGACCATCTTAATAAAGCTTCTTCAGATCACAGTCCTCTTCTTATTAAATGCAAGACTGAGTTTGATAATAATCCTAAAAGGTTTATTTTTCAGAATTTTTGGACAAAGCATCAAGATTACAGCAAGGTAATAGCATCGGTTTGGGTGACTTATACTAGAGGTGATGCATTATACTCTTTAGTAAATAATTTAAGAAGAACAAAGAAAGCCTTATCTGATTGGAACAAAGGAGCTTATGGGAATATTTTCCAGAAAGTAACTGAAGCTGAAGATGAAGTTCTCAAAATGGATAGTATCTTTGTGAATGACCCTACAATGAGAAACAAAATTGAGTTAAAGAAAGTTGAAGCAAATCTGATGTATAGAATAAAAATTGAAGAGGATTTATGGGGTCAAAAAGCCAATTTAAAATGGGTTAATGAAGGAGATGCTAATACAAAGTAGTTTCATAGTATTGTAAAAAAAAAAAAGAGCTAGAAGCTATATTAATAGTATTAAAAAGGCTACAGGAGAAATTCTTACAGAGAAATTGGATATTCAAAATGAAACTGTTGAGTATTTTAAAGGTCTTCTGGATGGTAACCAAGTTTTTAAGAGCTCCTATAAGAGTCTGGACAAAATTTCTAAGATTATTAAAGATGTTGATAATGACATGTTAAACAAGTTTCCTGATGAAAAAGAGATTAAAGAAGCTGTGTGGGGTCTTAATAAGAATAGTGCTCCAGGTGTGGATGGATTTACTGGTTGTTTCTTCACTTCTAATTGGGGTCTAATTGGTAATAATGTGTGTTCTGCAATAGTCTCTTTCTTTGCTGGGCAATTACTTTCTAAAGGTATCAGTAGTACTATTATTGCTCTTATTCCTAAAAATCAAGCTCCTAATGATTTTTCAGAATATAGACCTATCAGTTTATGCACTTTTATTAATAAAGTGATTTCAAAAATTATGGCTAAGAGGTTATCTACTATCCTGCCATATCTTATTTCTTCTAATCAAAGTGGTTTTGTTCAGAACAGAGATATAGTGGAGAATATATTATTGGCTCAAGAATTTATAGCTACTCTTAACAAGAAAAGCAGTGGGAAAAATATGGCTATTAAGCTTGATATGAAAAAAGTCTATGATAAAGTCTCTTGGCATTTTCTTATCTGTGTTCTAAGGAAGTTTGGTTTCTTAGAAATTTGTATTGATAGGATATGGAGAATTATCTCATGTAATGGGACATCTATATTGGTGAATGGGGTTCCAACAGGGTATTATTTTCCTTCTAATGGGCTCAGACAAGGTGATCCTATTTCTTCAAGCCTATTTATTATTTGTTCAGAAGTGCTTACTAAAAATCTAAATGATTTAATGATCAAGAAAAGTTGGAAAGTTTTCAAATCTTCTCTACATGTTCCTATTATAACTCATCTGGCATTTGCAGATGACATTATCATTTTTAGTGCAGCTGATAAAATGTCTATTCTTAATGTTAAAAATGTATTAAAGAGTTATAATGAAGATTATGGGCAAGAAATTAGTTTGGACAAGAGCTTTGCTTATGTTTCAAAAAGTGTTGATAGAGGACAAAAGGAAAAAAGACTCCTTTTACTTATCTTGGCTGCAAGCTGTACTCTAGCCATAAAAAGTCTGTACTCTTCCATGAACTCATTCTGAAAGTAAGAAAAAAGTTAAGTAATTGGAAAAGTCAGTGGTTAAATATGGCTGGGAGACTTATTTTGATAAAATATGTGTTACAGTCTATTGCAGTGTATACTTTATCAGCTATGAATCCACCTAAACAGGTTATTAAAAAAATTGATCAAATTTTGGCTAAATTTTTGTGGGGTTCCTCTGATTTAGTAAAGAAGCATCAGTGGGTTAAGTGGAAGAAAGTATGCTCTCCGGTAGATGAAGGTGGTCTAGGACTAAGAAGTTTTAATGGCATTTCTAAGGATTTTGCAGCTAAATTGTGGTGGAATTTCAAATCAAAAAATAGCTTGTGGTCTAACTTCTTGAAAGCAAAATTTTGTAGAAAAATGCATCCTAATTGTGTTTCTATTGGGAAAGGTGACAACACTTGGACAAGAATGTTAAAGATGAAGAATGAAGCTGAAAAACATATTGTTTGGCTAATAGGTGAAGGTAATATTTCTCTAAATCTAGATAACTGCCTGGGTACAGGTCCTTTGAAGGATGCTTATTTGGATAATAATATTATGGCTTCAGATGTTATAACTAATGGACAGTGGGATAAGGAGAAAATTTTGAATATGATTCCTATCCATTTGAGATATTTGTTTACCAGTGATATTAGCATTAATAAATTTAGAAAAGATACTCCTATTTGGAATGTTAATAAATTGGGTAATTTCAGTATAAATTCAGGTTGGGAAATTATGAGAAACAAGAAATCAATAAACTGGATTAGCAAGTTGTGTTGGGATAAAATGATACCTGTGAAGATTTCTTGCTTTATCTGGAAATTCTTCAATAAAGCTCTTCCATTGGATCCTGCTATACAAAAATTGGGAATTATGTTATCTTCTAAATGTGAATGCTGTGGATGTAATGCTAAAGACATAGAACACTTATTCAATAATGGGCCTATAGCTACAGAAGTGTGGACTTTCTTTAATAAACTATTGGGTGTTATAAACAGTTCAGAGATGGTAAGGGGCAAATTTATTTCCTGGTGGTCTCAGTCAGGTATTGTAACCTCTAAATTACAATGGGAGCTTTGCAAAATTATACCTGTGTTTATAGTTTCAGAAATTTAGAAAGGAAGATGCAGTAGTAAATATAATAATAAAAAAATGAATGGAGTGATGATCTATGAGAATGTCAGCAATTTGATTAAAATTTATTCCAGTAAGGATAAATGTTTTCCTTCAAATTTTGATATCAAAACTGGAATTAATGCAATGGTGAAGAATAAAAAAAAGCTGAAAGTGGTAAAATGGTTATGTCCCCCTAAAGGTTATAATAAAATTAATGTTGATGGGAGTTTTAGAAGAACCACAAATAAAAGTGGTGTTGGAGGTCTTATGCGAGATGATCAAGGCAAGTTTATTTTAGGGTTTTATACTGCAATCACCAGTAACTCTGGGCTAGAATCTGAGATGAAAGCATTATTATTGGGGGTTCAAATTGTTGGGGATTCCAATATAGTTTTTGAATCAGACTGTTTACAGATGGTGAATATTATACAAGAGAAGAGTAAGTGTCCATGGGTTTTAATATATCTTATGGATCAAATAAAGAAGCAATTCAAAAGTCGTGAATTAACAATTATACATATTGAAAGAGAAGGTAACAAAGGTGCAGATTACCTGGAGAATTTAGGTTCTGAAGAAGATCCAATAATTTCGAATAGCATAGAGGACTTCTCAGATTATTTCAAAGGGATAATCATAACTGAAGCTCTGGGAATGTCTTATTTACGAATCAAAGAGGTTTGATTTCTTTTTGGGAAGAAGAAGAGAGACAGTCTCTCTCTAAGAGAAGAAAGGAGGTGCTACAGTAGACGAAGGGTTTCAGATGAGTTAGATATGGGACGCGTGTTAATAGTTTCAGTTTATTCATTCTAGTCCTAAAGTTTCTGTCGGTTTGCAGTTTACTGCGTTAGTTTGTAATTATGACTTTTTTCAACTTTGTTACTTAATAAAATTGTGGGAATTCCCACTGCTTATTTTAAAAAAAAAGTGTCTAATATGCTAAAATTGTTGGTTTCCGTGTATGAAATAACAATTAAACAATAATTACAGGACTAGAAAGAAATAATCAAAACCAGTGTAATCTTTATTAATTTCGAATTGGAATTGAAATTACAGATTACAACATGTAGGTTTTGAATAGTAATTAAAGCAAACGTTATTCAGATTATTATTAATTAATAATATGATGTACTGAATTGCAATAAATAGAAACTGCCGGACTGGAAAGTATAAACTTAACATCCGGACTGTTTTTATTGAAATTGAAATAACAGGACTGAATTGAAACTATTCTAATTATAGAATTAAATTACAGAATTGAAATTACAGAATAAAACCAGTACTTTAAGGAAATTACAGAAAGGTAAATACAGAATTGAAAAGCTACAGCTAAGTACAGCAAATAAAAATACTGAAATAAAATGACAGAATTGAAAAGACAAAAATATAAATTACAGAATTGAAAACGTTAATTAAAAGACAGAATTGAAAAAGACGAGGCAACTGTAAACAGTCTGCCCTTAACCGATATTCGCCCAACCACCTTGATGTTTCTGGTTGCGTTGGTGCTCGATCCCAAGGTACAGCGTCTCCGATAACTCGCCGAAAACTGGATGGTTCTCTCTGTTTCTAATATGCTATGAGGGAAAAATCTGTATGCTGTTTAGAGAGAGTGTCAAAAAGTATTTGGAATGAGAGGGGGAGGCTGCCTCATATAGAGGATTCTGAAACCGCAGCCATTATTGTGGTCATTTAATTCTGGGAGTTACATCCCCAGAATCCGCCTCCATTACTACAGGAGTTTCAAACTTGCTGGAACTCTAGGGACTGCTCTTGTAAATATACAAAAGTCCATTTTTCAATTTAGTACAAGACCCAATACCCAATACCCAAGACCCGAGACCCGAGACATTCCCCAAATCCCAAGGCCCAAGGCCCGCGTCCCGTGACCCGAGGCCCGAGTCCCGAGACCCGAGCGAGCACAGGTGTGTGTGGTACACACTAACCCACTCATGGGTCTGTGAACATGATAGTTTAACAACTACATGGGATGGACTTGTATTTATTGTAAAAATCACTCATAATTTCACAATGTGGGATAACCCTCATGGTTTAAATCCCATTTCTTTTTCCATCTTCCAGCATTGGCTTTTATACCTCTTTCGAGTAGCAACATTCGAGGCCAATTATCATTCACACCCATTCTCCGAATAGGTCATGCGATATACCGTTGCGAAGCTCGTCGCACGAGCTACTCAAATGCTTTTAGTACGGCCCCAGAAATTCTGAGTAGTCGCATCGAATATTGACTCAAAGATGGTCCTTGACCACTCGGAACACCCATGTTTAAAAAAACATGTTTTCCAACAATCCCCCACATGAATGCAATTGGCTCGAAAGCCCATGTCCTAAATGAAAATCAAGAGAACCATAAAAGTTCACTGCCTAATGTCAGGTAGCGCGCGCCTTGAACCTGCCGTAGCATAGTTTCCTCCGGAATACTGCTATTAGGTAGCATAGATGTTTTGAACCTTTTAGCTTTGTGTATCCCAGCATGATACCCGCACAGTGCCCTTTCTACCCACGTACTAGGCCCTTTAGTTGTTGTCCATATTTGGCCTGGACTGCCTTGGCAACTTCAACTGAGTGATCTAGTGATTTAGCCCAAGCTCATCACATGATACCGGCCTTACACACTCGTTATAGGTAGTTCCAAGTCGAAGTTGTCCTGACTCACCTTACTCAACCGTCGAGTTACTTGCATCATTAAGAGCCTCAAGCTCACCCTTACAATGGTACAGGCCTATCACTCTGTCATCGCGGAGATGGGCTGGGAACTACAGATTCCCGAGTGTTTTGTTCGGTTTCCCTCACAGTTCAGTTTCCCTTTGAACCTATCAGGAAATATTCCATTTAGGTTGGGTTGCCTATGGGGGGCCCACCAATTTAACGGGCTTTAATCCCATTCCGTTAGATGACGCCTCGACTCCTACTTGAGTTAAGCCTTTTGTTAATGGATCTGCTATGTTTTCCTTTGATCTCACAAAATCTAAGGATACCATACCATTGGATAACAATTCCCTTACGGATTTATGTCTCCGACGTATATGTAGAGACTTTCCATTATACATATGATCTTGAGCCCGTGCAATAGCTGATTGCGGGAACAGGTTTTGGCCACATTGGAATTCCTTCCAAAAGACTTCTCAGCCAGTCTGCCTCTTCGGTTCCTAAGTCTAACGCTATGAATTCAGATTCCATAGTTGACCTTGTAATACACGTCTGTTTGGAGTATCTCCAAGACACATCAGCTCCTCCCATTATAAACACATATCCACTCATGGACCTTGTGCTATTGGAGTCTGATATCCAGTTGGCATCTGAGTATCCTTCCAGTACCGCTAAATATTTGGTATAGTGCAGCCCGTAATCGGCTGAAAACCTCATATATCTGAGAAGTTTCATTATGGCCTTCCAGTGTTTCTCATTCGGATTGCTGGTGTACCTGCTCAGTCTACTCACTGAGTTTGCTATGTCTGGTCTAGTGCAATTCATTATATACATGAGACTGCCTATGACTCAAGAGAACTCCAATTGATTCACACTCTTACCGAATTTTTTTTCCAGGTTACAGTTGAACCTAATTGGGGTTCTAGACATTGCCTTACTGCCCTTGTCAAACTTGTCTAGTACTTGTTTAACATAGTGACTTTGTGACAAGGCATACCCCTCTGATGTTTTGGTAATCTTCATACCAAGTATTATATCAGCTATACCCAGATTCTTAATATCGAAGTGTTGTGACAACATTTTCTTTGTGTAGCTGATTCTATCAGTACTCCCAATTATAATCATGTCATCCACATAGAGACAGACTACAACACAGTCTCTTCCACTTCCTTTAGTGTAGACACATTTATCGCACTCATTAATGCGAAAACTGTTTGATAGCATAATTCTATCAAACTTCTCGTGCCATTGCTTTGGTGCTTATTTGAGTCCATATAGAGACTTTACAAGTTTGCACACTTGGTGCTCTTTACCAGGAACTACAAACCCTTCCGGTTGTTCCATGTAAATTTCTTCTTCCAGTTCTCCATTTAGAAACGCCATCTTTACATCCATTTGATGTATTTCCATATCAAACAAAGCTGCGAGAGCAATGACGATTCGGATAGACGTTTTCCTGGAGACAGGAGCATACGTGTCAAAATAATCGACACCTTCAGTTTGCCTGAAGCCTTTTACTACAAGTCTTGCCTTGTATTTCTCAATCGTGCCATCAACCCTTAAATTCCTCTTGAAGATCCACTTGTGACCTAGGGGCTTACATCCAGGCGAAAGATCCACTAGTTCCCAAGTATGGTTTTGCATGATTGATTCTATCTCATTTTGGATAGCTTTTTCCCAATATTGGGAATCCGGTGTTGACATAGCTTGTTTATATGTCACCGGTTCGCCTTCAACCATGAAGGTTAAGAAATCAGGTTCAAAGGAAGTTTCCTTCCTTACCCTTTTGCTACGCCAAGGCTCTTCCTCTTCCTTTGTCGGTTCACTTGCCCCCACATTTCCTTCACTGTTCAACTCTTGAGTTGTTACAGATGTAGATAATTTACAGGGAAAGATATCTTCAAAGAAAGAGGCCTCTCGGCTTTCCATATACGTATCTACGTGTACATCGGGATTGTCCGACTTGTGTACGAGAAACCGATATGCACTACTATTATGTGCATATCCGATGAACACACAGTCCACCGTTTTAGGACCAATTCTCATCCTCTTAGGAGTGGGAACTAGGACCTTTGCGAGACAACCCCAAACACGCAGGTTCTTATAACTAGGTTGATGACCTTCCATAATTCATATGCAGTCTTATCTTGCTTCTTATGTGGTAACTTGTTTAAAACATAGTTTGCGGAAAGTATCGCTTCCCCCCACATGTTCTGGGATAACCCAGAACTGATTAGCATAGCATTCATCATTTCCTTTAGCGTTCTATTTTTACGCTCAGCAACCCCATTTTGCTCGGGAGTGTATGGGGCTGTGGTTTGATATATAATGCCGCTTTCAGCGCATATTTTCTCAAATGGTGATTCAAATTCACCACCTCTATCACTTTTCAATGTTTTAATTTTTCTATTGAGTTGATTTTCAACTTCGGTCTTATAAAGAGCGAATTTCTCTACTGCTTCGTCTTTACTTCTCATTAAGTAAACATAGCAGTATTTAGTACTATCATCTATAAATGTGATAAAGTACTTTTTTCCTCCTCGTGTTTGTATAAACTTTAAGTCACATACATCCGTGTGTATTAGACCGAGAGGTTCACTTTCTCGTTCAACATGTTGAAACGATGATTTCGTTAATTTTGCCTCTACACAAATCTCACATTTGTGTTGCTTATTAAAAACGAAATTTGGTATTAGTTTTAGTGATATTAATTTCTTTAAAGAATTAAAAATCACGTGACCTAATCTACCATGCCACAAATGAAATGACTCAAATAAATAAGCAAAAGTAGAATTCTTATTATTGGCCTCTTGGGCAACTGTCATTACATTGCTAGTGCTAGCCTCAAGCTTTAGCACCTTTATTGGGAGCAGGTGTCCCTACGTTTAATTTAAACATGTCGTTGGTCATATAGTCATGGTCTGCATAGACACCATTTTTGGTGATTACAATTTTATGAGATTCAAAAACCAGCTTGAATCCGTTCTTCACCAACACTGATGCGGATACCAGATTCTTACAGATATCCGGAACATGGAGCACCCCTGTCAACCTCAGCTCTTTTCCCGAGGTCATGTTCATCACCACTGTTCATTTTCCTTCCACCTTGGAAGTAGCAGAATTCCCCATGAAGCAACTTTCTCCCTCTACCGCCTCGTAGGTCTTAAACATCCACCGGTTAGAGTAGATGTGGCTTGTGGAACCCATATTCAGCCACCACTCTTTGGGGTTGTTCCCCACGAGATTCACCTCAGAAAACACAGCCGTAAAGTGGTCATCATCTCGTCCTCCCTCGTCCAGATATGCCTGAGCTGGAGCTTTCCTTTTCCCCTTGCCTTTGAAATTCCTCGGGGGGGGGGGGGGGGGCTTGGACTTAACAGTGCCTTTATTGTCATAATAGTCCGCGGTACGATGGCCGGTCCTGTTACACACAAAGCAGGTTTCCACAAATTTCTTTGCGGCAATAGCACTGCCTCCGTTGTCAAAACGTTTCTGTTTGACGTTGGAGCTTTCGACCACATTGACCTTTGCCATCGGGATGTTAGAACCACCGACTCTCCTAACGGAGCGACAGAAATAATTGTATTAATTAATACACGAAAGAAACAACAGAATATTAGTTAAGATTGTTGGTTTCTGTGTATGAAATAACAATTAAACAATAATTAAAGGACTAGAAAGAAATAATCAAAACCAGTGTAATTTTTATTAATTTCGAATTGGAATTGAAATTACAGATTACAACATATAGGTACTGAATAGTAATTAAAGCAAACGTTGTTCAGATTATTATTAACTAATAATCTGATGTACTGAATTGCAATAAATAGAAACTGCCGGACTGGAAAGTATAAACTTAACATCCGGACTGTTTTTATTGAAATTGAAATAACAGGACTGAATTGAAACTATTCTAATTACATAATTAAATTACAGAATTGAAATTACAGAATAAAACCAGTACTTTAAGGAAATTACAGAAAGGTAAATACAGAATTGAAAAGCTACAGTTAAGTACAGCAAATAAAAATACTGAAATAAAATGACAGAATTGAAAAGACAAAAATATAAATTACATAATTGAAAACGTTAATTAAAAGACAGAATTGAAAAAGACGAGGCGACTGTAAACAGTCTACCCTTAACCAATATTCGCCCAACCACCTTGATGTTTCTGGTTGCGTTGGCGCTCGATCCCAAGGTACAACGTCTCGGATGACTCGCCGGAAACTGGCGACGAGTCAAGGACGAGCTGTTGGTGGGTGGTTATCTCTGTTTCTAATATGCTATGAGGGAAAAATCTGTATGCTGTTTAGAGAGAGTGTCAAAAAGTATTTGGAATGAGAGGGGGAGGCTGCCTCATATAGAGGATTCTGAAACCGCAGCCATTATTGTGGTCATTTAATTCTGGCAGTTACATTCCCAGAATCCGCCTCCATTACTGCAGGAGTTTCAAACTTGCTGGAACTCTAGGGACTGCTCTTGTAAATATACAAAAGTTCTTTTTTCAGTTTAGTACAAGACCCGAGACCCGAGATATTTCCCAAACCCCAAACCCCAAGTCCCGTGACCCAAGGCCCGAGTCCCGAGACCTGAGCGAGCACGCGGGTGTGTGGTACACACTAACCCACTCATGGGTATGTGAAAATGATAGTTTAACAACGACATGGGATGGACTTGTATTTATATTGTAAAAATCACTCATGATTTCACAATGTGGGATAACACTCATGGTTTAAATCTCATTTCTTTTTCCATTTTCCAGCATTGGTTTTTATAGCTCTTCCGAATACCAACCTTCGAGGCCAATTATCATTCACACTCATTCTCCGAATAGGTCATGCGATATACCGTTGCGAAACTCGTCGCACGAGCTACTCAAACGCTTTGAGTACGACTTCAGAAATTCTGAGTAGTCGCATCAAATATTGACTCAAAGATGGTATCTGACCACTCGGAACACCCATGTTTAAAAACATGTTTTTCAACAAAAATATCACATGTTCGTTCCCGATAGATATTTATTTACAATACAATGCATATCTGACACATTTTAAACATGTTTTTCAACAAAAATATCACATGTTCGTTCCCGATAGATATTTATTTACAATACAATGCATATCTGACACATGTTTGGTTAGATAGTATGATGTCTCACAAGTATTCATCACATGTTGGAAAAAAATATACTATAATGTGATGTTTGCTTAGATTAATTGTATGATTTCTCACAAGTACTAACAGCACATGTTGAAAAAAAAATAGAACAATGTGATGTTGACTTATCAAAAAAAGATAGTACAATGTGATGTTTACTTATCAATTCTTTAGACATATTCCATGTTTTGGAAAGTAATGACTGGTCCCGCTGAGTGATTAGGTTTTGTTTCATTGCAAGTATGAAAAAAAAAGACGGTTATAAAGTGAACTGAGCATGCGACTCCTTCACATTCACCTATAGAGAATACTTAGACTTCTATTCTATGAACCATTAGATATAATTGTAAAACATTAAGGGTTGTGATAAAATGCATTATAAAAGGAAAGAATTACTTGATTATTACTATTTCCCCTTTTACTGTATATTCTCTTTCTGCGTAAAGTCATGGCCTATATATTGTCTATGAAAAGATCAATTATTAAATTACATATGATTCTTTTTATTTTTTCTATTTCTATTATATAGAAGACAAATTATAATTTATTAAATTAAAAACTAGATTAACACACCATAAAAACCCAAATAAAATTTATATAACCCTAATTGAGACTACGATAGACTTAAAAGTTAATTAAAATAATAAAATATTATTAATTTTGATATATTTTATGTTACATGACATTTTCGGTAAAACAAAATGATAGAACAATACAAAAACCTAAAATCAATATATCTGTTGTAGGATATTATTGGACTATTGGGCTTACACTTTATGGGCTCAAGTGTACTTGTAACCCTACCCCTCTATCTATATAAAGAGGGCTAGAGGTCTTGTATTTTACATTCATTTTCTGATTAATAAAGACCATGTTGTTGTCTCTCTCTATATTCTCTCTCTATATCTATATACATATATATGTGAGCTAATATGTGAGCTAATATTGACTAAATCTTGCTAGTGTAAATTGATAATTACTAATAAATTCTAAATTGATGATAATTTTGATTAATTTGATTTTCTTATTAGGAAATATATATTGCAATATATATGCTAATCATGCAAACAGGTACAATCTAAAATATTAGTTAATCATGTACTAATATTGCCATGTACACATATGTATAATATGGTAATTTGAGAAATCATATATTTTCACATTTAAGTTCGAAAAATTATGAACCTTCCCCAACTAGGCTCACCTATTTGGATACGATGTCTAGGAAAGATATAGGCAGAAGTCGATATCCTAATGAGGTCGGGTTTTAAGTGGCATTCGTGCCCTCCACCCTCACCGTCTTTCCTGGTCATTTTTCAAGTAGAGCTACCGAAAGGGGTTAACTAAATAATAATTTCCCCGAGTGTGTTTATATAGTGATGTATGTTTCGCCGAATTGGTGTCTCTGTATCGACCTGTCGTTCGATCAATGAGAACCTATTCACATTAAAAGCAAAACTATTTTTCGAACCTGTCGTTTCGAAATAAAGTTTATGCTTATGCAAAACATAAACATATAAACCAGTCGTTTTATATGATAAATAATCCAGAACTTCCAACACATGTTGGATGCCATCTATGATGAGAAAAATCGTAAAAACATACTTGCGAAATGAATGTTTAAACGTTAATTTTAATCCGTCACATGTTACTCACCCTGATGTGTGAAAATGTGATGCCCAAAATTTTTTTTGGATGCCATCTTTGATGAGTAAAACACGAGTTTGTTGTTACCATCAGGATGAATGCTAAGGTGTTGATTTTATTCCGTCGCCACATTTGAGACGTGATGACCTCTATGGTGAAAAAAAATGTCTGAAATTGACATATTGGAGCAATCATTCACCAAAAAATACTAGCTTGAAAATTGTATTCATAAGCATTATCGTGAATTTATATTCACCATGTTCCTTTATCGCCCATCTGTTCTGCGTCAATGGCAAATTGTTTGCTTGATATTAATGCTCTTCGTGTATATTTTTTTCCACGAATCGAGAACCGAGACAAGTGTTATTTGTCTCGAACTGTCGCGATCCCGATGAATCGTCTAGCCAAGCGAGATTTTAGACAATCGACAAAATCGAAAACCTGTGGCTCCAAGACAGTAATTGACAAGAACAATATGGCATGTTGTCACAAAGGCGAAAAAACCGATGCTAATGTGGTTAAAGATAACTGAAAGGAAACTCTTGAGACCCCCGGTTTTGTGGCTCAAATAAGTTTGGTACCTTTCTTTATCGATTTTGATAAATCATTGAGTCATTTTTTTCGTTCATCTGGATTACGTTTTTCCATTTGGATTATGATTTTTTCATTTGGACATACTTTTGGATTATGGTTTGCCTGTTTACGAAATTTCTCGAAATAATTTAAAGTGTTTTGAGCAAATTCCTTTGACAAATGTGATCAAACTTTAAATTATGAAATTTTAGGCAATACTTGTGGGGTAGTTGATTTTTTTTTGGAAATAGTGGGTAACCGTGTACCACATAATTTCACCAACTACTTGCCTAAAAGAGTCATTTGTGACAATGATTCTGGACCTGCCGTTCAAAATCAAAATCTTTGGTAAAAACCAAATTGATTTGTCAAATATGAGGTCTTATACTCATGTAAGTCCTGTCGTACCTTGTTGAGTTATAAAATATTCGAGAAAACCAGTGTTATCTGGTAATAGCTCATGAAAGAATTAAAATTTCTTTAGATAGCCTCCATTCAATACGACCAAAAGCGTATTTTAGAGGAGTTGAAATGTCTTTCAAGTGGTTTCTACCACAATTTTTAAAAGCATTTAAATTTACCTTATCATTTCGCCTGTCGTCGAAATGATAAATGATTTAGACGCTAAAACATGATTGTCTATACTATCATTCGCCTATCGTCGATTGATCAAAGCATTTTGATATTGTGGCATTGACCGGATGAGATATTCCCGGGTCAAAAGACGATGCCTTGTTTATAATCGCATCGCATTTGGATTCTCTTTGAGGATATATTTCGTGATTAATCCGAAACTCATGTCACTAATGCTCACCTTGAAAGACTAGTATGTGTAAAGATCACGAAATGAACTCGTAGAATTCTTGTAAAGAATTGAAGGAGTTATTGTGGACTTATCCAACCATAAGACGGACCATAAATATAAATGGTTATGGTTGATGCATCGACAATATGGTCACATTTGACTGTTGTCCACATAAATGCAGCACTTCCCAAACTTTTAGCCCTATCATTAAGTTGATGGCTCATGATCCGGATTATCCTGAAAAGTCTAGTCGACTTGATAATTCCGAAGAGTAAGAATTGAAATTTCGATTTGAATTACTTGAGTTTGGAAATTGAAATTGAACATCCTGTCGATTATGTTCAGACCCAAATGGACTCACGGAAAGTTTGATGATGCGACTGCAAATGGTTGCACGCACTTCTTGGTCTTGCGCACCAAGATTTATATTTCCGTATGGGGTCATGTTATTTTGCTGTATTGGTCCGTCTGAGGCCCATAGTCACTCAAAACACTAAATACGCACCAGTTGGTTACTGGTTATGAGCCAGACGCCTCATATGAATGCGTGTTTGAGTGCTTAATATTTTGATTGAGCCGCTATAGCGTTCAAAGTATGGACCGCTAAGTCGATTATGAATCCCATGCCTATCATTTGATAGAGTAACATTGGCAAGCGATCTCTTTACCGCGTGATATGTGAAAGTGACATCGCTAAGACTGTTCTCCCCGTCGTTAGGGGGAGATTTGCATGTTACCGTTGATAAGGAACGACGTGAAGTAACGTGGCATAACCCACTCGGTCTTAGCTTGATCCCAAAACTACACTTAGTGATAAGAAAGTGCATAGACTCCCTTAAGTCTAACTAAATGCCAGACGCATTTAATGACTTTATGAGATGTCACGAGATCATTTATACCTGCTGCAAAATGCTTGCAAGGATAGACGTCCCTGTCGGATGCCGTGTTCCTGTCGTAACACGTTGCTTTCGCCGAACCCACCAAGCAAAATACGATGCCGTCGGCCGTCAGTCTGTCGTCCTTCCCAAGATAGGAGGAAGTTGACCGGTTCTTAATTCGTTCAGCCCCAGAGGTGGTGAACTGAAACTCGTTTGTCGCACGAGATTATAAAGGATCTAGGAGATGTGTGATTCCTCCTCATCCTGAGAATCTTGAAATATATGTCGATTATGATATCTTAGACGATATTGAAGCGAAACGAGACTGTCATTGATTACTTGTTCATATATTCGGTGACGACTGATAATATGAGCAAATTATGACAGAGAACCATGTACCGTTGCCTGAAGTCAACGTAGAATAGACTGGATTAATGGAAACTTGCAATCCAAGTAGACTCCTTAGCGAAAGTGTGTTCGGACCTGTAGCTCCAACACCACCAATGTTAAACGAATTCGTTTATTTGGTTATTTGTAAAGAAAAGTGATGAGAATAATGAGATTGTAGAATGCTCGCCTAGTAGCGCAAGACTTCTCTCACACCTTGGAATTGATTACGAGATGGTTTATTTCCTCGTAATGGACGTTATAACGGTCATCTACTTTATCAGTTTAGTAGTTTCCAGAAAACTGATTATGCAGCATGTGATTGTGGTCACGATCTTATCTCTGTGGGGATTTAGACTAGAGGCATGGATGAAGGTCCCTGTGTGACTTCATAATGTTTGAATCAAGTAGTTCCTGACCACGGAACACGGTCTCAATTTAATGAGACGTTCACTATATGGATTAATATAATCCGAGCGGATGTGGTATACCCGCCTAAGTGAGTACTTGATTAGCTTGGGATACTTGAACAAGTATTATGCCCTTGCGTGTTTTATTACGCGATCCATTTTTGGATTTGCCTTCGAGATGAAGGATCTTGAGAAGACAAGGTAGTGACTCGGCCTGATGATCGAGTCCCGTAAAGATGGAATCTAAGTCCATGATTCAGACTAGACCGAGAAGGTGTTATGATGTTTTAGTCATCATGACGCTAAGTCGTCAGATTCTCCCATGATTGTTCGATCACTAGACATTGATATAGACCCAGTCTGTCCCTGATGAGACGATGAAGAGATATTAAACCATCATGTTCATATCTAAGTACAATAAGCGCATCATTGTACTTAGTCTTATGTTCTAGGACAAACATCTCGTATGCTGTGAATGGTATAGCTCGACACAGTATCGCGCTAACACGCTGCCATTGAAATGGCACTAAAGACACATTTCCTTACCTTATGGTAATTTTGGAAGTGGGCTAGTTTATCCCATTTGCGTCATCGAGTGTACCTATCTCCTTTGGTAGTCGAATTAACGCAACCCTTTTTCGGTGATACCGATGCCGGTTACTTATCAGACCCGCATAAGGGATGTTCCTAACATGGCCTGTCTTTACCATTAGGAATAAGGCAATATCTTGGAGGTCTTGGAATGACTCCAAACGAATTAATCTTATCTACTCGTGCTCTATGAGACGACTAGAGAGTGTATATGGCTTCGAGCTCGTATTAACCATATTTGAATTACATATGCTCTGTCTCACGATCCAGGTAAAACACTTGTCTTATTTGAGGACAACTTGTTGTTATCGATCAAGAAAGACATGACTAGATTATGCTATTTAGCATTTCTTGCCGAAATAAATCTTCACATATGAAGTTTAAAAGCATCCTGTCGAATGCTCTTTTTATTCCACGCTATATTTTCTTGCATACAGTCGTGTGCAAGTAAATGAGTCATCCAGTCGAATGTTCATACTCTTTCTTTTAATATAAAATATTTGCACCCAGTCGTGTGTAAGTGAGGGGGAGCATCCAGGTGAATGCTTATTGCACTAATTACTACTTAGTCGAAATCATCGCACCCTGTCGTGTGCAACTGAGGGGGAGCATCCAGTCGCATGCCCGTGTACTCTTTTTGTCCTTAGACCAAGGTTTTTTTCCACTGGGTTTTCCTTGGCAAGGTTTTTAGCGAGACACGTTCCCATCATAGCTCACTTAAGATTGCCGAAATTAGGGGGAGTATCCTGTTGTATACTTCTTACCACAGTGTACTCTTTTGTCCTTCGACTAGAGTTTTTTCGCACTAGGTTTACTCTAGCAAGGTTTTGATGAGGCACCTGTTTTGTGGTTGATCCCCTACTACTACCACTGTTGCACTCTTTTTCCTTCGATCAGAGATTTTTCCATTGGATTTGCTCTGGCAAGGTTTTGATGAGGCACACTGTTTTGTGGTTAGTTACTTACATGATATTTCGGCCTATATCATTCGGCTAAATAGTTTTTCCTAGGTAACGGTTTTGTCCCACACTTGGTTTTCCGTCCCTAAGGTTTTATGTGTTTAGCACTACGAATGAACTCGACTCTGATCGACTGCATGACAACGAAGAATTCAAGACGTCCAAAGGGGAGTGTTGTAGTATATTATTGGACTCTTGGGCTTGCACTTTATGGGTCCAAATGGGCTTGTAACCCTACCCCTCTATCTATATAAAGAGAGTTAGAGGTCTTGTATTTTACATTCATTCATAGACATTCTGATTAATAGAGACACTGTTGTTGTCTCTCTCTATATTCTCTCTCTATATCTATATACATATATATGTGAGCTAATATGTCACACAATAATATCTATATATATCTATATCTATATCTATGTATAAATATATATATATATATATACATATACATATATATATATACACACGGTGAAATCCTTTGTAATTATATAGAGGAAACATACTTTTTCAGCCCTTATTGAATTCTAGATTTAAGAGTTTCCTTTTATACGCTTATTCTTTTTTATTTTTTTTATTTTCTTTCCTTTTTTAAATCTTATCACACCCTTATATGATTTTTAAATCAATCTGACGGCTCCTATAAGGAGAGTCTGAGTACTCTATTTTTGTGAGGAGTCTGAGTCCCTTTTTGTTATGAAGTTCACATTATTTATGTAAAAGAACAAAGTTTTTGTATCTAGTTTGTACTCCATGAGTTCTTATTTAATTGTCCATTACGAAATTACGTGCAATATTAACCGCTTTATAACTTATATCAAAATTGTCGAAATGATTTTTTTTTTAAATCTAATCATAAAATTTAACATTTGAACTATATTATCAACTTTTGATGATTTTTATTCTGACAATTTTGATACAAGTTTTTAACCGATCAAAATTATACGTAGTTTCGTAAAGTACAATTAAATGGGAACGAATGGAATAGTAATTTTGTGCGTAGGTGTATAGATTTAATTGGTACATGTGATATAGAATAACACGTAACTTAGATTCGGTGTAAATACTTCCTTTCTCATTTAATTTGTACAATCTCCTATTAACAATCTCTATCCAGATTAAAAAAAAAAATCAATTTCATAGTATATTTGGTGGTCTTAATTAGGGATAGATATATATAAAGTAGTACTTAGGGATAATTATATATACAAACTTTATATTTTAATTGGTATTTCGATCAGGGCTAGATTTTGTACCGATTAACTTTATAAAGCCATCATATATCATTTCTCTATGAAATTCGTGATCTGAAAACCTTTCATAGTTTACCTATCATAAGTATTAACATTAATTTTTTGTCAAAAGTACTACTCTAATCAATTCAATATCAAATTTTAGGGGCAATTAATATGAACTTACCCTACATATATTATATTAACAAAAACATACCATTAAAAGTTACATTATAAAAAAAATATTATCAAAAGTTATATTATCAAAAACATATTATCAAAAGTTAAATTATTAAAAACATACTTTCAATTAATAAGTAATAAAAAATAAAAAATCTTATTTATTATTTATATCTCTTTCCACTCACTCTCTTCTGCTCTCACTCTCTTTCTTCTCTCTCCTCCTCTCACTCTCTCCGACCTCTCTCCACTTCTTCTCACTCTCTCCGATCTCTCTCTCCACATTCTCCTTCATCTTCCCGATCTCTCCTAGTTTCTCTCTCTTTCCGATCTCTCTCTGCTACTCCTTTTTTTTTTTTGATATATCTCTTTTTTTCCTCCTCTCTCTCCGATCTCTCTCTTCGGTGAAAATTGAGACGGAGTTATCCGTTGAAGTGGGCGACAAGTGTGTAGAGCGAGATCGAAAACTCGAGATTGATGCCGACGGATATGCGATCGTCGAAAGAGAGACCCACGACGACGACGTGAAAGTTCAAGATCGAAGGACGGGTAAGTGTTGGATTTATTACTGGTGTATAAAGTTGAAAAATAAGTATATGAACTCCGTGAATTAAACGTATAAAGTTGAAAATTATGGATATGAGTTATGTAAATAAGTATATAAATTCTGTAAATTGGGGTATGAACTTTACGAATTATGGAACTTAAAATAAGGATATAAACTTTTAAAATAACGATATTAACTTTTGGATATATAAATTAGGGCATGAACTTTTGAAATAAGGGTATGAATTTTGAAATAAGTGTATAAAATATACAAATTAGGTTATGAAGTTCTGAGTATGTTTTTGTTAATTAAATTTTTTTTTATATGTTTTTGTTAATTAATTTTTTTTTGATATATTTTTGTTAATTTAGTTTTAAAAATGTTATGTTTTGTTAATTTATGCTAAATTTTAGTGCAGTAATATAAATCAAACTAAGAACAAGAAACATTGAACCCCCCGCTATTCACTCGAAGCATTGAATTAGGATCTCTGTAAAGCCGCCAATAAATCTCTTAATTTATTTATTTTTGAAAAGAATATGTAACTATTGACTACATCGGTGTACTGTTGCAATGAAATCTCCAACGGGTGCAAAGGTTTGCTTGGTTTATTTGTGTCACTTCTGCAGCTTTTGTTTGCATTTTTTATGCCGGAAAATACTCTCAACCTTCCTTTCCGACTTTATTTTACTTTTATGCAATTTATCAAATGACTTACCAAAAGTGTAACGCTGCTCACATGGTTACAACAAATAAAATTTGCACAACTACTATAGACTATTGAGTTTACGATATTTGGTATGCTAAACTATTAGAGTTTTCGATATTTGGTATTGTTACATTATATAACTCCTTAAACTTTGGTTACTTGTTATCATTTGACAACATGGATCAATTCGGATAATTGAATTTGTTGTTACGATCGAAGTTGAAAGTAGCCATTCAAAATCAGGGAAAGTTGTTTTTCGTCAGCTTGTGTGGAACATTAGTTTAAAATACTCTTCTAGTATCGAGAATTTGTGATAGATTAACAGGGGCGAAACCAGGATGTGTAAATGGGGGTGCCAAAAAATATATGTACAATTAACATATTTTTATGGGGGTGCCAAATCTACACCTAAAAAGAAATTGTACTAAAAAGAAATTGCGTCACTTGGGATTTCTAAAATTATGGGGGGTGCCGTGGCACCCGATCGTCCCCATTTAGCTTCCCCCTGGATACCACTAATTCTTTTAAACTTCTAAACGAAAACAAAAGAAATCGTAAAATCCAAGAGAGTTGAGACCTCAAAATGTGGAAATCAAAAACCCCACATGTTAATAGAGTTTTTGCCACGTCATAGTTAACAATGAGCCTAACATTACCATTGTGAGCTTGAAAATTGATTTTAGCTATTGACCGACACTGATATAAATATTAACTAACCTGTTGGAGATGCTCTTAACACCTACAGTGAACATGCAACTTAGTCACTCATACTAAGTAGTGGAGTTGCTAAAGTGTTCAATGCGATCTAAAATGTAAAAATTATTTTACATACTGACATTTTTGTGTAAAGTTTGACACTACAAGAGCATTTAACCATTCCAATGTTGTTGCGACAAGACAGTTTTAAGTGTTAACATAGCTCCAATATAGGAGCACAAACCGTCACTTTCCAAATATTAATCAAACATTAAATTCTATAAGAAAACGTTTCTTCCCTTTTTGCAAGAAAATCAGCTGCACAATTTCCTTCTATGTAGGTATGCACCACTCCCACTTGTTTTTGGATTATAATATGTGATTTGATCGTCCACGAGCAACCTTCTTCTTGTTAACTATATTATTTAGTTTTGAGAATATGTTTTAATAATAGAATAATAGATAACCCCTTAAAAATGCTAGAAATTCATTTTTCAGGTTCGAACTAGTAGATTCTATATAAGAAAATTTTTTTTAAAATTCATGTGATGATCTATCATAAGACCCATATGCCACGATAATTAGGGCTCACTGTATAGTTACCATCAACATTAATCTTGACTTTATTATAAAGAGGTTTTACCCAAATGAAATAAGAGCTTTACTGAATTTTAACTATCTGGGATAATTTTTCTTAATTAAATTAAAATTATCACCAAAAGCGTGTCCCTTTAAATACATTGATTGAACATAATTTTAGTGTGTGTTTGGAACCCGTAAAGCTTATGGAAAAATAAAAATGATTTCCGGAAATAACACTTTTTTGTTTTTGACAGGATAAGAAAACTAGTGGAAAAGAAAACAAAATAAAATGTGAGAAAATTTAACTTTCAAAATTGAGAGAAAAATGAAAACAAATAGCAAAAGTGAGACGAGTTATCTCATTTTCTTTTCTTTTCTCTTATTTTTCCAATCTTCCAAACAGATAACTGGAAAATGATTTCAATTTAATTTTTCGTGGTTTTACTTTTTTTTCATTTTTTTTTCCGTGATATTTTACGGGTTCTAAACACTGTTGAGTTGTGGAGCCAAATGTGTGTTGGGCATATTCACTAATTATCATACATCACTAAAAATTATAATAATACCCACTATAGGTTCCATATATATCTCACATATCTTATATTTTAATTATCACATATTAGAGAGAAAATATTATAGCGAGAGAGTTCTATTTGAAAGAGAACCATAGTTTTGTGATCAAGCTAGATTATGTTTGTAATCCTTCTTATAATATATATAAGTGTCACGTGTAGCGGCCCGGAGACGTAGCCATTGTTGGGTGAAATCCGTTATTAAAGTGTGTGTGTGCGGTTTGTATTTCTGTCTTTCTTTAAGCTCGCCTGATTTCCTAACAAGTGATATCAAAGGCCGAGGTTTGCAGAACTAAGGTCGAAGATCAGGAGGAAGATCAATGGCAAAAAAAGACAGAGGCACACATGGGATCGAGAAATTCGACGGAAAGGGCTTCGCATTCTGGAGAATGCAAATAGAAAACTATCTGTACGGAAGGAAGATGCATCAGCCACTTCTTCTCGAGGAAAGGCCGACCATGACCACCGAAGAGGCGTGGAAACTCTTAGACCGACAAGTGTTGGGAGTGATCCGACTAACACTATATAGGAGTGTGGCGCACAACGTCACAAGAGAGACGACGACGATGGGGATTATGAAAGTCCTCACCGACATGTACGAAAAACCATCCGCAAACAACAAGCTACATCTCATGCGTAAGTTGTACAACCTACGCATGGCTGAGAACACACATGTCGCAAACCACGTAAATAAGTTCATCGACACCGTAAATAAGTTGGATGTGGTCGAGATAACTTTTGAGGACGAGGTAAGATTCCTAATACTGCTAGCCTCTCTACCGAACAGTTGGGAGTTCATGCGAGCTGCTGTCAGCAACTCAATTTGAAGGGAGAAACTCAAAAGACATGATATGGGTGAATGCTCAAATGATGGAGCAGCCTTGAACGTCGGTTCAAGATACCGGGGTAAGGACATATTGGACGAAAGAGGTCGTTCAAAATCTAGAGGTAGAAGAGGGCAAAGCAGAGGTGGAAAAAAATAGCGATCGGAACAAGAAGAATCTTCGATGCTATAACTGCCAGGGTATGGGGCACTTCGCCCATGATTGCAATCAGCCAAAGAAAGAAACCGACAGATGTCATGTGGCAAATGTTACAAGCGACGAGGATTCGGGTGACTGTTTAGTGCTTGTCGTACTGAGAAATATAGAGTCGTGGATTCTAGACTCTGGGGCATCATTTCACACGACCGCTCAGAAGGATTTATTCGAAAATTACATTACGGGTAATTTTGGTAAAGTGTATCTAGGCGACGGAGAAGCATTGGATGTTGTTAGAATGGGCGATGTGAAGATTCGCATTCCAAACGGGTCGGTATGGAAGCTCACGAAAGTGAGATATGTTCCGAGTTTGACCAAGAATCTGATCTCAGTAGGACAACTCGATGTAGAGGGACACTTCATTTCGTTTAGCAGTGGAACTTGGAAAGTTTCACGATAAGCTATGGTGATAGCACGAGGGAGCAAGGTCAGTACATTATACATGACGACCGATGATGAATGTACAATTATGGAAGCTGTGTCGCAAAATTGCTATGAACTGTGACATCGACGTTTAGGTCACATGAGTGAGAAGGGGATGAAGGTGTTAGCAAAGGACGGGAAATTTCTAGGCTTGAAGTCTGTCAACCTCGACATGCGTGAATGTTGCATCTTCGGGAAGCAAAAGAATGTGAGATTCCAGAAAGGTGGAAAAGCTCCTAGGGAGGAAAAGGTAGCACTTGTCCACTCCGATGTATGGGGGCCATCCCCAGCACCCTCACTTGGAGGATCTCAGTACTATTTAACCTTCATCGACGATTCGATGAGGAAGACATGGATCTACTTCTTGAAACACAAGTCTGAAGTGTTTAATAAATTTCAAGAATGGAAGGCCATGGTCGAACAAGAGACCGGGAATAAACTGAAATGTTTGAGGTCCGATAACGGCTGAGAGTACATTTATGCAAAGTTCGTAGAGTTCTGTGCACAAAGAGGCATTCGAATGGAGAAGACCATCCAAAGAACGCCATAACAAAATGGCGTGTACGAGAGAATGAACCGAACAATCAATGAGCGTGCTAGGAGTATGAGGCTGCAAAGTGGGTTGTCCAAAGCCTTATGGGCATATGCAGTAAGCACGGCGGTTTATCTCATTAACCGCGGACCCTCAGTGCCATTAGAAAAGAGAATTCCCGAGAAAGTCTGGATAGGAAAGTCTATCTCTTATTAACACATGCGAGTGTTCGGTTGTCTGTCATATATCCATGTCGATATAAATGATTGTACCAACCTTGACTCGAAATCCAAAGTTTGTTACTTTGGGAGGTACGGTGGAGCTGAGTTCGGATATCGCTTATGGGATGGTCAAACAAAGAAGATCATTCGCAGTAAGGATGTTATCTTCAACGATGACATTTTGTACAAAGAGCGGCAAAATGTAGCGGTGGAAGAAGATACGCTCCCGACCGAGGAAAGTGGTATGGTCGACATGAATACGTTTCCAAGAATGGAGTTGGAAGATAACGCAGAAGATGAGCCAGTGGTGCTCGACAACCGACCAACACATGCTGAACAAGATGAAGAGTTACCCCAAACTCCTCAACCTGAATTGGGACGAGGTTATCGCGAAAGGAGACCTACTATCTGATACTTTCCTTCCATGCATTTTATACTACTCAATGATGCAGGCGAGCCCGATAGTAGAGAGTAAGCTCTGGCATTGAAAGACTCGAGTAAGTGGGAGCTCTCCATGAAAGATGAGATGAAGTCACTAAAAGAGAATATGACTTGGCAGTTAGCTGAACTGTTCAAGGGAAAAAGGGCACTGAGTAACAAATGGGTGTTCCGACTAAAGGAGAAAAAAGATGGCTCGAAATGGTACAAGGCACGATTAGTAGTCAAAGGGTTTCAACAAAAGGAAGGAATTGACTACACTGAGATCTTTTCTCCGGTCGTAAAGTTGACGACTGTTCGGCTATTGTTGAGCATTGTTGTAAATGAGAATCTTCATCTTGAGCAGTTAGATGTGAAAACTGTCTTTCTCTACGGAGATCTTGAAGAAGAGATTTACATGCTACAATCTGAAGTCTTTGTCGAAAAGGAAAAAGAGAATCTGGTCTGCAAACTAAAGAAGAGCTTGTACGGGCTGAAACAAGAACCATGGCAATGGTATAAAAAGTTTGACAGTTTCAATATGGGTACCGGGTTCGAAAGAAGTGATATTGATCACTGCTGTTTCGTGAAGAGATTCGAGAACTATTCGTGCGTCATTCCACTTCAGTACATAGATGACATGTTGCTCGCCGGGTCGAGCCTTGAAGAAATTAACAAGGTAAAGCAACATTTGACGAAACAGTTTGAGATGAAGGATTTGGGAGCCGCAAAGCAGATCCTCGGTATGAGGATCTCTCGAGGAAGGGATGGGTCTTTGTTTCTGTCGCAAGCCGAGTATGTGAAGAAAGTGTTGGCTCGGTTTAGCATGAGTGATGCCAAGGCTGTAGGCACACCCCTAGCCGCACACTTTAATTTGTTGAATGAACAATCACCATCGGACAAGGAAGGAAATGATCGTATGTCGAACATACCCTACGATTCAGCAATTGGTAGCTTGATGTACGCTATGGTGTGTACAAGACCGGACATTGCCCACGCAGTGGGAGTTGTTAGTCATTACATGAGTAACCCGGGCAAGCACTATTGGGAATTTGTGAAGTGTATATTGAGATATCTCTCAGATACTGTGAGTTCGGCATTATGTTTCCGAAAGACCTCGATAGGCTTGCACGGCTATGTTGATGCTGAAATGGCTGGTGACCTGGATAGCCGAAAGAGCACAATGCGATGTGTTTGTACCTATGGTGGTACTGCTGTGAGTTGGACATCTAAGCTGCAAAAGATCGTTGCACTGTCAACCACAGAGGCTGAGTACGTCATGATGATGGAAGCAAGCAAATAGATGATCTGGTTGCAAGGTTTCTTGGAGGAGCTCAGTCAGAAAACCGACAAGAAAGTTCTGCACTGTGATAGTCAAAGTGCAGTTTAGTTAGCTAAGAATCTTGTATTCCATTAACACACCAAACACATACAAATCCGTTACCATTTTATCCGGACAGTTCTAGAAGATGGAATCTTCGCGCTAGAAAAGATTGAGGGCACTAAGAACCCCGCCGATATGCTAACGAAGGCTGTTACAATCGACAAACTGAGGTTATGTGCGACCTCAATAGGACTCCGATCTTGAGACTCAGGGTCGCTGCTACACTGGAAGAATGTGTAACTCGCCGACATGCTCATCTTTATATACACCGTGGTAAAGTCGGATATGTGCGCCATGAGAAAATCTTCTACCATCCACTCATCTGCTGTTTCCACATATGTAAAATTCCCACCCTTAAGTTCAAAATATTTCACCCACGAAGACTCAATTTTAGTTTTCATTTTATCATGAAAAAACATTGAAGAAATTTTACGTAGTGGCCTTTTATATGATCCTTTTTTGGGATCATTATCTTGTTTCTCCAGATGATCTTCATGTAATTGATACTTTTATGGGGTTCTTTTATTTGAGGAGGTGTAGTTGAGAGTTTTCTTTGATACGATTGAGTTTCTTTAAAAACATTTGAAATCTTAGTCGGGGTGATTTTGATCTTTGCATATTGATGTTTGTGTGTTGTTGAACTTGAACAGCAGTAGGGCCCGAAATTGAATTAGAACGACTATGTAGTCTAGCTTTTAAGCCCGATTTTTTATATTGTTCTACATTGAGAGCAGATGAGCCTAATCTTGAAGGGTCAAACCGATGATAAGTTGTGTGAGAGAATTTTTTCCTCGTTATCCAAGAATTAACCTCTTCTTCCAATACTAAATCTCTCAAATTGAGCAAAAATTATAATAAGAAGATCCGAAATTCATTTCCGGTTCAAAAAATTTGGTGTACTATATATATCTCCCTATACACTATTTCTATTTCATCGGACCCATAAACACCAAGCTCTTCAAGATCTAATTCGGAAATCGACAATAGCACCAATAAAAAATGAAATATTTGCAGTTTCGAAATTTACCAAATAAACTATACTAACCCTCTATCTAATTCCCAATTTATCAAACTTTAAACTCATGTAAAAGAAAACCAAAATCCAATTCGTAGAAAACTAACAAAAAGTTGTTCTTTAAGTCAAATACAACATTCAATAAAAGCCCATTAATTCTCTTATATTTGAATATCAAAAGAGATAAAAGTCTTTGGGAAGATTGTGGAAGGTTAATCTTGACTGTTGGATATGATCGTAATTACGAAACTGCCATTGTTGGGAAATTTAGAGAAAGAGGCGTAGGAGAGAGAGGGAAAAAAAATCTTCTCGTTGTGTTTTATAACCTTAGTAATTCTAACACTGACATTTTTGTTGGTTCTGTAAAGATGACAATATCATCTGCATATGCCAAGTGTGTGACACTAGGACAACCATTAATAACCTTCAAAGCTTGATGCCTTCCATTATAACACAAACTATTAAGGATTTTTACAAAAACGTGTGAGCAAATGACAAACAAAATAGAAGAAAGTGGGTCTCCTTGAATTAATACTTATATGGACTTAAAAAAACAAGAAAACGAAAAATGAATATTAGAAACAAGTTTCCAAACTCTGTCAATAAAAACTTCAAAAAAAACCCCAACTTTTTTAGAACTTTTGTGAGAAGAAACAAAAGAGTTTATCATATGCATTTTTCATGTCTAACTTAATAACTACATTTTTTCCTTTCTTTTTTTGCTCCCAAAGTATTGGTCATCTTTTGAGCTAGAAGCACACTATATGTTATATCTCTTCCTAAAATAAACCCACTCTGGTTATGTTGGAAAAATAAGAGCAAGTCTTTGTGGTTAGGGTGTTTGAGATAATTCTAGTTAAAAACAATGCATTCTGGTCTTGAGATATTCGAGCAATGCAGATTTTATGAATTGTGAAGTGTCCGAGAAATGTATTACTTATGCAGCTTGAAATTTTGGATATTTAATGTTCCTAAAACTTTTCAATGGTGACTAGTAATCTCAGCATTCGTTTGTTATATTTTCAATGGTGATGAATTTGTCATTTGGTTAGAACTTTTTAAAAGCGCATGGTTCTCTGCTCTCTAGGATACTTAATTTAGTGTTTTTTTTTCTTTTTCCTTATGCCTGTTATTGTTATGCAATACCGTTTTCGTTAGTGTTGGAACTTTTTATTTTTTAGTATGTTTAATACTGCACTTAATTTGAATATTATTAAGTTTTCTTATGCACTTGATTTTTAATATTATCAGGTTTTTAGTCTTGGAAACCTCTATTTTTTGTTTTGTAGTGTTTTTAATATTAAACTTATTTTTTTTGTCTCATCTCTAACATGACTAAAACATGAGTTAGTAAACATGATCAAATGTGAACCTGTTTTGAACTTGAAGAATCAAATATCAAATTGATTATCACCATGACTAATCACTGATTTCTTTGTCTGTACGTAGTCTCAAAGTTGTTCATGGGCATTTACTTAGCTAATGGTCTGCAATATTTGTGTCGCAAATTTTTTGCATTTACTTCCCCTCCAACTTTTTTTTTTTTTTTTGATAAACCCCTCTCAACTTCATTTGTGCTTTCTTCTTCTATATTAAGTAAGTGAAACTAGGAGCTCTAATTAAATGTTACACTATCATTCTTTTGCTTCCAAGCTAAGTTTTCCTTTTTGACTACAAACTCTTTGTCAAAACCATTTCCAAGTTCAATTAATTTTTATTTCTAAACTACTTCAATTTTCATTTTCCGTCTCTTCGACCTTTTCATTTCTCCTCTGATGGTAGTCATGCATTCTACACATTTCCACTTCACCACCGCCTTCAATTTTTTGTTATTTCCTCTCTTAAACATACAGTATTTTGTGTTATGTCTCATTTTTTTTCAATTTTTAAGAGTAATCTCTTGAAATTTTTATTAAAATAATGAAATGAGTGCCCGAAAATAGAAGTCAAGCAAGCAACAACCTATGCCGCTAAACCTTTCTAAATTGCGAAAGCAATCATATTGAATACTATATTCATAGAGTTAGAAGTCATTACATTACTATGCATGATCATTTCAATTCTACTAAAAAGTTACACAGAGTCGGTTGATAAAAAAGCAAAAATTTCAAAAGCAAATGATATAAAAACGTGTTAATTATCGATGCACGCTTTCTCATACTTAAGCACTTTGGCCGAGACAGTTTTGAGAGCAGTCTGTTCCATAGTAAAACCTCCACTCCCTAATCCGACTGGGTGGGAAAAACTCTGTCAAATCCACACATGTATGTTTGTCTGTTATACACCCGTAAACTAGAATATCAGCCGTTTTGACATCTTATGAGTAAGTAAAAAAGTTCACAGGTACTTCTTCCAAGATTTTCAAAATTAGCATATTGTCACTAACATTATCCCTCTTCTTCCACACCAATACGTACCGAAACTATTTCGAAAAAGTGCTTTTTAAATCAATTGCGATACAAACTCTTGAAAGATTTGGTCCTAAAAAACTAACTAAGAGTAGCATCTACCATGGGAATTGTTACTGAAAATATCCTAAATTTTTCGTCGAGAAAATTTGGTAACATGGGAAAACTCATACAACTTGTTGTATTCGACGTTTTCTCATGCAAATTCTCGATCAAATAATCATTCTCATGGATATGACTACCTAGAATATGTTTATGATCTATTGTAGCAACTAAATAGTCTAATTTTAATCTTTAAAGTATATATGAATTTGTTAATCCTATTATTTACTTCATATCATGATAACTTTCCAATTAATGTACTTATAAGGTCTTTAAGAACCTCTGCAATTTTCCTCTTCAGAGAATTGAATTGATATTTCACCTATGTTGGGCCTTGTTCCTAAACCTTAAAGGGGGTGACTTTAAAGGGGCTGAGTAACTTTTTAAGCGAATTTCGTGTAATTAAAATGTCAGTTCAATTAACAACTCAACTATCGCAATTCTAAATTTAAGCATTTAACAAATGCAATGAAATGATAGAATCACTATACGCTAGCAAGCAAATAAGTCGAATAAGCAATAATAAGAAATGCGTAAAGTAAAGAGTGGGAAAGAGATTGACACACGATATATAGAGGTTCGGCAACCCGCATACTTCCTCTCCCTGTAATTAACTTTACCGGGTATTATTACTATACTTTTCTTCCCAAAATTACAACCTAATGAGCTAATCAACCGATAAGCTCACCATCTACCCGATAATACAATTTTAATACAAGTGCAAGAGTAAACACAAAAGGCGAGTCAACAATTCCCCCTCGATTTTTGAGTATCCAAGTGAAATGACCTAGGATTTTTAAGCTAACACTTGCTTAAAATCTTCTACCCAAACACTCACTCACAAATGAGCTTATAAATTTCTCTTTACAAATTTATGATAAAATCACTCTCTATCAGTTGCTTCTATCTTGATGAATAATATTACAAATGTGTAGATTTATCACTTATTTTCTTGATTTTCCCCTTTTGAGTATGAGTATGATAGGGTTTGATATTAGCTTTATCGCTTATTTTCTTGATTTTCCCCTTTTGAGCTTATTTTTCTTGAATGAAGATTAGGATTGATGATTGGTGAGTTTAAGAGATTGATTGAACGGTTTTTGTAGACTCAAAATATCCATTGGTCCCAAAGTGACCGTTTTTAGTTGTTGGGTGTTTTACTCAATGGGTAAAAGTCGCACTATTTTTATGTTGTCAATACATCACTTTGTTTCTTTACAAAAAGAGTCTGAGATTTTATCTTAAAGCTTTTCGTTGTTGTTTAGATTGTAGTTTTTATTAAAGGACAGAAAAAGGTACGAGAATTTGCTCGATACGAAAATCTTCTCTGAGCAAGCATGTTGAGAACGGATACAAGTTATTGTTCTTCCCTATCAACTCGAACAGGAACATACCCATTCATGTAGAGGTAAACCACTGACTCTATTGGTTCTAAACCTCGAGGAGAAGAAATAGAGTTTTTATAATAGCAACATACTGCTTGACAATATCAACAGACCAGACCCTTACCTTGATGACGCCAAGCTAGTGGTAATGCATATCCAACCCTCTCCCACCCTAGACTCTTTTTAAATATAACAGTCTGAATTAGCAAAGATTGCCCTCTTATTTATATATATATATATATATATATATATATATATATATATATATATATATATATATATATATATATATTGTTATGTTACAGATGGCCTTGTACAATAAAAATTGAAAATGATAGCTGATATTCCATCATTCTCACTTGATTCACAATATGGGTACACATTAGAGGTTGTAACAGACTACCCCTATCAAGGAGCGACGTAAGTAAAATATGTACCCTACTGATATTCAAACTCTTTTTATTATGCATATAAATCAAAATTAATTTTACACTCTACATGTTTTATTTTTTTACAGATCAGACTGTGCATTGTATGTGTGTTACAACATCGAGACAATCATCAATGATGAACTAGACACAAGGGAGACAAATTCAGACAAGATACTAGATTTCAAGGCCAAGATGATAACAAGAATCGTCAATCGATGCAATCAGTCACATGTAGAGCTTGAAAAATCAACTACATGAAAGAGGAAAGAAGAGAAGAGAACAAGAAGAAGCAATGAAGAAGAGCAGAGGGCAGAAACAGAAAAGTCTGTGTAACAAAATAGAAGAAGAGTATGTATTGACAAAATCAGTCTGATTAACTGTTATTACATTGTTTATTGTTTGTGACCTCATATATGTAACTTCGTTTAACAAAATAGTATGTGTTAGTGATTTCGTTTAACAAAACAATATGTGTTAGTTGTTCTTAATTGTTTGTTTTGGAGAACATATTTAAAAGGTCATTGAAAAGACTTTGCTATTATTCTGTTCGAATTTGATTGATGTAACTTATTTGCTTCAGTTTCTTTCTTTCGTCAATATATTTCTTTCATTGAAATATATCAAATAGAATCTCAGACTGTTTTTATGGAAAGAGTCTTCAGACTGTTTTCAGTCTATTTTGCTCCAAAAAGAATCTCAGACTGTTTCAGTAACATATAGAATCTAATTAGCTTGTTTCAACACATATAGAATCTCATACTGTTTTCATGGAAAGAGTCTTCAGACTGTTTTCGGTCTATTTTGCTCCAGAAAACATCTCAGACTGTTTCAATAACATTACTCCACAATTCATAATGTTTTAAACACAATAAACTTCTTGTTGAAGAACATATAAACATTTCTATGGAAAGAAAAAGCAGACTATAACAAAAGTCTAAATACAAAAGAGTCTGATGACTGCTACAACAAAAGGGTCTGAGTATGTCAATTCTAAAACTGCAGAAAAATTAAAATAACAACACATCGATTCTCCATAAACAATCAACATACGAATGCTGTTATTATAAACAATTGTCTAGTTGGACCATCTGTTATTATAACTATCATAAATCAGGCTGTATTATTAAAAAACAATCTAAAAACATAATAAAAACATATTAATTCTCCAAAAGCTCCAAAAAGATTCGAGATCTATAAGAAATAAATTATACACATACAAAAAACTTGTTGAACAATATGTAATCAAACTGACAGTTTTCAAGAAACACAGTAACATTACTCCACAATCCAGATTGTTTTAAGAGTCCGAAAACTGTAAAAAGAGATAGACTGCATAAAAGCATCAACATAAACACAATAAACTTCTTCTTGAACAACATATAAACATTTCTATGGAAAGAAAAAACAAAGAGACTGTTTTAATGAAAAAACAAAGTAGTCTGTTGACCGCTACAAAAGAATCTGAATACATCAATTCTATGGCAAAAGGTACTATGGGTACCTATCAATTCTAAAACTGCAGAAAAATAAAATTAACATAATAAAAAACAAAAAAACATCGATTCTCCATAAACCGTCAACATACGAATGATTACTATCAAAATGGTATTTTCCCATTACAATTAGCTAGTTGAAACACCTGTAATGATTACTATCATAAATTCGACTGTATTATTAAAAATATAAACAAAAGTAAGAGAGTTATACATTCATAACACATAAAAAAAAATTAGAACATATTCATTCTCCATAAAACAGTCTGTGTACCACACAATCATTTAAGAGAATATACTAAAAAAACCAACGTCATAAAAAACTAAAAAGAGTCTAATTAGCTTGTTTCAACACATATAAAACTAAAACATTTATTCAGGATCACCCTTCGGAAGTAAGCTTCTCTTTACACATCCGTCGATTATGATTTGCATATTTCTTATACCTCCTGCATTGATTAGCTTGCTTCTTCTTCACGACTGGGTTTGCTTCACCACCTGATAGAATACGCTTCTTTTGAGGCCTTACCGGAGGCCTTGATGTTTTTGGAGGTTTAATGTTTGACTCGTTAATCAATTCAGAATCTCGCCAAATAGAACTAGGGACTGGGTTGATTGGGGTATTGTACGAACTTCAATAAATGTCTGCAAAAAACCATTTTTCAACGAAATCCTCCATAGGAAGTTTATCACTAGAAATACACAAAACAAAATGTTGTCACGGGAACCCGATTTTCTTCCATTCATGACATGAGTATTGTCGATCTCCCAGGTCCACGTATTCGGATGGAGTCGACAGTAATTCATATTTCTAAAAACCTGACCTCACAACCAAAATCAATAGACCGTTGTGGATGGATGTGTCCCACTTTTCTTGGTAGAGTGGGCACAGAACACCTTTCCATGTTGCAGCAAAAAAAAAATATTAACCAAAAAACTCTTAAAAAGTAACTAGTAAAACAGTCTGATATGATGACAATGGTGTAGAAGGAATTCACAAAGACAGTATGAGTTGCCAGAAAATAATCTAAGTTAACAGAAAACAAACAGAATTGACATAAAAAAAGTTCAAACCTGCTTTGATTCTTCTTTCATCGAACCATTTCATCAATTTCAATATTAGCTTATCAACCAGTTCAGTGATAGGTAATTCTCTAACGTCATTGATCGAATTATTGAATGATTCTACAGCATTTGAAGTTGTCTAGCCATATCGCGACTTTACGCAATATGCTTCAACCCATTTCATAAGAGTGCAATTTTGCATAAATTTATCTATTTTATGAACACCCCCCCCCCCCCCCCCCAACACAAATATTGTGCAACAACTTCATATTCTTTTCAAACAAAGGAATCGTAGCAGAAGTTGCACAAGTTTGCAACAAATTAACAATTTCAGCCTTTTTTGTTCCATCACCGCCACTAAACTTCAATTTCAAATTATCATTCAAATGGCATAGACAGTAATAATGGTCTGCGTTGGGAAAAATTCGAGACATACCATCCAACAACCCAATATGTCTGTCCGAGAAAAATATCATAGGACGGTCATCACCTATTGTTGTCCCGTGCGGCTAAATCTTAGAGGGGGGGTGAATAAGGTTTTAGGCGTTTTTCGCGGAATTAAAATTCTAAGCGCAACTAACAACCCAACTAGCTCAATATATATTTGCGACAATAAATATGCGATGATAATGCATGAATGAATTGAAACATACGCATAATCACAAATAATATAAGTTGCAGAAAGTAAATAGTAAGGGAAAAGATTGACACCACGATATATAGAGGTTCGGCAAACCCGCCTACGTCCTCTCCTCGGTATTCACGCTACCGATTATTTCACTAAAATCTTCTTCCCAAGATTACAACCTAACGAGCTAATCCGTGGATTAAGCTTCCCCTTACTCTATGAGTATCCTGAATGAAAAGACCTAGAGCTTTTAAGCTATTATCGCTTACAAAGCCTTTACCCGATCACTCGCTCACAAATGAGTTTATAATTTACTCTACAATTTGAATCGAAAGTGTATCACTCACTAACAAATAATATCTTGGTATTTATATGATTACAATATGATTACACACAAGAATATTTATGAAAATAAGTAAGAAGTGTGAAGTATAAGCTTGATTCTTGATCTTGATTGAATTGCCTTTTTGTGTGAAAATTGGGTTAATTTTCACCAAGGATTTTGGGGGGTATTTGGAGGCTAATTGGTCTTGTTACCGTTGTATTAAGGTTTATGTCTTTAACCATTTGTTTTAAGCAATTTCCCATTTATCCAGAATAAGTCAAAAAGCTATTTTTTGAATTCTGCAGAAAACGATCGGTCGTTTTCTGCATTTCGACCGGTCATTTTATAACGACCTCTCTGGTCAATTTTGGACCAAAAACGATCGGTCGTTCTGTCCAAAATGATCGGTCATTTTTCTGGCAATTTCTCGGTTTTCCCGCTATACTTCGAATGTTCGTAACTTCTTCGTTTTAAGTCTGATTCTGGTTCCGCTTGATCCTTTGGCTTTGTATTTAAGTACTCTATCATTTTGAAGTCCTGAAATATACATTTTCTATTTTTGGAAAAGACAAAGCATTATATCATCGAAATAGAGAAATCGTAAAATCATTAATACATAATCAAACGTATAATCAAAATCAATTATTGAACCCATGGTTCAACAATCTCCCCCATTTTAATTATGACAACATAATGATGATTTTACAAGTATAAAATATATCTCCATGGTTACTCAATCCATTGGTTCCTTTCGTCCAACCATCTAATCCTTCGCTCGAACTCATATGTTTCTCATAGTTCTCCACTTTCTCGTCTCCATCTTGTGCTTTCAAAACCCTACTCACATATTGTGTACCAATATTGTGTACAAGTTCTCCTCATTAACATTCCCCAACTCCAAGTTGAACTCGTTAACTTTTCCCATCATCCTCCATTCGTCGACCGCCACATGCGCTAAGTTCGCATGGGACTTTCGACTCAAAGCATCCTCCACTACATTATCCTTTCCCGGGTAATAGTGCAAATCGTAGTCGTACTGTTCCAAATACTCCATCCATCGCCGTTGTCGATATTTAGATCCACGAACAGATAATGCGTCCATATCTTCAACGCATGAACTATTGCCGCTAGCTCTAGGTCATGTGTTGGATAGTTCTTTTCATGAATCTTTAGTTATCGTGAAGCATATGCGATAACCTTTCCGTCTTGCATCAAGACGCAACCCAAACCTTCCTTCGAAGCATCACAATACAATTGGTAACCCTTCCCTTGCTCGGGAATAACCAGTATGGGGGAACTAGTCAACCGCTTCTTGAGCTCTAGAAAAACTTTCTCGCAAGTCTCACTCCACACGAACTTCACCCCTTTCTTGGTAAGGTGAGTCATTAGAGTCGCTAACTTCGAGAAATCCTTGATGAACCGTCGATAGTATCCCGCTAACCCCAAGAAACTCCGAATCTCGAACACATTTTTCAGTTGTGCCCAATTCAAAATCGCCTCAATTTTCACCGCGTCCACCTTTACCCCTTCTTCCGAGATCACATGTCCAAGAAATTTCACCTCATTTAGCCAAAACTCACATTTGCTAAACTTTCCGTAAAGTTGGTGCTCTCTCAGCGTGAGCAACACTAAACGGAGATGCTCCTCGTATTCCTCTCTTGAACTCGAGTAAATCAAGATATCGTCAACGAAAACCACCACAAACTTGTCGAGATACTCCTTAAAGATTCGGTTCATTAACTCCATAAATGCCGCCGACGCATTAGTTAACCCGAATGGCATGACCACAAACTCGTAGTGACCATACCGGGTCCTAAAGGCCGTTTTCGAAATATCCTCATCTTTCACCCTCAATTGGTGATAGCCTGATCGCAAGCCGATTTTTGAAAAGAGCGTCGCTCCCTTCAGTTGGTCAAACAAATCGTCAATTTGAGGTAGTGGGTACTTATTCTTAATAGTCACCCTATTTAGCTTTCGATAGTCGATGCACATCCTCATCAATCCATCCTTCTTTTGCACAAATAAGGCCGGTGCCGCCCACGGTGACGTACTCTGCCTAATAAACTAGCAGTTCTTCTAACTGCTTACTTAACTCTTTCAACTCTGCTGGTGCCAAACGGTACGGGGAATTGGCTATGGGTGCCGTTCCCGGTACCAAGTCGATAGAAAAATCTAACCCTCTCTTCGGTGGTAACCCATGTACATCCTTCGGAAACACATCTCTAAAATCGTCCACTATGTGTGGCCACCTTTCCACTTCCTCGTCGTTATCCACTATCGAGAGACTAGCCAAAAGACAAGATAGGTTGCCCGCAACCCGCTTGGAATAATAAGGAATGAAAGAAAGGGTAGCGTCCCTTTCTCCACGAAAGAACACCTCATCTCCGGATGAAGTTGTAAGGAAAACTTTTCGTCGAACACAATCGATGAAAGAGTTAAAATGAACCAACCAGTCCATTCCAAGTATCACGTCGAATCCTGACATCTCTATGACAACTAAATCAAATATAAACACATGGTCCGTGACCACTATCTCACAAGACCGACACACTCGGTTCAACACAACTCGACCCCCAACAGGAGTCTCTACAACGATTGGGTTCTCTAGAACACCAATTTCTAACGATAAAGAGTCAACTAGACTTCTAGATATAAAAGAACGTGAAGCTCCAGTATCGAAAAGAACATGTGCCCAAGATGAGCACACAAGAACCATACCTTGTACATTTGCCGGGTCTCCTTGATTTGGCAACTGTGCCAAGGCAAATAGACGAGCTTGAATTGGTGGGTTTCCTTGCAGTCCTCGATTTCCCCCATGATTTCCTCGGTTTCCCAGACCTTGATAGCCTCCTCGGTAGTTCCCACGGTTTCCCCCTCCTTGGTGGTTACCTCGAAAACCTCCCCCTTGGTTCCCAGGTAATTGGTGTTGTGGCACAAATTTTGGTCTTCTTGGTGGTGGTGGTGGCAACCTAGGTTGGTTAAAGGGTCGGTTGGTGTCGATTCTTCCTTGTCCCCCGGGACAAACTCTTGCTGTATGTCCAAATCGGTTACACATCCTACATTGGACTCTAGGGCATTCGAATTGTCGATGATTCCCATCTCCATAGTGGAAACACGCTCCCCTCATCACAACGTTTGTCGGTAGTGGATTAAAACCCTTTTCTCCTCTGCCCTGTTGTGGAAAACGCGAATTATTCCCCATATCTCAAGTCCGCTTCTTTTCTTCCCTCGGAGCATTTCCGGTTTTCGATTTCTCCGAGATTCTCTTGCTATGGAGTAGAGCTCCTTCCATAGCTTGAGCCGATTTTACCAACTCATTATAGTTGACATGGCGGGCCGATGCCAATTGCAATGAGATGGTCGGGTTCAGCCCCTTCATGAATCTCCTACATTTTCAGCACCCCCTAGAACCGAGTCTGGGGCATACCTCGAGAGTGAGGTAAACTTTAGCTGGTATGCTTGAACGGTCATACCCCCTTGATATAGTTCATCGAACCGCCTCCTCATTTCATCCTTATAAGAATCGGGAAGAAACTGTCAATTGAACAATTCGATGAATTCATTCAATTCGACGTTGGTTAAGTCATAAGTATCCACGATCCCTAACCACCACTTTCGTGCCTCACCCTTTAGGTGAAACTGAGTCATATTCACCCGTTGTTCCCCATCTACTATCCCCGTTGCCGATAGGTATTTCTCCATTTCGTCCACCCATCCCTCAGCTATGGATGGTTCACCTATCTCATCGAAAGTCGGAGCCCCCAATCGGGTGAAGTTAAGCAATCCATTGTTACTTGAACTCCCAGCTTGTGCATTCTGCACCATCATCTGCACCACCTTCTGAAGGTCGGTCATCACTTGGTTAGCGTTTACCGATTCCGGTCTAGGTGCGTATGTCTCCTCTTCTTCCTCATTCACCCCCTCATATACATTCTCAACCTCTACCTCCACCTCGGGTTGCTCAGGTGGTGGGGCACTAGCGTTACCTCTTCCCCCACGACCTCTTGTAGCCCTTCTTCCTCGAGTTGCTCCCCGCCCCCTTGGAGCTCTTCTTCCTCTTCCATTTGCTCCACCTCGGGTAACCGCACCGCTTGATGGTGGTGCGCTCCCGCGTGTAGCTGGTCCCCTTCCACTACTCCTTGTGGTAATAGCCATTACTACATACATTTAAAACCGACACTTTAGTTGTCTTACTCGGCACTACTACTCATACATGTATATTCATACATGATAAAAGCTCGGTTTACAAATTAATCACTTTATCAATATTTCTAAGGTTCCAAATCATAGCATACTAAAATACGAAGCCAACGCTTCAAGCGGAATCAAATTCGGAGTACAAACGAAGGAGTTATAAACATTTGAAGTATAACGAGAAAATCGCAAAATTGCCAGAACACGACCGATCGTTTTGGACAAAACGACCAATCTATTTGGTCCAAGTATTACCCGAGAGGTCAGAAAAATACGATCGGTCGTTTTGACAGACGACCGATCGTTTTTTGGTCCAGAGAGGTTTGAAAAATTCGACCGGTCGTTTTGACAAAACGACTGGTCGTTTTTCTGCAGAAAATTATAATGTTACAAATATGTAAAATTCTTCAACACTTGTAAATTCCCTACAATACAAGGAACGTATCACGGAACTACATCATTTTAGTCCACAACATTTCAACATCCATTCGAATAAAATGCTCATTAACACACAAGTTAATAATTTGAAAACATACAACCTAAAACCATCAACTACACAATTCTCGCACTCTAATAGTTCGCTACTACTAGACATGCAAATTTATACCTCATACACACTATATCAAACTACACACGCATACAAAGGACACAAAAGTGCGAGGGATAACCCATCATGATACGTTATTCTAAAGCACTCGAGCGTCCTCGCATACTCTAGAAGTCCACATCGCTAAGGTATTCCTTCACACATACTGACGAGAGGTCCTCTCACTAGTTTGGCGAGCCGTGATCAACAAGCGTCCTCATTGTCCCCAAGTTGCCTCTCATGTGGACTTTCCTTTCATCAACTACTACTAAATTCTAGCTACATGTCTTAAGGTAAATGCAACCCCCGTTTTAGAAAAAGTTTGAATTTTTTTGGAAAAGTTTTGTGAAAATGATACGATGGAACTTGGTCCAATGGTTACCCATCTTCTCGTCGTCCCAAAGTATACAAGAAACTAGTTAGCTCTGATAGCAACTTGTCAGGCTCCAAAATCCACATGACACGAACATCAAGGCGTGACCTTTTTAAACAAAAGAAAATAGAACATGTTGGTACAAAATTTAAAATTTTAAAAGAAAACACTTGCTAGCTAAAGGAACAATTAAATGAATAAATATAAAGTTTGCCAAACGCGGCTACAAGACAAATGGTTTTAACAAAATTATATAAAAAAGAAATGAACAAATGTAATTTGCCCGTAGGCTACAACCTCAAATAAAAACTAGTCTAAGCGAAAATAAAGCAACTAAAAGATGCCCCAAGCCCATGCGATACTGCGCTAATGTTCTTATCCGAACGTGTCAACCTAAGTTGTACCTGAAAGACAAAACTGTAACGGTGAGTCCCACGCATATACATAGACGGGACGGCACCACAAAATACCGTCACTCCATCCCATAAATGCAAGAACTCACAAACGACAACTACGATAATCAACATATAAAAAGAAATATAATAACATCCTACAACGAGATAAATTAAATAACTTCAACACACATCTATAGCATACATGTAACTCTCACGCCACCTATCCCACTCCGTAAGGTAGGTCATTCCCTATCCCTTTGGCCGTCTTATGTCCCCGGAATTAGGGAGAGACATAGACCATTGCTAACATAAAAATAGATTTATAATGCGCACTTGGACCTCTCACGCCACTCGTTCCAGTCCGTAAGACGAGTCATTCCCTATCCCTTCGGCCGTCTTATGCTCCCGTAATTAGGGAGAGACATAGACCATTGTTAACAATGAAATAAATATAGTGCACATTGGGACCTCTCATGTCACTAGTCCCAGTCCGTAAGACGAGTCATTCCCTATCTCCTCGGCCGTCTTATGTCCTCGGATTTAGGGAGAGACATAGACCATTGCCACTATTCTAAATCACAAGGCCTCGGTCAATAATATAAAACCATTCAATTATCACATTCACATACGTCACTCTAACGTAATTCAACATAACCCATAATCATATGTGCTAGATTCACAACTAGCCAAACAACTCCAATAATATAAAATCTCATTCAGGCATTTTAATAAACACCTTGTATGCATAAAGTACATCATCTTTATTCAATATAAATTTACCCAATTTCATCAACTATATAATAACATAATCAACTCCTAAATCATGCAAACCCATCCATAATCTCATTAATTCGAAATTAATATGTCTCAAGTCTCAACTTCTACAATTCAAACAATTGAATTAAAATTACAACAAATAAACCACAATTAACAATAAACACAAAACCAAAACCTAACATACACCCTCGTCTAGTCGCAATGGATAACACCCGTTACCTTAGAGCGTAGAGGAGATGCTTCCGGTAAGAACTCACTAATGGTGGTTTCTTCTTCTTCTTCTTCTTCTTTTTCTTTCTTTTCTCTCTTTTTCTCTCTTTTCTCTTGTTTTAGGTTTGTTTTTGGTTTAACGAATTAAAAGTGGGCTGAATTGAAGATGTTCAAAACTGTTTTTAGAAAGTTTGTGATAACGAACTATTTGGTTCTCAAAATTTTAAAAGCTAACTCATGATCCGAAAATATTACTTTACTACTCAATAATAAACAATCTTTAGAAACAAAACTATTGGTTTCTTTTTATTTATAAAATTAGTAACAGGTTTTAAAAATAAGTTTTTCGGAAGAGTTTCGGTTTTTGGCTAAAAATTAGTCGAGTGACCGGTTTTAGGTAAAATTTGTATAAAACGTTTTTGAATAAATTAAATCATGAATAAAACCATTTATAAAAATATGGGATCTTACATTATTACTTTTGGTGATGGACGATTTCTCAACTTGTTGGCTAAACTTGAGAATCTGGAATTGATAAATCTGGGTTTTAGTACTCTTCTAATGTTGTTTGGGAGATGGAATTTTACATTTGGTAAAAGGTGTCTAAAAGTTATGAAATTTAGCTAGAATATGAAGAGGTTATTCATGAAGAATCTGCAACTCGTATCGGTGTGTTCAGGTTGGCACATAATTACTTACGTGTTTCCAAAACTTTACCCATGTCCAGATTTTTATATTATGACAGCTACGATAACATCAGGAAAAACCTCTTTTTGGCAAAGCGAACGACACCCAATTTTATTGAAATTCCGAGAGGAGGTAGAATATTCGATTACAGGTGTTTGGGCGCTAAAATCGTACATTTTGGGTCTACGAGGAACGAGATATGATATTTTAAAGTTTGGTAAACTTTGCTGTCTGTATTCGACTTGGACAGGTTTGACAAGCTGGATAAAAATCTTAGCGGCACCAAGGAAACAATCTCAGAATTGTAAAATATTTTGTGGAAAGATAGATGGGACATTAGGGATAGATTTGGGACTTAAATCGGTCCATTTGGAAAAACGGGCAATGAATTATGATTTTTTAAATTTGGGATTCTGCCCATACTTTTCTGCTTTGACAGCTAAACTGCTGTGTATAAAAACAGATATTTGCAATAGAAGTACGTTTTCTATTTGGTTGAAATTTGGTTTTCTTGTAAGGGACTCAGATACGGGTTTTTTTGCACAAAAATCACAACATTTGGATAAACAGGCACCGAGATACGACTTTTTAAAATCCAGTGAGTTGGGCTGTCATGACGGGACCTGGACAGAATCGAAGAACCGGAGTAAAACCAGTTTTCCACTTAGTAAACGACGTCCAAATTTGATAAAACTTGGTGATGTCATACCTAATACGCCACAGAATGTTTTGAGAATGACTTCGTTCAATTCGGACGCACGGTTTGGGAGTTATAATTTTCTGAAATTGGCTATTGGTATCCGTGTGTGTAATTATGGTTCCAAACCGCCTAGTGCTTATATTGATCCTTATTGGAAATATTTCGAATGTGGTTATCTAGAAGAGAATGATACTCGAACTGGGTCTGTAAAAGAATTTTTTAGTATTGGTGGTGATGACTTCGATGCGTATTGTGATCAGGTCTTACATGGGATATTTCGAGATGATATTTAGTTCTTTTGGGATTTTTTGTTCGGTCATGTGCCAAATATCCGGAAAATAATCATTTTACAGTTTGGAAGAGCTTGATCGGAGCTCCATATGACCGTGCTAGAGGATGGAAGAGTGTGTTTGGTCTTCCGCCGGACCGGGGGAGACAGAACGCACATGTGAAACTATTTGCCGGATATCGTACTTGAGATCAAAATTGAGTCCAAGGTTGTTCTTAAGAGGTATGGAATGATAAGACCGGTTATTTTTGTTATCATTATTATTTAGTTGGACTTATTTGCTATTTTGTTATTCACATTATTAGTCCTTTTTGAGATTATTTGTAGAGAGTTTTATCTCCTTGTTATGTTATGAATGTATTAGTTATGAAAAATGGTGTAACCCTATTCTTTTATCTCTCCTAAATTCTCTGTTTCTCGTTTATATTTTCTCTATTTTTCGTCTAAATTTCTTCAATGCTTACGGGTTTTATCATAATATAATCCGCTCGTTGGACTCTTGAAATAATGGGTCACGAGTGAACGGGAATGTTAAACTATATTATCCCATATGGAATAACAATCTGATGGATACCCAATTGTTTGATAGTGCCAGCACAAAGAATAATTTTATTTGTTATTTGGTCATCACTTAGCCAAAAGAGAACAAAGTTATTAAAGACAACTCGTCTACTAATGGAAATTCCCCTCCATTTTGATTCGGGAGTGATTCGAATCCGCTACATCAATACATTATACAATGCACATGCATTATTAACTTAAAACCATTGATCAACTTTGATCCTACGGTTAAGAGAATCCATATATCGAGCCTTTACCAAACATAAAACGCTAACCTAATCTTACAGTTTAGTACTCATTATTCATTTTGTTAAGTAAACTCCCCTTAGTTTTGTTTATTTTTAAATATTGATCAAGTTAAAAAAGAATGTCCTCTTTCGAACTTTCACTTATAAAAAATAAATGAGTAGCATAAGGAAATTGAAAATATGGCAGGCAAAGTTATCTAGCGGATCAGAAAGAGAAAATATATATGTTAACGTGAATATTTGCATATACAATGTGCATTATAAAGTTGATAATCAAACTCATCATCCAATGGAATTAAACTATTAATGCTGGTGGAGTAACAAAATGCAGCTAAATCAACTCCCTTTTGGATAGCCTCCATGTGCATAGTAATTCAATACTATCATATACTATACGATGATATATAGAGAGTACGTACGTATACGACTTTTTAACTCATTAAATGGAGTAATACACTAGAGTATTTGTGAATTGTGACCATCTTTGTTTCGTATATTTTTTTAAGGGACAGTTTTGCATATTCATTATTTGCACACATTCTTTCGAACACATGTTTTTGGACATGTTAAATCTGTATTACATTTTTATCTCATCTTGGATGAGAGGACTACAACTTTAATACGATTCATGACCAGAGAACCGAAACATAAATATTTATTCCAAATATTTTCAAACTTCTTCTAAACGTCACTTCTGCTAAAAATTAAAAGGAAGCATTCATGTAAACGGTGTAATTGACCTTTAGTCAAACTATCAATCTTTTTATTATACTTTTCAAACCGAAATCCATATCAATCAATCAACTATATCTTCAACACTAACTCCAAAGTCACACTAACTCTCTAAAGTCCAAGTAATCTCTTTAAACGTTAAACAAACGGAAAACATTAGCCAGTGGACCCTACAACAAAACCAAAGTGACCTATATACATAACCGTTTCCAAAACACTTTCTCAAACCTGTTTCACTCTTTCACCAAAATAGCACTTATTTCCACTTATAGTAAACTCACCCACCTTGTATCTCCTTCATTTCTAGATTTAGAGAGAGAGAGAGAGAAAGAAGTTGAAGCAAAGAGCAATGGCAAGGGGAAAGATCCAGATCAAGAAGATCGAGAACGCGACTAACCGACAGGTCACCTACTCCAAACGCCGCAACGGGCTGTTCAAGAAGGCTGGTGAGCTAGCTGTACTATGCGATGCCAAGGTGTCCATTATTATGCTCTCGGGAACTAACAAGATCCACGAGTTCCATAGCCCTGACCATGTCACGTACGTTGCGTTGTGTTATACGTTGTTAATCTAGAAAAGTAATCATTAGGGTTTCGTTGTTTTTGGTTTTTTGTAATTTTTTCCTAGTGTTTTCTAGTGGATTTTCTCTTTTTTTTTTTACTTTATATTTCTTCCCTCTAGTGGATTTTCTCTTTTTTTACTTTTTCTTCCATGAAGTTCTCATATTAGGGTGATCCTTTTATGGACGATTTATTTTTTTGTTTTTCAGGACTAAGCAGTTGTTTGATCAGTACCAACAGACGATGGGGATCGATCTCTGGAGCTCGCATTATGAGGTCGGTTTTTTTCTTTACTTATCTTTCTTAATTATAGTTATTGTTCCATGTTAATTAACTTGGTGTTTGTTAGGTTTCCTAGTGGGGTTAACAACTAGGTAAGAATTTGTTTCTTCTACAAAATGAGATGTGATTATGATGGATCTGCTTATACTATTATTGATTTGAACGGAAAACAAAAACTTATTTTCAAAGAAGAGTCAGGATATATTACTGATTATTATATTTTAGAAAAAAAAATAGGAAGGAAGTAAATAGTTATAAGTTTACGAAATACACTTTTTACTGATTAATTAGATGTAGCAATAGTGACAATATTAGGAAGTATGCAGATCGATATGAGGATGATCTCGCAATTTGAGCATCTAATTTTCTGTTGCCGGTATAGATTATAGCCCTATACTCTTTATTAGCAGTATTATTGTATAATATAGTTTGTTAGTTTTTAAAAGTACTCCAAAATAAGAAGAAAAAACATTTCCTTCAAAATTACAAATAAAATAAAATCATACATGGATCTAACTTAAGAACTTGTGTATCTTTAAGTAAATAAGCAAATAACAAATTACCTCGAAGGTGAAAACCCAAATATTTGGGAGAATAAAATTCAACAAAAATTAAATTATTTTAACTACCTTAATCAAATAAGCCCTTAAAATGAACACATTATGGAGTATCACGAACTAAATAGGGATATAGTGATCAAGGCTGAGATTCGTCGAGGTGGGATAAACTTGTATGGGGAATCAAATATTGACTAATTTATAATCTCAAGCTCGACATTTATAGTTACAAGCTGAACTTTGTTAATAATATAATTGCCCGAGCAATGTCTTGCGATTTAAATGGGAGACGGTAGACTCTTGGAGTAAGTGCTGATATTGATGTAATTTGGATAACTAAATGTTCCTTATCGGAAAAAAGAAGAAGAGGAATTGTGGATGAAAAGCCTTCAACAACGCAACAAATGGATCAAAATAAACAAACCTGTGAAATATTAGACGTGTTTCTTGTCTCATTTTTAAGGTTTGATGTGATAAGCCAAGTTAAAGCACAATATCGTTGACGAATAATACAAATGAAAGCTGTTGATGTTACTATAAAGTTCCGCATTTACTATAATACTAGCTTTCAGTATTCTCTCCAAGTTAGAAAATTCCAATGTAGTTACAAATTTTACTTCAACTAAGGGAACTTGCGGTCACACCTTCGCTTTGGCACCAAGGTGTAGGCAAGCTCAAGTTGCTCGCTTTTGGTATTTTTAGCGTCTACTTGTTTGATTTTTGGGTATTGTGTTAAACTTTAAGAGCATGGAAGGGATAAATAGGTGCAATTTTACTGTACCATTTTTTTTAAGAATAACTAATATTATGATTGATGTAAAACATGTTACACAACAATACAATAAGAAAAGACCGAAAAGGCTACAACTGTACATGGAGGAAACTATATGCATCATTTTGCATAGATAACTTAATTGTTAGTCATATCCTTGTGACATGGTCAATGTTTTTCCCCGTTTTTGATTCTGTTTAGTTGTAAGGCAAGACTCGCGTCTCATGTGATGCGAGTTTCATCTTACAGAAACTAATATATCTATATCAGGAGAAATACGAATATGTTTTTTTATGGTAGTTATGTTCTTCTTAGTGTCTTGAATATGTGTAGGCTGAAGATAATGCATAACAGAAACTAATACTTATATCTTATTAAGAACTTTAATCCTTTTGTATTTTTTGTGTGTGGAAATTAAGCATGAGATAACATTAACAAAAAGGGTACAATCGGAGGCCTTGATGGTACATGTTGCGCATCTAAGACACAATAACAAAATTAAAAGTGAAAATAAAACAAAAAGACGAATAAAAAAAATAAGTCAATTTTTATCAAAATAGCTTGAATGAAATCTTTGAATTTTTAGAGCAAATAATATTCTGATGTGTGCAGGAAGGTATAATATCAGTGAAACATACCTCAGACACACAACTTAACAAAGTGGAGTAGCCTTGAAATACGAGCCCTTTCCAGACTATTGGCTTTGCATGTTTAATTGTAAAAGTATATAAATTCTCACTACATTCGATTCATTTGATTTCTGCAGAAAATGCAAGAGGATTTGAGGAAACGCAAGGAGATTAACAAGAATCTACGGCAGGAAATCAGGTAATTCTTTGGATCATATTTCTGTTCATAATTTTTTTTCCAGATGATGTTTCCAATTTATAGATTTCGTTTATGACTCATGTTACAGGCAGAGGATGGGTGACAGCTTAAGCGAACTTGACCTTAACAAACTTCAAACTCTTGAGCAAGATATGGAGAAATCTTTGGAGGCCATTCGTGGTCGAAAGGTTCGTTAGTTTTACTATAACTTAAGGGTCTAAAACTTTAATGCTATGGAGCTATGGTTGAGCCAATTTCTTTTTATGGAAAAAGAAAGGGGGAAATTGCATCTTGATAAACAAACGTTTAACTACTCTTATCTTTATTATGCTAAGATGTTATTTCTTTATTGCTTCTGAAAAAAAATATTGTGGATACTTTGCTTTTATATAATTGCTAGTTAATGAAACACATATAGTGCAAGAAAGTGCTACACGGGAGAGGCGCTAATTCTCCATTGATTTGTCTGTAGCTTTTGACGTTGCCCGATACTTTTGGCCTATATACTCGCTCACTTTCCAAAAAGAAATTGAGAGTCTACTGACTAGTACATAAACATTTCATTTAACTTGGAAACCAAAAAGTAATAAAAATTGAACAGCTCGTGATCTAATGTTTTAGGTGTGTGTAATTGTACAAATTATATAACTTGCAACCCACATTGTGGTTGTTCAATTGTGGTATAGATTACAAATTCTTGAACTTTGAATAACTCCCAAAAATATATGAATTTATAAGACTGGTATGAACTTGTATAGTTTTAAAATAATTGTGTTATCAAATTAAGGTCCTCTAATTGAACTCATCCGGTTGAAAGTTAAGAACAAAAAAGTTCATCAATTTAAGAACTCATCCGGTTGAAGTATCTTATTTATTGGAACGTTCTTTCTCTTGTCAAATTTTGTAGCTGATATGCCTCCAAATGTATACATACTTACTGTAGTAATTTGAGTGACTGGCTCACAAGCTCTTTGTTTATATCGTAACAACTTAACCTTGAACAAGTTTTACCTGGGGAAAAAAAACACTACATTGAGGCTACCAATTTGTGAGTTTGCTTTTTTTTTCCTTTAGTGATTGCTTTCTACGGTCAAAGGTCTCTAATAGGAATTTCCCGTTTCAATTAATTGCAGTATAAAGTGATTGGTAACCAGATTGAAACTTCCAGGAAGAAGGTTAGTAATTTGTCATTCTAAATGTTATAAGTAATAACTTTTTATTTCTTCTCTAATTATCTCTGTTAAGATGCTCTATTATCGTCTGCTTCACTCGCATTACAGGTTAGGAATGGGGAAGAAGTGCACCGAACCCTCCTACTTGAATTTGTAAGTCGCTTCAACTTTTTTTATATGTATTCTTCTTTATAAAATCTAGTCGTTTACCCCTATAGTCCTTTATTGCCTTCAGAACCAAGCACTTAAAATTACTGATTGTGAATAAGTTATAACTAGCAACTACTTAGCCCTCAAACAATTAATATGGTAACCTTTAAATCATTCAAGCTTTGGTTTGGTTCACATTGGCTTCTGGAAACCCCTCATCTGTTGATTTCAATATTGCCCACATTACCTATAAAGTCCCTTATTTTTTCCTTTTTAGAGATTTGATCTGCTTATATTATATATGTTTATTCTATTATTTTCCCTGATTTACTTGGACAGTTTGTTTTTATATGTTTGCCATCTTAGTTAGGGCCGGGCTTTTCCCAATTTAATTGAGAAAAATCTCGTGCAACAGGCAAAACCTAAATGAAATGGTATTCTGGTATTAACAGTTAATTAGTAACACCTTGGTATTTTCAAACAAGAAAGTGAGGAAACTATAGCTAGTTCTGAAAACTTGTTTCAGTTTTACCTCTTTCTGCTCTTCATATGGTATTATCTTTGGGAGATTTTTTTTACATACTGTAATTAATCAGCGTTACGAGGGACGTGGTATTGTCAATTCCACGTCTGTGTGGCACGCTGCCAAATTTTTATTTTTATTTTTGTTTTTTTTGTTTTTCTTATTTTATTTCTGTTTTCGTATATAAAAAACTTCCCCAATTTTACCCAAAAACATCTCCAATTTTATCCGGAAAAAACTCTAACTATCAACCATCAAACTCCTTCCTATATCAAATTAATATATTTTTTTTATCAAATCAACATCAGTTTACCACTACAATTATCCTCAATTTTACCAAAATAAAAAAACTCTCACAATTTGCCCAAAAAAAAACTTTTCCAATTTTACCAAAAAAAACTCTAACCATCAACCATCAAACTCATTCATATATCAAATTAATATATTTTTTTATCAAATCAACATCACTCTACCAATACAATTATCGTCAATTTTACCAAAAAAATAAAATTTATTCCAATTTACCCAAAAAAAAAAAAAATTCCCAATTTTATCCAAAAAAACTCTAACCATCGATCATCAAACTATTCTTATATCAAATTAATATATTTTTTTATCAAATCAACATCACTTTAGCACTACAATTATCCTCAATTTTACTATAAAAAAAAACGTCTCCCAATTTACCCAAAAAAAAACTTAAATTGGGGAAGGTTTTATTTTGGTAAATTGGGAGAGGGTTTTTTTTGCGTAAAATTGAGGATAAATGTAGTGGTAGAGTGATATTGATTTGATAAAAAAATTATTAATTTGATATACGAAAGAGTTTGATAGTTGATGGTTAGAGTTTTTTTTTGGGTAAAATTAGTAAAAAAAAAAAATTTGGTAAATTGAGATATGTTTTTTTTGGTAAAATTGGAGATAATTATAGTGGTAGAGTGAGATTGATTTGATAAAAAAAAATATTAATTTGATATATGAAGCAGTTTGATGGTTGATGGTTAGAGTTTTTTTCGTATAAAATTGGAGAAGTTTTTGGATAAAATTGAAAAAGTTTTTTATATACGAAAAAAAAAAAAAAAAAAAAACAAAAACAAAAAAAAAAAAAAATTGGCAGCCACGTGGCATGCCACGCAGATGTGAGATTGCCAATCCCACATCACTTATATCGCTGAGTAATTACATTACCTAAAAGAGAATCTCCCATTATGTTGTCTCAACTTCTGAAACTGTCAATGTTCAAAGTTAAAACTTTATAAGATCATCCTGGAATTGCTCTACGTCTGCGATATTAGGAGCAAATGAGAAAGAATGTATTTGGTGAAGACAATAATGTGTTGTTTGTTTGGCTAATAAAGGTTGTACGTACATGCTATATAGATTTAATTAATTTTCTTCCACCATTGACCAAAAGAGTTTGAGAGACAACCAAAATCTTTTTATTGAGTTTGCCACATTCAAACTCTCACTAAATGAAGTAGAAATTATATGCATCTTTCTCATAACTAAACCTAGCAAAACATGTAAATCACTAAAAAGGTTATAAAAAAAACACTCTTCTGTTTTTGGTTAATTATTTATGTTTTACTCAACTTTTTTGCGTTTTCGACACCAAAAAATGATAATGTCATAGTTCTATTATTTTATTTGTCATTATCAGAGAAATGATTTGGAAGTCAATTTTTCTCTTGACAAATTTACCGGCTTTTGTGAATGCATCTGTACCGATTTTCTATTCACTTCTTATTGGTATTAAATAATCAGAACAGGGATTTGATCCATATATATATATCATATTATTTGAACTGTTCTGATTTTCTTACTTTAGATTTACAATGTTTTAAAAAGCGCGCTTCCTAGTGAAAAAACTCGATTCAAACTTTAAAAAAAGCATAATATACTTGCTTTTCCGTTTTTAGTCCGCTAAAAGCGTAATCTCTAACAAAAACGCTCTAGAGAAGATTTCGCTTTTTAAAACAGTGCTATGGAAAGTGAGTAGAAAATAAATAATCTTTTTTTTGCTAATAAAATGGTAAACAGGATGCAAGAGAAGAGGATCCACACTATGGGCTAGTGGACAATGGAGGTGACTATGACTCAGTGATTGGGTACACCAATGAGGGAGAGCCACGTATGTTATCCTTGCGCCTACAACCTAACCACCATAACCTAGCATCTGGAGGTGGTGGAAATGGTCTCACCACGTATGCTTTGCTCTAATAAAACCCTAGGTCACAACCATGGACTCATTTCCCACTTGTCACATGTTTCTTTTTATAACCAAATGTTTTACTTTAGCTACCTATATATATATATATATATATATATATATACACTAGCTAGAGTATGTTGTTGTATGATTAATTTGTTTGGGGTCTGGTGTGGACATGGTGTTTATCTTTATTTGAGTTTTGCAAGGATGTTGTGAGTTCAAATGTTAACTTGTGTAGAGTATTTTTAATCATAAGAACGATATGTGAGTTTGTTCAATTGCATTTTATTTTTCGATTATAGGTGAACTATTTTAGTTTTAGTTTTAGTTTTAGTTTTAGTTTTAGTTTTAGTTTTAGTTTTGTTAAGCTTATTTTATGATTCAAAACTTTCCTTTAGCTTTAGATTAATGGAACCAATTTTTTCTGCCTTGGGAAATGCAACTGATTGGTTCCTTGACATGTTCTGTCAAATGAACACTATTTGTCTTGCGTTCTTAAGGCTATAGGGGTTTTAGTTGAGGACATATTTACCTTCGAGGTCATAAGAGCAACCAAATCAGTTAATTTATACGTTTTATTATATTTAAAATAAAAAAATAAATTTTTACAACTTATAAGGAAATATTTTGTTTTATACAAATTATCGGTTTGCTTATCAATTTCTCTATCACAAATATATAACTCATTTTTTTATTATTTTATTAATTTATATGTGAAAAATACAAATAAAATAGAGATAATAAAAGAAAAGTAAGAGAGAAATTTTTTTATTTTAATTATAAGAGAACATATTGATCACTTGTATTTGAGCGATATTTGAGTTCATGTAGACCACTACCATCAGTTCCCTTATATACTCATTTACCTTAAATATGAGAACATTGTTCTAAATTTGTATACACATCAGTTTCGTTATCTATTAACTTAAATTTATATGTATTCAAATATCACTCAAATATAAGGGATAAAGATGTTCACTTATAATTAAAATAATAATTTATTTCTCTTAATTTTCTCTTATTCTCTCTCATTTATTTGTATTTTTCACATATAAATTAATAAAATAACAAAAAGATATAGTTTTGATAGAGAAATTGATAAAAAAGTTGATAATTTGTATAAACCAAAACGTTTACTTATAAGTTCTAAAAGTGTATTTTTTATTTTAAATACGAGAAAATTTGTAAGTTATTTAATGTGATTGTTCTAGTAAATTAATTTGGAAATTGATAGAAGTATATTAAAATATAGTAATATTTATTTATCATAATAAATTTGATAGAGAATCTGAAAAATGTATAAAGTTAAACTGTTATCTTAAAAATATAAAAGTGATACTAATTATATTAAATATGAGAAAAAATGTGAGGAAACTAGTGCGCAAAAAAACTGATGCGTATACAATTTTAAAATAATGTGCTCGTATTTAAGATAAATTTATGATATAAGCAAACTGACGTGGTTGCTAATATTGGTTTGTTCCCTATCAGGGGGAAGCTAAGTGGGGACGATCGGGTGCCACGGCACCCCCCATAATTTTAGAAATCCCAAGTGACGCAAATTTTTTTTAGTACAATTTCTTTTTAGGTGTAGATTTGGCACCTCCATAAAAATATGCTACTTGTACATATATTTTGGCACCACCCATTTACACATCTTGGCTTCGCCCCTGTTCCCTATGGTCTTTCTAAACGAAAACAATAGAAGTTCTAAATTATATCTTTAGTTATATTCTTCAACCTGCTTAAAAAGGTAAACTTTCAGTTGGTAAGTCAGAGTGTTATCTCACTAATGGCTCATGCCACATGTCCCAAATTCAAATTGATTCCATTTTGTCCAGCTCTTTCTCAGAAAAAGAGGATCGCTTGTTTTTAGGGGTGGTATATAGGGTCGGGTTCATACCCAAAACCCTTATATGTACCCCAATCCCGACCCGAAAGGAACCGGGTAGTGTGTATTCCCAATATCCCATTCCGAGAAATATCAGTCCGGTCGTTAACCAACCGGTAAAGATGATATAATCCCAATTCGCACAAACTCTTTAAGGGAAATTAAACAAAAGATGTATAAAAGTTTGTAAGAGGACTACTTACAAAGACAATTGAAAAAATATATATAAAGACTAATGTTTCTTAATACAACACAGCCCTAAAAATGTTAAAGAAAAAACACAAATTATAGATTAACAACATGAAATAGCATAAATAAATGTTTAAACATTCAAACTTGCTGCTAAGAGCATTCTTAACAACCTCTCTAATTTTTCTCTCTACATATGACTATATATAGAAATCTAAACTCTGTATATCTTATGTTTTAAAATAGTGCACAACAGTACTATATAAATTATATATATATATATATATATATAAAAGAAAACTTTTTTGGCCCTTTTCTTTTCTTAACTAAAACTAGATATTAGTTTGAGAAACCTGAAGGTTGTAGAACTAAACATATTTAGGTAGATAAGAAAAAACAACAAACAACGCTTGTGAAACAAAATAAATAAATTTAATTTCCCATTGTATATTGTGAGATGAAATTATGTAAAATACCTAAAATAGATAAAAATAGATAAGACATTGCTGCATTCCTTAGTCTAAGAACTAACCGACTCTTGTTACTTCAGGATTTGAAGACGGGCCAAAATTCTACAAAATCAGCACCATGCTAAGTACCGAATCCTAACCTTTTTTTCTATTAGCCAAACATTCAAATAAAAAGTTTTTTTTAAGTACAATAATTCAGAATCCAGCACCATTAATCTGAATACAAGAAAATCAAAATCTTTATTAAAACAAATTTGATCTCATTGAAAAAATCACACAGATTAGTACTATGTAACAAGTGATCATTAATAAATAAATATCAAAAAAAATTAATGAGAAACGAATCCCCAACAAAGGTAAAGAAAAACAACTCACACAAAAAAAAAAATTATTTTATTTTCATCATTTGGAGTAATTTCGAATTAATCAAACGAATCCTTAGTACGTTGTATGACTATTCAGGGGAATGAGATGTAGGCGTCGACAAGATTTTTGATCCTTTTTGGATGAGAGAAAAGACCACATGAAATAGAAAGAGAGTAATTTCATGGGAGAAAAAGAGACTATATGTCTAGAGAGATAAAGAAAAATGAAAACGTGATAGAGAAAAGAACGTGGACTCTTTTTTTATTGGCAGTTGACTGATTAAAAAAATTGTAGATATTTCTAAATTGACTCTCCACATGTGAATAGTAAATTTATATATATATATATATATCTATATTTTTTTTTCTTTTTTTGAAGATAAAGAGGCCACCAAAATAGGCTGATGAGTAATCAAATTTCTCTATATATCTACATATAGTGATAAAGAGCCAAATTAAATAGACGGTTAAGAATGCTCTAAAGTTTTAATATTTAAACGTTTGTAAAGTGAATACAAAGTATCATGCTAAGCTAAAATAATTAAAAGTTAGATTGCCTAGTATTTTTGAGCTAATTATTTAATTGGAACTAATTATATACTATATTTCATTTCAAAAAATGTGACACTAAAGTATTAATATAAATAATAGAATAAACTAATAACAAAAATATAACTAGTGTAAGGGAAGTTTTGTTTTAGATGGCTACGTTTAGTTGATGTGCATTATAGGAGAAATTACCAATACATACAATTTTACAAATCTAATTAACAAAACATATTATCTCAAACATTTTTTTGCAAAGTTACAACTAACTAACTAATAAGTGGGAAAATTTAAAAATTTAAAAATTCAAAAATATTAGTACAAATTTATTTTATTTTATTTTTAAAATAACGCTTTTTTAAAAACATAACTTTTTTTAAAAAAATTAACTTTTTTTTTAAAAAAAAAATTATTTTTATAAAAAAAAATTACTTACTTTTATAAAAATTATTTTTAAAAAATTCAAAAAGTGCGTGCATACATGTAGATATGTGCACTTAAAAAAGTGTGCATACCGGTATGTATGCACATTTCAAAAAATGTTATTTAAAAAAAAATTAATAATTATTTTTAATAAAACTTCAAAAAGTGCATGCATATCTGTAGATATGCACACTTCAAAAAGTGCGCATACTTGTAGGTATGCACACTTCAAAAAATATTTTATTTTTAAAAAGTTAGTATTTTTTCATAAAAAATTATTTTTTTTTATAAAAACTTTAAAAAGTGCGCATACCTAACACACTTCAAAAAGTGTGCATAACATACATTTAGGTATGCATATTTTGATATTTTTCTAAAAGAAATATTTTTAAAAACAATTTTGACGTTTTTTGAAAAAAATTAGTATTTTTAAAAAAATATGTTCTTTTTAAATAAAATGTTAATATTTTTTATTTTTTATTTTGTTAATTTGCTAGTTAGTTAGTTAGTTAGTTGTATTTTTTGATAAGAAATGTTTGGGGTTGTATGTTTTGTTAATTAAGTTTGGTCAATAGTATATTTTAGCCGTTGCCTCTACATTACAGTGTTCAGTCATTATTAGGATCCATTGGTTCGGTTTCAACATTTACTTTCAAAAGTAAAAACATCTCTTTTTTTTGTGGGTGTGGGAATTAAGCAGTGACTGTGACTATATCATTAAACAAGAGAAATCTTGGTTAGTACAGATTGCTAATTCAAGCCAAAAGTATTATGAATGTATATAGTTAATTACAAACTTACAAAAATAGACTTTGGAAAGAGGTTGGATTAATTTACTGCAAAATTTCTGGATTAACGCGTAAACCGTAGATTAAATCTACGGTTTACAGTTAATCACTGTAAACCGTAGATTTAATCTACGGTCTGTGTGTTTTCACAGATTTTTTCAAATTAAAAATTAAAATAAAAATTCTAATAATTAAAATTAAAATACTGAATATTTTTTTCAAATTAAACATGATTTTTTTAATAAAAAAACTAAATGCCTTATTTTTAAAATTTTACATAAAATAAATTACCAATATTCTAACAATCTCTCAAAATAAACACAAAATTTACACAAAAAAAGTTGATTTGATAAATTTTATGTTTTTTGGTTCATGTTATATTTTTGTCAAGTGTATAAGTTGATATTTATTGAATGATTAACTAAATCGTCAATTTTTGTGAAGTTTTTTTGTTTGTTTTTAACACTTGTATAACGCAATATGAAACATAACTAAGTCGTCAATTTGGTGTCAATCGACAATTTTCTTGAATGAAACAATCATAAATTATATAAATTTCATAAAAGAAATTAACCCAATATGCAAACATGAACTAAATTACATGAACTAAATTTCATAAAACAAATTTATTAAACATTTGTTTACATCATATAAATTTACAACAAATTGGAAAAAATAGTAATTTACATCAAATTAAAAATAAAAAACTGATTATGGACTTAGATCTATATGTTCTTCTTCACTTGCTTTTTGCTTTCCCGATTTCTTTTCCAGCGCCATATATAACTTGAAATTTGGTCGAAAAAGTTCCTTCCATGGCGCAGCTGTCTCAGTGCGTGTTTGTTCCCACCGTGCTATAATTCCTGGCATTGAGAAGATCCCTTCTTCTTTAGGAATAACCTGAGCATAGTGACAACTGTTGACGAACACCATTACAGTCGGGATGTAATGTGTCGTTCCCCGAGGCGGACCAGTATAAAGAGGTAAAAAAGTGGAGTTCCACATGTTTACCCCTCCATTTTGATTTTCCCATAAGGACAACAATACAATTGGCATATTGTAATGAGAAGCAATTAAAAAACCATACGACGGAAATCTCATCCATTTCTCAGCAGGTGCGGGATTTGTAGCATGATAAAAACCTTTCATTTGCTGCAGCTCTTGAAACAATTCACATCTTACCGCGTACCAATCATCTTCCCCATGCTGTTTACCCGTCGCATTTGCAAGTACCCGGAATCCACAGTTACCATCCCCACGCACATCATAAACCGTTTCGATGTAACTATGTAACATGACCCATATTTGGTCACTGTACAGGAAGGTTGGCCTATTGGGGGTGGGTTTAGGGTTCTGGTTTCGCGGCCTCCTAGTTGGGTTTACTCTTACCTCCGGTGTTTCATCCGCCTTGCCTTTGCCCTTGTCCCTACTAGCACCAGCACTCTGTTCCTCCACATACTCCCATCCCGACTTATCCCTCTTACTAGATTTGTCGCCTTTTCTAGGTCTCCCCCTATTTACTCTCACTTCGGGGTCACTGATGGATGTTCTGGCTGGTACGGTTATCTCTCGGAGTTGTGTTTTCATACGCCGTTTTTCAACATTCGTTTTGCTAGAATAAACACTTTTAAACTCTTCTAGATCACCCTCTACCCCATAATCATCGGTGTTCCCATTATCATCAATTACGTCTAATTTTTTCCAGAATGGATGAATATATTCTAGGGGAAGAGGCTTCCCGAATAAAATATGTTCACTCATAATATGATGACAAGGTAAACCGTGAGACAATTTGAAACCGCAAGAACAATTCTCATCAGCCTGGCCACTACATTTTTTGTGTTCTTGAAATAATAAATCAAAGGCATAGTGTGTGATATACGACCTAAGATTTATAAATAGAGGTGTTCGTTCAGAATGTGGAAAATAAGACTTGCATTTATCCAATTTCATCTTAATATCCTCAAACTGTTTTTCTAGAATTCTATTCACCTCTACCCAAACAGTTTCAATCGTGCCAGTATTTGTGGAAAGAGATCTTTTCAGCTTAGCATGTTGTTGTTCGGCTCGATTGCTAGTTCTGTTACCTAGACGTGTTGTGTGGTTGGTATAGCATGCAACAAACTTTTCAGCGTAATCATTTAAAAGCTTGTCTACATACTTAATTACAGCAGGGTACGATTTGTAAGAGGAATTGAAATAAGTTCGGTTATGATTGTACTCCTCTATTGACTCAGAATCAACCAATAAACCCCAATCATCTAGAAACGTTTGCCACTCCTCGTCAGGGATCTTTTTACGGCAGTTTTTCAAAACATTTTTTGCAATATGAAAAGTGCACAAAATATGATGAGAATCGGGAAAAACAACGGACAAAGCATTTGATAAGGCCATTTCCCTGTCGGTTACAAACACCCTAGGTAGTATACACCCCTCCAATGTAACTTTAAATTTTTCTAATGCCCATATATAACTTTCCTTTGTCTCGTCACTCATGAAAACAAAACCTAAACAATATGTTTGGTTCGTTGATGTCATTCCTACGACTTCTAGAAATGACATATTAAAACGGTTTGTCCTATATGTACAATCCATTAACAAGACATCAGGAAAAGCTTTGAACATCCTTATAGAATCGGGGTGTGCAAAAAATAAGTTCTCAAGGCAATGGGTTGATGGGTTCATATTATAGTAGAATGTGTAGCGATGGCTATCCAACAAATTAAACAGTTCCTGTATCGGGTTTCTACCATCTCGTTTTTTAAATTTCAGTCCGGCCAAAAAATTATGTATCGTTTTTGTGTTTGATACATTGTCAGGATTTCGATTTTTTATGGCCTCTAAAATTGCACCAACTTTAAAACTACTTTGCCTTAAAGTTTTAACAATTTCTTTTTCATCTTGGGTTAAACGAGCACGTCGTGCTTTCCCTTGGAGGTAAGTTGGAGGTGGGTGGTTATGTTGTCCATTTTCTACGTGACACATCCATTCACCATTAACTACGTAACCTTTAATGAAAAATGGACAATCTTTTTTCTTTGTACCTGAATTTACGGAAGATGGTTTCTTTTTTTCGTAAACCCCCGATTTATCACACACAATATCAACATACGGTGTTCTGCTCCCATCACCCCCTCCAGACCTACGAATCGTAAGAATGAAACCCCAATTTCCAGCCACATCAGCAAGATCAGCAAGCATTTCATCCCCCCCCTCCAGACCTACGAATCGTAAGAATGAAACCCCAATTTCCAGCCACATCAGCAAGATCAGCAAGCATTTCATCCCTTGTTTCCCAAGTCAATTCATCAACTTCAAAGTGCTCTGAATAATCAGTTAGCTCATCGTTTGAGCCACTGGATGAATTCGCATTGTTGTTATTCCATTGGTTGTTGTCAAAACCATAGTTGTAATTCATTTTCGAAAAGTGTTTGTTTGTATATTTTATTGGGGAGAAATGAGGATTTTTTTAGAGATTTCCGAAATGTGTTTGTGTTTGATTTTATGGTTTGTTAGAATTGGCAAAATTGAGTCATATTTATAGTGTAAGTTTACACTACAAACCGTAGATTACTTTTACGGTTTGTAGTGAATTTTTGGTGTAGTCATTTCCAAACTTTAATAATGCATTGAGTAGTCATTTTCGGATAGGGTTGTCAAGTCATAATAATTCAAAAGTGATAAGGTGTTGTCGGAATTATTTTGATAGATATGGTATCCAATGTCATTTACACTACAAACCGTAGATTACTTTTACGGTTTGTAGTGTTTTTTTTGGTGTAGTCATTTTCAAACTTTAATAATGCATTGAGTAGTCATTTTCGGATAGGGTTGTCAAGTCATAATAATTCAAAAGTGATAAGGTGTTGTCGGAATTATTTTGATAGATATGGTATCCATTGTCATTTACACTACAAACCGTAGATTACTTTTACGGTTTGTAGTTGTTTTTTTTTACGTTATTAACGGTGATTCAGTGAAAAAAGTACATTCGTAAAATGGCGCTGCTTAAATCAGGGGTACAAACCGTACATTACTTTTACGGTTTGCACAGAATCCATGCAAACCGTACATTTAATGTACGGTTTGTATGAAATATGTACAAACCGTACATTAAATGTACGGTTTGTATGTATATTTCAGAATATTTAGGGTTTAGGGTTTAGGGTTTGTAATTTAGGGTTTAGGGTTTAGGGTTTAGGGTTTAGAATTTAGGGTTTAGGGTTTGGTATTTAGGGTGTGTAATTTAGGGTTTACGGTTTACAGTTTAGGGTTTAGGGTTTAGGGTTTAGGGTTTGTAATTTAGGGTTTAGGGTTTGTAAAAACTCAATATTGGTCCTATCAATTAAAATACAGAATATTTTTTACAAACATACGAATCAAATTAAACTTACGAAATTATAACGTACAAATCAAACATAGAAATCAAATTAAACTTACGAATTTATAATATTCCAACCCTAGCTAAGAATAAAACTGACAAATCAAACATAGAAATCAAATACAAAAACAGTGCATTTTTTTTTTTTTGTAACGACTAAATGTTTTCAAGTTGGACATAGGGAGCATCTTTCCCGCCGATGTTAATCTATCCGATGACGGCTCAGCAGACTCTTCGATTTCGTTTAGCTCCGTACGCCGTCTTTGTCGCTGCTGCGATTCTGGATGCGGCGCACGCTCGTGGGATGTAAGTGTCAACCCTCGACTCCAACTATCGGTTGACTGATGACTAGGATGATGCTCGTACGAACCAAATGATTGTCTATGACGACGATGACCGCTTGAACTCGGACCCGGACCCTGATCTGTAGTCGGGGGTCGACCTCCAATCGATCTTCTACCCCCGCTACTAGATTCGCCTTCCCCTCTGCCTCTTTCGTCGGGACGCCGACAACTTGAAGCCCTAGTGTAAGTTCTTGGGTCGTAACGTAGGTCGTCATCACTATCGTCGTCGTCGTCGTCATCGTCATCGTCCTCCTCCGACTGTTCATCAGCTGACCCATACGGATTCATACCCATTTCAGCGAACTCCGCACGTAGTAAGTCCACGTCCGTTTTAGATTTCAGCCGTTTGAACGATTTGAAACTGCGGCGCAACATCGATTTCTGAAGAAAAAAACGATAAAAAACGATTTATTAGTATTGAAATATACAGAAAAAAAATTAACAAACAAATATTAATGAACTTTAACTAGTAGTTACCATTTTATTGAAGACACCCGTATGCTCCCGGAAACCGTGAGATGGCGGGGCAAGTTCAGGTGGGTTTATGAAGATGCGGGTCCTCTCTCTATACCATCTCATGTAATTCGGTGACGTTCCCGTGCCAAATTCGCCGTTAATAAGACGGGTGTGGCGGTCATTCCACACGGCTATAAACTCTCCACAAAGTAAAGGTCAGTCGTGTTTTTGCCCAATCTCATATCTTCTATCCTTGCCGTGACCCCGTTTGGGTTTCCAAATATATGTAGGGACCCACTGCACAAAACCGAATTGTCTCATGAACCTGTCCGCGGGGTGGTACTCAATCTTCTCATTACAAATGAGAGGCACATAACAATGCCACATATCACGGCCCCGCGTGCAGTATTCCGGATACTGATTGAGATTCCCGTAAGGTTGCCACACTATCTGTAATTAGCAAAATTAGAATATATAAACAATGGTTTAAAAATACAAGTAATAAATTCTGCGAACATAAGACCAATGCAAACATATACAACATATAATACGTAAGTTACATATAATACGAAAGTTAAAATTTACCTGTTCAGGCGACATATTATCAAACTGGTCACGTATGTGGACCACATTATGTCCGTAGACATATGGCGTAAGGTTAGTTTGCCTCCACATCTTCCATCTGTAATATACAAACAAAACCCGATAAACAATAAATATAACCGGCAGCTAAGTAAATGATAGATGACACAATAATATAAAAACGCAAATCCAATTCAAAAACTAAATAAATATCATACCTATAACCAAGGGGGAACCTAGGCCAGCCCTCAGGTGGCTCGATATCTTCCGGCAGCTCTTCACATGGTCTTACCGGCAGTAGTCTGGTAATCACCCACATATCCAGAAACATCACCGCCCCGCTTACTCCGCCTGTCTTACAACGTACCACCCTGCATAGATTAGCCTCTAACCAGGCCAGAAGAGCTGATCCCCAACTATACTCAGCACATGTGTCAAAATCCTCCAGAAATGGCAGAGGCCGGAGTGGAATCTGATCACTGCTCTTATCCGAAAACACATGTGCCCCCAGTAATAATAGCATGGCAGCCCTAGACTGATATAGCAAACGATCCCCAGTAGGGTTGGGGGGTAATTCACCGAAGGTGTGTAACATCCAATCAAGTCTAACTGTCAAATAGTTTGTATCGACTTGATGGTCAGCAGGTCTAACACCCAACAAACTCTCAATCATATCCAACCTGCTCTCCTTGGTGTCATTCCGCTCCGACCGGGTAACAGCAAGACCATCAACCCTGAGACCAAGCATAATCTCTACATCCTGTAAAGATATCCCCAACTCTCCACCGACAAAATGGAACGTATGCGACTCATCACGCCACCTATCAACTAAGGCTGTAACCAAGCCTCGGTCTACGGTATAATTACCTATACTGTGAATACCGTAAAAACCAGCCCTAATCATATTTCGAACTACCCTTTCAGGCATCGGTATCTGCCAACTATAATTATAAACCCTAATCTTATTGGCATCTCCTCTACCCGCTTCTTTTCCAGCATCCCAAGTCTGATTAGAAATGTGACCGGTCTGTCGTAAAATGCCTAACCTGCCTTTAATATGTGGACCTGGACCTGGACCTGGGTCTGCCATCCTAACTATGATAACCAAATATAACTCAATTAATGATAACCAAACAATGATAACATAACCAATTAATAACCAATTATTGATAACCAAACAATGATAACTCAATGATAACCAATTAATGATAACCAAACAATGATAACTCAATTATAACCAAACAATGATAACCAAACAATGATAACTCAATGATAACCAATTAATAATAGCCAAAACAATGATAACTCAATTATAACCAATTAATAATAGCCAAAACAATGATAACTCAATTATAACCAAACAATGATAACTCAAATTTTTATTCATAAACCAAACAATAATAACTCAATTTTTTAATCATAACCAAACACATTTAATCATAAACCAAACAATAATAACTCAATTTTTTAATCATAACCAAACACATTTAATCATAAACCAAACAATAATAACTCAATTTTTTTAATCATAATCAAACACATTTAATCATAAAACCAAACAATAATAACTCAATTTTTTAATCATAACCAAACACACATTTAATCATAAACCAAACAATAATAACTAAATTTTTTAATCATAACCAAACACACATTTAATCATAAACCAAACAATCATAACTCAAATTTTTAATCATAACCAAACACACATTTAATCATAAACCAAACAATAATAACTCAATTTTTTAATCATAACCAAACACACATTTTATCATAAAACCAAACAATAATAACTCAAATTTTTAATCATAACCAAACACCCATTTAATCATAAACCAAACAATCATAACTCAAATTTTTAATCATAACCAAACACACATTTAATCATAAACCAAACAATAATAACTCAATTTTTTAATCATAACCAAACACACATTTAATCATAAAACCAAACAATAATAACTCAAATTTTTAATCATAACCAATCCCACATTTAATCATAAACCAAACAATAATAACTCAAATTTTTAATCATAACCAAACACACATTTAATCATAAACCAAACAATAATAACTCAATTTTTTAATCATAACCAAACACATTTAATCATAAAACCAAACAATAATAACTCAATTTTTTAATCAGAACCAAACACACATTTAATCATAAACCAAACAATAATAACTAAATTTTTTAATCATAACCAAACACACATTTAATCATAAACCAAACAATAATAACTAAAATTTTTAATCATAACCAAACACACATTTAATCATAAACCAAACAATCATAACTCAAATTTTTAATCATAACCAAACACACTATTAACAATTATCAACAATTGAAATTAACCAAACACAAAAAAAAAACATGCAAAATGGGACAAATATCAACAATTATTATAATTTCTATAATTAATATAAACAAACAACAAACAATTATATATAGCTAAGTGAATTATGGTTTTGCATATTTTATATATTTTTTCCCATTTTACAAATTAAAATTACACAAAAAAAAAAACATGCAAAAATGGGACAAATATCAACAATTATTATAATTTCTATAATTAATATAAACAAACAACAAACAATTATATATAGCTAAGTGAATAATCAATTTGCATATTTTATATATTTTTTCCTATTTTACAAATTGAAATTACACAAAATAAATAATAAATTAGAGAATAAAAGATATACCCTTGAATTATGGATAAATTTGATTGATGATTTGGGTTTTTTGTTAAGAAAGTTGATAGTTATTGTGGTTTATTGATTTGGGTGATTTTTTGGGTTGAAAATTGGGGGTTTTTGAGAGAAAGAGAGAGAGTGTAGAATAAAAGTTTATTTTTAAAAAAAAAACGTAACATTCTGTTTTTTCAGGGACTGTCTGTGTAATTATCGCGCAGGGACTGACTGTGTAATTTTGAAAAGCAGGGACTGACTGTGTAATTATGCAAACCGTAAAAAAATCTACGGTTTACAGTGATTAACTGTAAACCGTGTAGATTTAATCTACGGTTTGCATTAATTAATACAAACCGTAGATTAATCACTGTAAACCGTAGATTAAATCTACGGTTTACGCGTTAATCCAGAATTTTTGAGGTTAATTAATCCAACCTCCTTTGGAAATTACTTTTCATATAGTTTTATCAAGAGGTCACCACAAATCTGTCGCATAAACCACAAGGCACTTATGAGAAAATTATATGAAAAGCATGTGCAAAAAGGGAATGACTACAAGTTAAGAATACTAAAAGTATCCCAAAAAAAAAACACTCAAGATGTTTTGCTTTCTTGCAAATATCATGTATAGGTGGGCCTTTACAAGCTAGAATATCTTCTCATAATTCTTGTTATTTTGATGCACCTAGTTATTTTTTGTCTTTATTGTATAATGACTTAATTTAATAAAAGTGTCACTTTTATTTTCAGAAAAAAAAAAAAAAAAAAAAAAAAAGGCGGCCATTTGTTGAAAGTTTTTGGACGGTGATTTTATAAATGGCTATAATACTAAACTGAGATAGAGACCCCAAACACACCACCACAAAATGTCTTGAGTATACAAAATAGTTGAAGAGCTCTGTGTTCTGGCATGAAGTGAGGGAGGATGAGTTTAGAGAAATTTTATCTAGAGTCTTTGTAAAATAAATAATAACGATATCGATTTGAGAGCCAGGATGTTGTTTGAATACTCTAAGAGTATTTACTTTACAAAACCGTGTCGTTATTATTTATTTTAGAAAATATGTAAGTGGCGAGGGGATGTCGGTACCCCCTCGTCCGGACCGATATCAACCCCACAGCTGGCGATCCGGGCCTGTCAACCATGGGTAACGCGTCACCCCGGATCTTGAGGGGCCGGACCGTGTCCAGGCCGGCCCGGAGAAGCTTGTCGAGTACACTTCCCCAATTAATGCTGCTGCTCCCTTGGGGGACCCTTTACGTGTTTCATCGACGTGGCCCAATCACAGGCCAGCCCTGTGGGCCCCGGCCGATGAACAGTACCATTGTCAAAGTCATAAATGACCTGAAGCCGTTGGATCTTTATTAGACAGTGCAGTGATCCAAGGGCTAATACGCCTCTAATCAGACTATAAATACCCCCACTAATACCAATTAGAGGGGGACACAAAAAGACAGAGAGGAGAGATAAAGCTAAAACAACCCAGACCACCAGAATATCAACCGTAACACCTGACGCCACGACTTGTAACTGGACCAATCCCTCACCCTTAACTATATTCTTACCTTCAGTCTATACCAATACTGACTTGATCGTCGGAGAGGGAAAACCTGGTACCAACCCCGGGCCCCTGTTCGTTTCTTGTGCAGGCACAGAAGAACACCTCGCCATTGAAGGAGACATCAACCGAAGCAGATACCTTGGAAGATCGGAGCCGACGCGAATAAAATATATAAGCCGAGCTTGGGAAGAAAAGCAGGCTCGCCAATTGGCGCCGTCTGTGGGAAAGTAGCGCGCTAGCTCCGACAATCCGTTTTCAAGGAACAATGACAGATAATGATCAGTACGAGAGCCCGCCCCCACGGCATGTCCCAGTATTTGGAATGCCGAGGACCCTCTCTTTTGGCACGCCGGGAACTGCGCCTGAGGGGCAGCCTACTCCACTCAATGCGGTCCAGGGTACGCCCCGGTCGCGCGACGAGCTGACTCGCTTGATGTTAGAGATCCATGAGAAGGAACTCGTTGCCTTGGCGGCTCAAAAGGCGTTGATAGCCTCTATGATGGCATCTGAGCCCGGACCCGTCTCTCGTGGCGTAGAGCAGTCAGAGCCCGTTCGCATCCCCGCCAAGAGCGTGATGTCGCGGTTGGGACCCTCAAGACGACCCCCCCTAGAGGTTCCTGAGGAGCCAGCTAGGGGAGAGGATTCAAGGCGTTCCCACCAGGTCGAAATAATAGATGTTGGCCCGTGTGCGGCTAAACCTTAGAGGGGGGGGGGGTGAATAAGGTTTATGGCGATTTTCGCCTAATTAAAACCTAAGTGCAACTAACACCCCAACTTACGCAATTCTAATCTTAAGCGTTAATAATCGTTAATAAATTCAAACGCAAGCAAGCAAGAATAAATATTTGCGGAAAATAAAAGTTTAAGGGAAGAAGATGACACCGTGATTTATAGAGGTTCGGCAAAACGCGCCTACGTCCTCTCCTCGATACTACCGAGTATTTCACTAAAAATTCTTTTCCCGGATATTACAATCCTAATGAGCTAATCAACCGATTAAGCTCCCCCACACTTTATGAGTGTCCCGAATGAAAAGACCTAGAGCTTTTAAGCTTCACTTGCTTACAAAGCCTCTACCCGATCACTCGATCACAAAAATGAGTTTATAAAATACTCGTTACAATTTTATCCAAAATTGAAACAACACCCACAATCGATTGCTTCTAAAATAAGCTAATTTGTGGTTTCGATGATGTTTGATCTTTGTTGGAGCTTGTATCTCTTTATCTTCAATTTCTCTCTTTCCGAAGTATTTCACCAAAATGGTGATTTTGGGTTTTTGTATATGAGAGAGGTTGAAGGATTGATTGATAGTGTGATTGGTGGTTTTTGAAGGTCAATTGGGTTGGCTTTTATAATCACCAAAGCCTGTTTTTCTGTATATGACCGTTGGCAGTGGTTGAGGCTGTTTTAAGCTATTTTCCAGAAAAAGCTGAAAAGCTGTTTTCGAAAACTGCAGAAAACGATCGGTCGTTTTCTACAGTCGATCGGTCGTTTTCCAGAAAACGATCGGTCGTTTCTGAAAAACGATCGGTCGTATCGGTCGTTTCTGAAAAAACAATCGGTCGTTTTTTCGACCTGCTCACTGGAAGAATTTGGACTAAAAACGATCGGTCGTTTTTGTCCAGTCGATCGGTCGTCTGTTCTTCTGGCAGTTTTTTCGGTCTTCTTCGAAAGCCCATAACTCCTTCGTTTTAGCTCCGATTCTGGTTCCGCTTGAACCTGTGGCTTCGTTTTTCCGAGCTCTATCTTTCTGGCGTGCTGAAATTTACAAATTCTCTTTTTGGAAGAAACAAGCATTATATCATCGAAATAGAGAAATCGTAAAATTATTAAAAACATAATCAAAGTTATAATCAAAATCAATTATTGAACCCCATGGTTCAACAATCTCCCCAATTTTGATTATGACAAAATAATGATGATTTTACAAGAAAGATATCTTCTCCTCCATTTTAACAAAACGCATTAATAACAAATATCATTTTTCTCCCCCTTTGGCATTATCAAAATGCAATAAAAAATATGGGGTTTATGTGGAGGGTTTTCAAAGAAAAAACCAAAACATGAAAAATGTTATAAAGATGCATATTACCCAACTAATCACATATATGTAAATATTAAAGGTTAGAGTATACCGAATATGTGATGTTGGGTCCGCTCGCTAATGACATTTGCATTGAGCGTTTCCGAGTCCAAATAGGTGGTACCATTTGTTGGTATGCCTTCCACCTTTGTCGATTAATGGCACCTCATTCTTGACGGTGGAGTCGATCTTCTTGACTTCCACGGCTTTTGTCGGCGTTGCCAACCACTTGTTGATTTTCTCCTTTTGGATGGAGATACCTTTTGTCGGTTTTGCCAACCACTTGTCGATTTTCTCCTTTTGGATGGAGATACCTACAACACAAGATTTGTCTTTTTGTACCCAATTTCTTTTGGGTCCGACATTGTTAGTGGCTCGGGTCTTTACTACCCATTTCAAATCGCTTCTACTAACATGGAAACGATAAGGGCATCTAGAAGAAATTTGCTCATTTCTACTACAATGCACACAATGCTTAGACTTTTTAGTATAACGATAGTTATACGTAGTTTTGGAAAGGTTTTTCGGAGCATCCGATTTGGTTTGAAAACCTACACCTTTTCTATCATTAAAAGATTTTTGAAAAATCTTGGAAGTGCTCCTTTTGGTAAAAACAACCTCTTGTTTAGGCGGAGTAGAAGTTTTAGAAATATTAGAGGCTTTGACGAAGCGGGTTTTGTTAGAAGTAGAACCAATGCAATCAAAACCTAAACCGCTCTTATCATTGACATCTTTTTGACAACTCAAAATGTTATCTAAAACGGTTTTTCCTTTAGAAAACTTTGAGATTGTTAAATTAAGTTTTTCAATGGAAATGACAAGATCGTTCTTTTTAGTTTTCAACGATTCATTCTCGGTTTCTAAAACCTTGACCTTGTCATTTAAGTTAAAAGCATGAGAACTTAAAACCTTGTTTTTGCTTTTAACTTTATCGAAAGCATCCTTTAACTCTTCAAAATTTTCTAATAAATCGCAATCTAAAGAAGATGGTTTTGAAAGAGTTTTAGCAAGTCTAGACATCTCATTTTTAAGAAAATTGATCTCGGTTTGTAAAGACTCGTTTTGAATAATGAGATCATTGTTTTTATCTTTCAAGTCTTCCTTTTCGTCATCTATATCACTTAAAGAGAATGACGATTTCGGAATAGACTCATTTTCATTTTTATCTCTTGTCAAGGATCTTATTTCTTCATTAAGAGAAGAATTTATCCTTTTAAGAGATTTAACCTCATCGTTGTCACTTTCGCTTGAGGACGAGAGGTTTTGTTCATGGTCGTCTTCCATGGCCATATAGCAACCAAGGTGAGGGACTTCATCTTGGTCGGAGCTATCGCTAGAGCTTGAAGCGGATATCTTCTTCTTGCCTTTGCTCTTGCAATTCTTGGCGCAATCTCTCGCCATGTGTCCTTCCTTGCCACAAGTATAGCAAACAAAATCGTTAGAATAAATTGAATTATTTGACGATTTACCTTTATGTTTGCGGTGGTCTTTTAGCTTGAGTATTTCCTTGACGATTCGAATGATTTGCATTGAATTTTCGTCGTCATTGGATAACTCATCGCTTTCGTCACAAGTTGTTCCTTTGAAAGCTATCTCCCTCCTTTTTGAGATTGGCTTGTGACTATTGAGGGTGATTTCGTGAGTGAGGAGTGAACCCGTCAACGCATCAAGGGAGTAGGTATTCATGTCATGCGCCTCTTGAATTGCGGTGACCTTTGGTTCCCATTCTTTCGGTAAACTCCGAATCACCTTTGAGACCATTTCCTTATAAGACAAACACTTACCAAGAGATGTTAATCCATTAGTAATAGTTGTAAATCTAGCAAGCATATCGGAAATAGTTTCTCCCTCGCTCATCTTAAAGAGTTCGTAGTCATGAACTAAAAGTTGGAGTTTGCAATCCTTAACTTGGTTAGTTCCCTCGTGCATAACTACTAACTTATCCCACATACCCTTAGCGGTTTTACAAGAGGAAATTTTGTTGTACTCGTTAGGAGAAACGGCACAAACAATAGCATACATCGCTTTGGCGTTCGTAGAGTAGGCTTCTAGTTGAGCGCTATCTAAGTCCTCTACGGGGATTGGGTTCTCGCTATTCTCGGATGTAGGTGCGGTATATCCTACCTTAATGGTCATCCAAAGTTTAACATTATAGCTTTGTAGGAACATACTCATCCTATCCTTCCAATATGAATAATTTACCCCATCAAAATATGGTGGAGTATTGGGTGATGAAGCTATAGCGGAAGTGAAATTAAGGAAGTTAGCCATCGGGATCATAACTCTTAAATCGTTAGATTCCTATATGCAAGAGCCTCGGCTCTGATACCAATTGTTGGTCCGTAGGAGTCTAAACCTTAGAGGGGGGGGGGGGGTGAATAAGGTTTTGTACGTTTTTCGCGGAATAAAATCTATGTGTTATTTACTAAGCAAATTAGCGGTTTTTATAACTTAAACAATTACGTTAACAAATAATTGCTAATTTAATCTATGCAACTAACCACCCAACTTATGCAAATTAAAGCTTATTGCGTTTAACAAAAGATAAAGAATTGCTAGAATTACTAAACGCAAGCAATAAACTAAGCAATAATATATATGCGGAAAGTAAAAGCAAGGAAAGAAAATGACACCGTGATTTTATAGAGGTTCGGCAAACGGCCTACGTCCTCTCCTCGGTACTACCGAGTATTTCACTAAAAATCTCCTTGCGGATTATTACAAATCCTATCGAGCTAATCAACCGATTGAGCTCCCCCTCACTTTATGAGTATCCCGAAATGAAAAGACCTAGAGCTTTTAAGCTTCAATTGCTTACAAAGCCTCTACCCGATCACTCGCTCACAAAAATGAGTTTATAAAATACTCGTTACAATTTTATCGAAAATTGAAACAACACCCACAATCGATTGCTTCTAAAATAAGCTAATGTGTGGTTTCGATGATGTTTGATCTTTGTTGGAGCTTGTATCTCTTTATCTTCAATTTCTCTCTTTTTGAAGTAATTCACCAAAATGGTGATTTTGGGTTTTTGTATATGAGAGAGGTTGAAGGATTGATTGTTGTTGTGATTGGTGGTTTGGAAAAGAGATTGGGCTTGCTTATAAAGACCAAAGGTCTGTGTTTCTGTGTTATGACCGTTGGAAGTGGTTGGGGGTTTTAACAGCCATTTTCCATAATAAGCTTAAAAGCTCTAGGTCTTTTCATTTCGGGATACTCATAAAGTGAGGGGGAGCTCAATCGGTTGATTAGCTCGATAGGATTTGTAATAATCCGCAAGGAGATTTTTAGTGAAATACTCGGTAGTACCGAGGAGAGGACGTAGGCCGTTTTCCAAACCTCTATAAAATCACGGTGTCATTTTCTTTCCTTGCTTTTACTTTCCGCATATATATTATTGCTTAGTTTATTGCTTGAGTTTAGTAATTCTAACAATTCTTTATCTTTTGTTAAACGCAATAAGCTTTAATTTGCATAAGTTGGGTGGTTAGTTGCATAGATTAAATTAGCAATTATTTGTTAACGTAATTGTTTAAGTTATAAAAACCGCTAATTTGCTTAGTAAATAACACATAGATTTTATTCCGCGAAAAACGTACAAAACCTTATTCACCCCCCCCCCCCCCTCTAAGGTTTAGACTCCTACGGACCAACAATAGAGAATGGTATTGTTCTATAAAATTAAAATAAAAAACAGAAATTATATAGTCATGTACTAAATGTTTATACTTGTATTTACAGTGTAAGTATTACGTTCAGGAAAGTTATTTATATTACTATCCTTAGTAGCATTCCTATATCTACCTCATGCGTGTACTACGTTAGAGAGTCACCTAGACACTCAGGGAATTGTTCGAATGTTAAATATCAGTTCTTGATCATCCAGTAGTGTTCCAGCAGACCTTCGTTGATGTCATTATTTTGTTCATAGACGTCATTAAAATATACTCGAACCGAATCATTTAATGTGATTATAAAATCTCATTTCATTTTTAATAAGTATTTGCATGTTTAAATTATATTTTTGAAGTATAAAAATTATATATGTATATATCATTGCAAAGTTACTGTTTCCAAAAAGGGAAAGTTATATTGGCTCGTTCCTGAGCGGGGGAGGCCAGGAAAAGAATGGCTCGTTCTCGATCTCAAAGAGCAGGTCGGTCAGTGGTAGGCGAAATGTGGTGGAGTAGGCATTTCCTGGGTTCGAAGGGCCAGCCCGACGGGTATCCTCTCTTCTACGCTTAGCGGCCGGTTGCGGGCTCTCCTTCGTTCGCGGTCTCCCCAACCTTTCCGCTATGGGGCGATCTCGCCGGGTGCTCCTTGAGACGGCTCCTCCCCGAGGCTGCTCGATGCTGGCGACTGAACGCGTTGCTCCAGCAGATCTCATGTCTTTCTCGATATCCACATGCTGTTTTATTAGTGACCGGAGCTGGGAGACTGAGCCAGGAGGGGTTGCTATCATTTCGTTGTGGATCCTGCTTCCCACGATCATGTTCTGCCTGAAAGCAGCTATAGCCGTAGAATCGGGGCATTCGGCACACTCAGCGTGCTTCTGCCAGAACCGATTATCGTAACTCTCGAGGGTCTCTTTGGGTTGGGCCCTCACCTGGTATAGCTGCTCCGGTTGGGCAACCCTTTCCTTCAAGTTAATAAACCGGTGTGCAAAATCATAGGCCAGATCATCCCAACAGTGGATGGAGTTGGCAGGAAGAGACTGGAACCATTTACTTGCGAGCCTCCCCAGGCTGGCGGGGAAGCATTTACACATAAGGCGATCGAGCTGGGACCAGTGGTTCATCTGGTATCGATAGTGCCGGAGGTGGGCTTCCGGGTCAGAATCTGCATTGAACACTTGGAGAACAGGGGCAGTAAAATTTCCAGGGGGCACACTGTACTCTATCTCATCTGAGAACGGGGTACTGCGGGTGGAGGCAACGATTTTTAGCGCTGCCTCGTCCGCGACTTCATCTCGGCCAGCGCGACGACCCCGCCTCCTCCTCCGGGGAGGCCTTTCAGTCCGCGCATGACTCGAGGCGGGCTGTGAATTGTGACTATCACCTGGTCGACTGATTCGTGAGTGTACGCTTTGGTCGTTTATACGGCGCGAACTCCCCTCGTGGGAACGCCTTGACTCCTCTCCCCTAGCCGGCTCCTCAGGAACCTCTAGGGGGGTCGTCTTGAGGGTCCCAACCGCGACATCACGCTCTTGGCGGGGATGCGAACGGGCTCTGGCTACTCTACGCCACGAGAGACGGGTCCGGGCTCAGATGCCATCATAGAGGCTATCAACACCTTTTGAGCCGCCAAGGCAACGAGTTCCTTCTCATGGATCTCTAACATCATGCGAGTCAGCTCGTCGCGTGACCGGGGCGTACCCTGGACCGCATTGAGTGGAGTAGGCTGCCCCTCAGGCGCAGTTCCCGGCGTGCCAAAAGAGAGGATCCTCGGCATTCCAAATACTGGGACATGCCGTGGGGGCGGGCTCTCGTACTGATCATTATCTGTCATTGTTCCTTGAAAACGGATTGTCGGAGCTAGCGCGCTACTTTCCCACAGACGGCGCCAATTGGCGAGCCTGCTTTTCTTCCCAAGCTCGGCTTATATGTTTTATTTGCGTCGGCTCCGATCTTCCAAGGTATCTGCTTCGGTTGATGTCTCCTTCAATGGCGAGGTGTTCTTCTGTGCCTGCATAAGAAACGAACAGGGGCCCGGGGTTGTTACCAGGTTTTCCCTCTCCGACGATCAAGTCAGTATCGGTATAGACTGAAGGTAGGAATATAGTTAAGGGTGAGGGATTGGTCCAGTTACAAGTCGTGGCGTCAGGTGTCACGGTTGATATTCTAGTGGTCCGGGTTGTTTTAGTTTTATCTCTCCTCTCTGTCTTTTTTGTCCCTCTCTAATTGGTATTAGTGGGGGTATTTATAGTTTGATCAGAGGTGTTATTAGCCCTTGGATCAACGCACTGTCTAATATTGATCCAACGGCTTCAGGTCATTTATGACTCTGACAATGGTACTGTCCTTTTCCGGGGCCCACAGGGCTGGCCTGTGATTGGGCCACGTCGATGAAACACATAAAGGGTCCACCAAGGGAGCAGCAGCATTAATTGGGGAAGTGTGCTCGACAAGCTTCTCTGGTCCGGCCTAGGCACGGTCCGGCCCTCAAGACCCGGGGCGACGCGTTACCCATGGTTGACAGGCCCGGATCGCCTGCTGTGGAGTTGATATCGGTCCGGACGAGGGGTGCCGACATCCCCTCGCCAACTCCCCCGTCCCTAAATCATCTGCTATAATAATACGTAAAAATTTGACTTTAAAAATTTACCATTTAAAACTGGAGCTTCCTTATTTTCCCGTTGTTGTGGCGTCTCCTTCGCCGAAGCAGCAAGCTACAGATAGCATGCATAAGCATTTATATGATGAGACCTTTTGTTCTGCCCTAAGAAGAAAATTCCATTCAAAAAAATACAAATAAAAACATTAATATACCAGGAAGTATCCAGATGAAAAATACACTGATCGATCGTTTTCAGTTAGTGTTTAATTTTGGTCGGCACATAATAATATTTGTTCCATGCCACTAGCTAGCCAACCTTTTTTTGTCTTAGGAACATGTTTATGAACGCAGAGACAAACTAGAGAAAATCATTATTAATTAACTTCAAATAGTGTACGGATGTTCATAATAAATTAGAATTTACATAACTAAGATGTTCATAATAAATTACAACTTACATAAGCAAAACCCAAAATCACTGATGATTTATGTAAATAAAGGTATAGATCGATCACTTGGAAAGGATGAATATAAAGAGGACATTCAAATTTCAGGAATTAGGCCAAGATCGAGGAACGTGCAGAGAAATAAAGGTTGTATTATTGTATACGTACTTATATATATATATTATTTTTTTGTAATCACGTACTTATATATATAAAGAGAGGCAAAGGGTGCATAGATAATTACATGTGTCCTAAAAGACCTTGGAAAATTAGTATAACCTGTTAAATCGCCGGGAAGCCATAGATAATTGAATATGACCTTGTCATGGGGGATTAGATGTCAGTAAAGTTTTGTTTTCTGCTATAAATTTTAACAATACTTAATCAGTTGATCTTCACAAATCACAAATTAAATTTGAAACACAACAAGCTGGAGAAAAGAGACGTACACCTGGGTAGACCAACTAAATTTTAACCCATTTCCCATCTTTTTTGAGGAAAAAGAAAATTATATAACTTAAGTAGGACATGAAAACTATGAACACTTCATCTGCATCTTTTGAAAGTTGAATTAGATTGTTTGGTATAATACTTTAATCCCCTTTTCGATTTATGTGAAACATAGATCTCGTTTATATATCTCCACTCGTTGTCATTGCATCATTACTATGCCAGTCGCGCATGACCAAGTATAGTTTGGAGTTGAACTATGCAACCGCCGTGTCTAAAGGAGAATAATGGACGTGCAAACAACAATATTACGAAATTGTTTATTAAGTTGGTTTTTATAACTTTTTGGCAAGATTATTTTTTTGGTAAATGGAGAAAAAAAAAACAAAAAAACATGTATTAAAGTCGGATAAACTAATAATATTTGTAGATTACCAGAAGGATGAAAACATGATACTATATAAACAATGAGCCATTTTTATCATGTAATTGGAGAGTGCTACAACTTGACGTGGGACAAATCATGCTAGCCCATCAGATATCAGTATAATTAGCCCAATCTGAGAAATCATGTCACAATCTTATGTTATCTACGAACTGCTCTTTTCCTTCCATAATCAGATATTAACAACTAAAATTCCTTAATCTGATAATGACCATTTACTTCTTACGATGATTATACATAGGTTAAATTCAATGACTAATCATAAATCCAACTGAAAGTTGGCTTTTTACCAAGTTAAAGGGAAATGATTTACCAAATTGAAATATTTAGTTACGCAGCTCTCAGTTCATGCAGTGGTATATATTGATCAATGTCCATGCGGGACATAATTATAGATGGCTTGTTAACTTAAAAAGGAATATAAGATCTAGAGGAGGATTTTGTTGTTGTTCAGTTCAACTTTACAATTTTTTGGAAGCTTCTAGCTAGAGCTCACTCTTTCACATGAAAACAGTATTGAAAAGCTACAAAAGTACTAGATAAGCATACAAGAAGATAAATATACATTTTAGTTACTTCTAACAAAACTTATTTAATATTATAAACAGTATGAGAATATGGATTCAAGAGAGTTGTTCACATTTAATTCCTTCTAGTAGAAAATCAGAGGTGGTTATCTGAACTAGCAAAAGATCATGCAGATTTTGAATAATAGACCAGTGGCAGTGTTGTAAGCAAATATATATAAAAACCAAAACTATGTATGTTTTTATTCTGTTCCATGTAAGTTTATTCTATACAAACCTAGCAAATTAAGAGCCTTGCTATATATTACATAATTATAAAAAGGGGGCTTGCTTAAATTTAGCAAACAAGTATAGTGTAAACTAAGCAAGTGGGGCTTAATTTTGGGGCGGTTTGTGGGACTACAGGGTTGTGCTACTTTCCCCACACTCCAGTTTTTATTTTATTATTTCATAAAACTCATCCTGGATTAGCCAAATCTATCCTTTGATAATATTGTATGTAATGATAGATTTGAAACAAAGATGTTTCAACTTATGGAAAAGAGACAGATATAACTAATTAAGCTTGATAAGACTAACAGAGTGCTTCTAAATGGATAGGGAATGTAAGGAGAGGGACTCACAGTGTACTGTAATAACTTACAGTGTGTCCAATATAAGGTTTGATCATGAAATGTCTCCCAACATAACTTACAGTGTACTGTAATAATTTTTTGGTGAATATATATGTTATGGTTTGATCACGTTATATATTTTGTGTCATATGAATAAATAATAATGCATAGGAGGGTATTGATGCTTCCACACACAAGGTTTGTTGCTTCTCTCCTTCTTGCTCAATTAATTATTTTAGTCTGAAAATTAGATCTGGCACTTTTCAAAAGTTAAATTAAGAATAAAGGCAAAGACTTGGCTCACAGAAAAGCTAGTTAATATCAAGAAAAGAAATATAAACCCTCACCTTAGGAAGTGAAAGCCAAGAATCCAATCATTTCAAATGAATCTTATTCCTAACACAGTTAATCGATAAAATGTGATATTTATTCAAGCAACTAAGCACATGAAAACTTGATGAGTAGATAACTTGGTTATCTTCGTGTGCATCTTCAACTCACGCTCATCCCAAATACAGTAGACAGAAAGGTCGAATTAATCTCCTAAAAACCGCAGAAATAAATCTTCTCCTACAAATTTCGATAGCCCGATTTAACAAGTAAACACGGGTCTTATAAATGTATCAAAAGAAGAGATGAACATCACTCTAAAGGTCTCGACTACACCATTACTATTTGAAAGTAGAAGGCCTGTTATTGCTAGTAATTAAGCTACACTCACTTTTATTTGGCATTCTATATTTTTTAAAACGCTTGGTAAACACTAGTATCACTATGTAAATGGATGAATAGAACCAAGGTAAATAGCACAAACACAAATACATTATTTAGACCATGTTGATAGAGAAGTAAAATCGATTAATTTCCAATCAAGGAAAAAGCGATAAATTGTAATCCAGTAGCCTTCCCAGTTCCTCATTTGTTTTTTAAACTTAAACCGGGAGGGCATTTCTTAAACATGCACATAGTCATTGTGTCCAATTTAAATTTTCTGCAGAAGCACGCCCATTTTTCATAACACTTTGGGCCCGATTTACTAAATTTAACCGTCTGCACTGAGATTTTGTACACCAGTTCAGTCTGGCCCCCATCATCACAGCTTTTATTGTCCATCTCTTACATATACAAATCTTTTCGAGAAATTGCATAATTTTCAGATAAATAATTATTCTTGTTAAAATATTAATATACAATCATGCTTTTTAAATTTTTGCCTATCAACTTCAATCATCTCAAATAAGGTAGAGAAATAAGACATGCGAGTTTGGAGTTCGCCTTTTAGACCGGGAACCATTTTTACTTTACACATATATATACATTAGATACATCCGGTCTATTTAGACTATTTTTTCCACCTAAAATACTTTTTTCCTAGAGGAACTTTTGGCGGCTGATATTGTAACGATCCGACCTAATAGGGCGTTACACGGTCGAATAACATGTGCTGCGGCACGTGATAGACAAAACCTAAATTAAGTACTTATAAAATACACACTAAAATGCTTAAATCCTATCAATAATTCATTAATAACAACATCGAGGTTCGCGTTCCTTACAAGTACTTAAAATCTTACAAGCATTTAAACCGATATATAAGCGCAGCGGAAATAAATAATAAATTCTATGAGTTCTGTCAGGTCCCGACTAATTTGATTTCAACTCTAAGTAGCTGAAAAGGTTATAAAATCGAGGGATAAGCTAAAAGAGTTTAGTGAGTGATAAAACTTGAAATATATAAAAGGGTCTAAAATAGGTTTTAATCATTTCTTTTGTTTTTAAAATAACAAAATTATCAATAAATAAATCTAAGAAAAATTTCCAAATGCTTGATAGTAGAACACTTTCTTGAAAAAGAATAAATAACTTTCAAAATAATCGATTGGACTACCCAATCTTTTTGGCGGATTCAGACTTTCTGGATCTCTTTTAATTCTTGGTATTTGTACTTTCCAAATCTGTTACTTTCTTTCCGGACTTCCCGAATAACTTTCTCTCTCTTTCGGACTTCCCGAAATAACATACTCTCTCTTTCGGACTTTCCGAAATAACATTCTCTCTCTTTTCAGACTTTCCGAAATAACATTCTCTCTCTTTTCGAACTTCCCGAAGTAACATTTTTTCTCTTTTCGGACTTCCCGAAATATCTTTATTTCTTTCGGACTTCCTAAATATCTTTATTTCTTCTGGACTTCCCGAATATCATAAAAGGACAAATAAAAATAATAGACTCTTTTTTAAAAATAATAATAATTAACGTACACAATATAACTTTCCCTTTTTGGAAACAGTAACTTTGCAATGATATATACATATATAATTTTTATACTTCAAAAATATAATTTAAACATGCAAATACTTATTAAAAATGAAATGAGATTTTATAATCACATTAAATGATTCGGTTCGAGTATATTTTAATGACGTCTATGAACAAAATAATGACATCAACGAAGGTCTGCTGGAACACTACTGGATGATCAAGAACTGATATTTAACATTCGAACAATTCCCTGAGTGTCTAGGTGACTCTCTAACGTAGTACACGCATGAGGTAGATATAGGAATGCTACTAAGGATAGTAGTATAAATAACTTTCCTGAACGTAATACTTACACTATAAATACAAGTATAAACATTTAGTACATGACTATATAATTTATGTTTTTTATTTTAATTTTATAGAACCTGTTGGTCCGTAGGAGTCTAAACCTTAGAGGGGGGGTGAATAAGGTTTTCGTACGTTTTTCGCGGAATTAAATCTATGGGTATTTAACTAAGTTAATTAGTAGATTTTATAACCTAAACTTTTTCGTTACCAAATTAACGCTAAATAATATAAACAAGCAATAAATATAAGCGATAAATAAATACGTAAAGTAAAAGTTTAGGGAAAGAAATAACGCAAGATTTATAGAGGTTCGGCAAACCGCGCCTACGTCCTCTCCTCGGTATTTTCACTACCGAGTGTTTCACTAAAAATCTTCGTTTCAAGGTTACACCTTAACGAGCTTAATCAACCGATTACGCTCCCCCTCACTATATGAGTATCCCGAATAAATGACCTAGAGCTTTTAAGCTACACTTGCTTAAAAGCCTCTACCCAATTCACTCGCTCACTAATGAGTTTATAAAAATACTCTTTTACAAGTTTTGATTTCGAATCACTCACTAAATATTATCTCGATGTTTATACGATTACAATGAGAATATACTCGAGAATATTTTTGATTACAAGTGAGAAATGAGTAGTATAAGCTTGAAGGATTTCTTAGTAAGAATTGCTTAAAAGTTGTGAAAGCTTGGATGATCTTCTTCAAAGTGTTTTGGGGCTTTTATAGAGTCACAAAGGTGCAGCAATAAATTTCAGACCGTTGCTGGTTGGTGAGTTCATTCAATGCTGTTTTTGCAGCAGTTCGCCCCATTTTCAGGAATAGCTTAAAAGCTGGATTTTGAAATTCTACAGAAACGATCGGTCGTTTCTGAAAAACGATCGGTCGTTTTTCAATTGGACTTACTGGACAAAATGTGCACTGAAACGATCGGTCGTTTCAGATTAATGATCGGTCGTTTTTGCTGAGTGCTCACTGGAAGAAATCATCAATAAAACGATCGGTCGTTTTATTATGGCGATCGGTCGTTTTTGTCCTATGCTCACTGGAAGGATTTTTTGCATTCATGATCGATCGTTTAGGGTTGATCAGTCGTTTTTTTTGATGTTCTGGGTTATATTCGGTTTTCTCGACAAACTTCGAAACCCCGTAACTAATTCGTTCCAACTCCGATTTAGGTTCCGCTTGAACCAATGGCTTCGTAATTACGCATTCAATCATTTAGACCCTTTAACACACTCGATAAATGATTAGTACGCAAAACGAGCTTTTATCATGTTTTACAAATATTGTTATCATCAAAATAATCGATTAGAAGAAACTACGTTCAACAGAACCATACCACGAAAGAGGTGCAGACAAGCTACCAAGCCAGATCTAAGCTTCACCGATTTCGACCTGGTGGGGGTAGACCTGCCCCACTACGACGCCCTTGTTATCACGGCCCAAGTGGGCCATTGCTCAGTTGGACGAATCCTCGTCGATCAGGGGACGTCGGTGAACATTCCTTTGGTGACCTCTACCGAAAGATGGGGCTGACGGAGGGGCAGCTAGATGCCAACGCCCCTCCCCTGTACGGATTCAACTCTGAGGCCGTTCAGCCCAGAGGGAACATAACCTTGCCTGTTAAGACAGGAACCAAGGTTATGAGCGTGGAGTTCACGGTGGTGGACGTCCCCTCCGTTTACAACGTCATACTAGGGCGCGCGTGGCTTCATGAGATAGAAGGCGTCTCCTCCACTCTACACCAAAAGGTCAAGTACCCCACTTCGAATGGAGTCGAGACCATATCGGGAAACCAAAAAGTCTCGAGAAGCTGTGCCATGGCCATATACTCCGGCAAGAACCCGGTTCCGGCCCAAAGCGCTATGAACATAGAAGCTGAGGATCCCAAGCTGCTGCGGGAACTGAACAAGAAGATGGGTCCGGAAGCCGAAGAAAAGGTAGAAGGAGGACTGCTGAAGGTCCAGATCCCGGGGTACGACGAGGACCACTTTTTTATGGTGGGCGCGGGGCTGAGCGAGCCTGAGGTTTCAGATCTCGTTAAGCTACTTCTCGAATATCTCGATAACTTCGCATGGTCTCCATGCGAAATGTCAGGCATCAGTCCCGATCTCGCCTGCCATAAGTTGAATGTCAACCCGGGTGCGAAGCCTGTGATGCAAAAGGGGTGCCGCGTTAGTCCGGAGCATGCCGATGCCATAAACGAGGAAGTACAAAAGCTTCTGCTAGCTGGAGCCATCAGGGAAATCTTTTACCCTAGATGGCTCGCTAACCCCGTGGTGGTCCCTAAAAAGAACGGAAAGTTGCGTGTCTGCATCGATTACACGAACCTTAACCGGGCCTGTCCTAAGGATCCCTTCCCTTTGCCTAAAATCGATCAGATAGGGGGCTCCACCGCCGGAGCCTCCAGAATGAGCTTCCTGGACGCCTGCTCCGGCTATCACCAAATACCCATGTCGGAGGCTGACCAAGAAAAAACCGCCTTCATAACCCCCAGGGGGAATTACTGTTACAAGGTGATGCCGTTTGGGCTTAAGAACGCTGGGGCGACGTATCAGAGAATGGTCACCAAGATATTCTCTAAGAGCATAGGCCGGAGCATGGAGGTCTATATCGACGACATGGTAGTAAAAAGCGCCCAGGAGGACGACCACCTGTCCGACCTACGAGAGGTGTTCAAAACTATACGAAGGCATGATCTGAAGCTGAACGCCTCTAAGTACGCCTTCGGAGTTGGTGCCAGAAAGTTCCTAGGGTTCATGGTAACCCATCGCGGTATAGAGGCGAACCCGGTCCAAATCTCTGCCTTAAAGAACTTGAGAACCCCTGAAAAGAGGAAGGATGTACAAAAGCTAGCCGGAATGGCCGCTGCCCTCAACCGGTTTATTGCCCGGTTCGGAGATCGATGCAAGCCATTCTTTACGGCTCTGAAGGCTCAGAAGAAGTTCGAATGGAATGACGAATGCCGGAATTCGTTCGCGGAGCTGGCGAACTACCTCGGGAGCGCGCCTCTTCTGTCCAAGCCGGACACCGGCGACGTCCTTGCCCTGTACCTCGCCGTGTCCGAGATAGCCGTTAGCGCCGTCCTCATAAAAGAGGTCGGCAGGGAGCAAAGGCCAATCTATTACGTGAGCAAAACCCTCCTCGACGCCGAGGCTAGGTATATGCCCCTAGAAAAGCTCGTCCTGGCACTCGTTATGGCATCGCGAAAACTAGCCCATTACTTCTCGGCACACAATATCGTGGTATATACGGATCAGCCCGTTCGGGAAGTACTCCAGAAGGGAGACCTGTCTCGGCGTATGACGAAGTGGGCTTGCCACCTGAATGCGTACGACATCCGGTACGAGCCGCGAACGTCCGTCAAGGGGCAGGCCCTGGCTGACTTCGTGGCAGAATTCACCGGAACGACTACGTCCCCCGGCATCAAGGAACGTGGACCCTGCACGCCGACGGAGCTGCCAATAAAAAGGGGTCAGGCCTCGGGGTGGTACTCCAATCCCCACAGGGTGATGTAATCGAGAAGTCAATCCATATTGGCTTCCGAGCCACCAATAACGAGGCGGAGTACGAGGCCGTGATCGCAGGCCTGAAAATGACCCGAAGCCTCGGCATCAAGAAGATACTGGTGCATACTGATTCCCAATTAGTCAGTATTCAGATCAGTGGCGAGTTTCAGACAAAGGACGAAAGGATGGCAAGCTACGTGGCCATCGCCTCCGGAATACTTCAAAGCTTCGAGTATCAGGAAATCATCAACATAAACAGAAATGAAAACACCCACGCCGATGCATTAGCGACCCTAGCCTCGGCCATGAGTGATAAAAAGGAGCGAGTCATCACCATAGAATACGTCCCATCGCCTAGCATCGAAGCTAAGGCACGGGTTAACGTAGTGACTGACCTCCCGTCGGAGCCGAGCTGGATGGACCCCATCATCGAATACCACCGCACCGGAGACCTCCCTGAAGATAAGAAAGATGCTGAAAAGATAAGAAGAAAGGCACTGGGGTTCTGGTTGGCTCCCTACGATAAACTTTATAAAAGGTCGTTCTCCGGGCCCTACTTGCTTTGCGTCCATCCCGATATGGTAGTGAGGGTCATGGAGGAGATTCACGAAGGAACGTGTGGGAGCCACACCGGGGGCAGGTCGCTAGCCAACCGTGCCTTAACTCACAGATATTGGTGGCCCCTCATGCAAAAGGATTCTAAAACATTCGTGCTCAAATGTGAGAAGTGCCAGAAATACGCCCCCATACCTAGAGCCCCGACCCAAAAGATGAGCAGCGTGACTTCGCCTTGGCCCTTTGCCCAATGGGGCATGGACATCGTCGGACCTTTACCTCGGGCCCCGGGAGGCAAAAAATTCCTCCTCATGGTCACCGACTATTTCTCGAAGTGGGTCGAAGCCGTGGAATTAGCAAAGATAACGGAGGCCGAGGTGATCAGGTTCCTCTGGAGGGATGTAATCACGAGATTCGGAATCCCCTACTCGATAGTGGCAGATAATGGGGGCCAGTTCACCGGAGCCAAGTTAAAAGCGATGTATGCGAAGTACCGCATCAGAAGCTATTATTCCACCCCTTCGTATCCCCAAAGCAACGGCCAAGCTGAAGTGTCGAATAAGACCGTCCTCGACGGAATAAAAAAGAGGCTAGACGAGTCCAAAGGACGATGGGCTGATGAGCTGCAGCACGTCCTTTGGGCCTACCGAACGACGAGAAGACGGGGCACCCAGCAAACGCCCTACAGCCTTACCTACGGGATGGAAGCTGTCATCCCATTAGAAATCGGACTCCCCTCTCTCAGAACCGACATGGTAGAGAACGGCCTGAACGAAAAAATGATGGGCCTCGAACTCGAATATGCTGAAGAACGAAGGGAGGTCGCGGCCATCCATAACGCCGAATACAAGAACGAGCTGGGGCGTTCCTATAACAAAAGAGTGAACGCCAGACGCTTCCAAGACGAAGACCTCGTGCTACGGAAAGTAAACAACAACACAAGGATACAGTCCGACGGCAAGCTAGGCCCCAACTGGGAAGGCCCCTATCGAATCCTCGGAGCGGCGGGCAACGGGGCCTACCTGTTAGGTCGCCTCCCCGACGACGTCCCGATGGATCGACCTTGGAACGTCAATAACCTGAGGAAGTGCTATCAATAGGGCTCGACTTTTGCGTTTTGATGTAAATATGAATAAAACTGTTGTTATTTCGAAATCACCCCGGCTTACATTTTCAATTTAATTTACAAGTGTTTCAGAACACGAGCCTATACGGCAACCCGGATTATATTTATTTGAATTTTTCAGTTCATTTAAATCTTATAAGTGTTTGAGAACACGAGCCTATACGGCATCCCGGATTATATTTATTTGAATTTTTCAGTTCATTTAAATCTTACGAGTGTTTCAGAACACGAGCCTATACGGCATCCCGGACTATATTTATTTGAATTTTTCAGTTCATTTAAATCTTATAAGTGTTTCAGAACACGAGCCTATACGGCATCCTGGATTATATTTATTTGAATTTTTCAGTTCATTTAAATCTTACGAGTGTTTCAGAACACGAGCCTATAAGGCATCCCGGATTATATTTATTTGAATTTTTCAGTTCATTTATTTTATAAGTGTTTCAGAAAACGAGCCTATACGGCATCCCGGATTAAATTTATTTGAATTTTTCAGTTCATTTAGATTTCGCAAGCGTTTCAGAATACACGAGCCTATGTGCTATATAAAATGAGTGCCACAATGCCGAAGCATACCGGCCCACTCATTGGGGGCACGCACACAATGGAACGTACACAACGGAAATAAAAAACAGAAGAATAAAAGACAAGTCCAAAATTGTTTTTTCATTTCATTCAATAAGAGAAGCTATTACAAGCTAAAGTGCAGAAAGAAGATTACATCAAAAAAAAAAAAAAAACCCTAGGCTGCCCCCTCATCATCATCAGCTTCATCATCTGAGAGGGCTCGAGGGGTTAAGGGGACCACCTCGGGAATGGGAGCAGAGGGAACGGGAACGATGATGTTTTCCATGTTCCACACCGGATGATCCGGTCCCGCCCTCATGAAAGTCGCTGCCTCAGACCAGCCATCAACATAGAAGGAATTAAAGTCCTTCTGTGTTGATAGTTCCAAGGCGACGCTCATCTCCGCCTCGGCGGCTTGAACGGCAGCCTTCACTCTCTCAGCCACTCCAGCCTCAGCGGCCTCGACTGCAGCCTTCACCCTGTCGGCCAAGCTTGCTTCAGCCTCCTTCAGAGCTGTTACCGCAGCTTGTTCACGCTCCTCGGCCTCAGCACTGGCCTTCGCGGCCTCAGCACTGGCCTTCGCGGCCTCAGCTCTCCGAGCTTCCAAAGATTCAACAAGGCCCTCGGCCCTCTCTGCCCTTATTTGGGCCCCCTCCGCCCTCTTCAGAGCGTCTTCGGCCTGCTTAGCACTGGCCTCGGCCTTCGAAATCCACGACCTCACCAGTTGCCCTTGCTGATAGACATATTGGTTCATCGTTAAGTAGGCCTACAAAAGAAGAGGAACACTTAGCAAAAATTTAAGAAATAAACAAAGAACACTCAAGAATGGCACAACGAAAACAACATTGTACCTGCGGGATCATGGCCATGGCCGACTTCATGGCAGAAGCAAGGTCGCGGCCGCGATGGTCGGCCGCGATGGTTTGCTGCTGAAGCGCGGCCAGAGAAAGCAGGCCAGCAGAGGGATGGCCCTCCATGATGCTCCGAACCCCATTCGTCGCCTTGACCTCCTCCGGGGTCTGAATAGGCATCCTTGGCAACGGGGAGCCAGGGCCTGAGCTTGAGCCCGAAGCCCTAGGCGTTGGACCCTTCGCCTGATTGGTTGGCACCTCTCGCTCTTCGGCACGACCTCCGGCTCCCTAGGCTCTAGGATGGGTGCGGCATCCTTCTTCGGCTCAGGTTCCCTGGTCCGGGCCTTCTTCACATCTCGAGGGGCCTTCGCCTCCTCCCTTTTCCTCTTATCAGGTTCGGCCTTGCGAGCGGCTCGTTCACGCCTCACCTGCCCGGCCAGACCTCCCAACCTCTCTAAGGCCTTTGCCTTAGCATCAACAGGAGCCGCTTCGACCACCTCCTCATCCCTTGCCTCGACGACCTCCTCCTCAATGGCCTCGGGCTCTACCACCTCCTCTTCCTCACCATCGCCCCCCGCACCGGCAGCATTTTCCTCCACCACCTCCTCTTCATCAGAAAGGACCACCTGCAAAGACCAAATAAGAGAGAAGTTAGAAAAATTCGCAAAAATTTAGCCAAGTGTAAAACTGAAGTCAATAAAACAGAGAAGGGCAACTTACCCTAGTCCGCGAGGTGCCCAAGCCCGGGCCGGTGGGTTCGACCTCAGCAAGGCTATCTTCCAAGGGAAGAGGGCTCACTACCTCAGGCTCCCTAGACCTCAGGGGAAGAACCTCTGGCAGAGGTTTCCCATGTTGATCTATGTAAGCACGGGTACCGTCCGGCCCCACTCTGAAGTGGAGGACGGTACCATCCGACCGGGTCTCAGTGTGAACCCCGGCCGATGCAGGCGCGAAGGAGGCACCGGCCGATGCAGGAGCGAAGGAGGCCACTGTCGCCGCCTTCGCCTTGCTGCCTGTCTTCAGCTTCGGTTCAATGCCTTTTTAGCCGCAGGCTCCACAGTGGCCTCGGTATCCTCAACTACCTTGGGAGGGAGGGTCGACTCCAGACCTTTCTCCTTCTCCCACCTTTCCCTGGAGTACCCCACGGGACAGAAGGTCCTGTGGGGCCATTTGAAGCTGTTTCCCTTGCAGGAGGTGGGGGAGCCACAGATCAAAAGACGCTCCGCATCCCGGGCCCCTACGTCGGTCCCGTCTCGACCCCACCAATTTAGGGCCACCTCCAACGCCTCTACGTTGGGTTCACCAAGGCCCCTGAGCTTAGAGGCCACGGTGAATTTGTTTTCCTTGTTGCTCAGCACCCTCCCCGGCCTGGGCGGAAGGATCAGGTCGTCACGGTTGAGCCAACGGCCCTCCACCACGACCACGTCTTGTGTGTAACCCCGATTTGAATCGGAGTTACCCGTGATCAGCTGATTGTGGGACCGGCACCTCAGGTAGGGCTGCCGGCTCTTGGATTGTGAGGTTGGTTCGGTCTGCAAAAATTTGTAGCAGGCCAAGAGCTCTTTAAGCCCCAGTGGCTCCGGGATGTCCGGGCCCAATGCGACACTTAGTGCCTCTATTCCGGCGCAGATGCGATGCGCCTGCAGAGGCCACTGGCACGGAATAGTCTGCGTCCAGGCGCAGAGCTCCGCCAATAGCTCCGGAATGGGGAGGTGGGTGCCCCCGTATAGAAGAGTAGAGAGGGAGAGGGTTACCATACTCTTGGGATCGGCCACGATCCCGTTCACCTTGTCAGCGGTCGCACAGGTCCGAAGTCGGAACTCCTCCCCTATGCCGCATAGTTGAGGAAACTCGTCCAGGTCAGCCCCGTGCTGCCTGACCATGATGCTGTTGTCATTTACCGCCACGGATATGGCCGGATCGATGACCATCGCCCGGAATGGCAAGGCATTTGCCATTACCTCAAGGCACCGCGGTTTTGGGGCAACCATCGGGCCTTTTCCGGCTCCGTGTTTGATAACCATGACGGCTGGTTGTTTGGTGAAATTTGCTAAGTATGAAGTGTGAAGGAAGAGAGAGAATGGTCTGCTGTGTGAAAATTTTAGAAAGAGAGTGGGAAAGTGAAAATGAGATTTCACTGAGGGTATTTATAGACCCCCACCAGAAGATGAAAAGACATTTACCAGAAGGTGAAAAGACAGCGGCGGTTCATTACACAAACTCCCACAAATAAATGCTGCCACTCAATCGATGCAGTACACGTGTACAGCAAATAGAGGTCAACCGCCAAGTGTCACTCACCAGCCGTTTTAACATTGATGGCATTGATGGAATCGAAGGGACAGAGGCGGCGCCTCATAAATGCACAATGGGCGTGCTCCACGTGTCAAAAATTTCAGAATATGAGAACACATGTCGGACTACGCCGAGACGTCTCTACACCGTCAAGCGTAAGAATACAATGACCGGAGCCCCCGTAACAACTAAAAGTCCCCGAAGACCTCGTCCCTAACGACGACTCCGGACAGGGAGCTGTTGGCGAGGGGATGTCGGTACCCCCTCGTCCGGACCGATATCAACCCCACAGCTGGCGATCCGGGCCTGTCAACCATGGGTAACGCGTCACCCCGGATCTTGAGGGGCCGGACCGTGTCCAGGCCGGCCCGGAGAAGCTTGTCGAGTACACTTCTCCAATTAATGTTGCTGCTCCCTTGGGGGACCCTTTACGTGTTTCATCGACGTGGCCCAATCACAGGCCAGCCCTGTGGGCCCCGGCCGATGAACAGTACCATTGTCAGAGTCATAAATGACCTGAAGCCGTTGGATCTTTATTAGACAGTGCAGTGATCCAAGGGCTAATACGCCTCTGATCAGACTATAAATACCCCCACTAATACCAATTAGAGGGGCACACAAAAAGACAGAGAGGAGAGATAAAGCTAAAACAACCCGGACCACCAGAATATCAACCGTGACACCTGACGCCACGACTTGTAACTGGACCAATCCCTCACCCTTAACTATATTCCTACCTTCAGTTTATACCAATACTGACTTGATCGTCGGAGAGGGAAAACCTGGTACCAACCCCGGGCCCCTGTTCGTTTCTTGTGCAGGCACAGAAGAACACCTCGCCATTGAAGGAGACATCAACCGAAGCAGATACCTTGGAAGATCGGAGCCGACGCGAATAAAATATATAAGCCGAGCTTGGGAAGAAAAGCAGGCTCGCCAGTAAGTATATGAAATAAAAAGCAGCTTATGAGTCACACTACATGTAGTGGCGGAACCAGAACTTTGAACCAGTGGTGTCAAAATATTAACCAAAAAAAAAAGTTAAAATTAAAAAAAAAAACGAAACTGCAAAAGGTCAAACATTATTACTTAATTTACAATCGACTCATACGGTCACTCATATGTTGAAAGCGATTCATAATAAAATCGTTCGACAAACTTTCAAATATATCATTTTCAATATAAAGGCAATGAAGTTAACTAGTTAAGTAAGTTAAAAAGTGAAACAACAATTTTATTCGAAATAAACTAAAATAAGTCAACCAGTAAGTTTACTCAACTTAATTTATACGTGTAAATAACAAGCTAGACATTCTGTAAACAATCTACTAAATAACTAACTAATTTAAAATCCACAATTGATTTATACATGTTCCATTAAAAATTTATCTTAATAAATAACTAACTAAAAAATTTCCAAATTTATGCATTACCTAGCTTTTTTTAATAAAAAGCTATTAAAAAGTACACTAACTTTTTTTAAGTAATTGGCAATTGTTAAGCAAATAATGATATAATCAATAAAGTACACTAATTATTAATTTTGCAAACTAGTTGAGTAGTTAGGATAAAAAGGAAAGACTAAAAAAGAGAAAAAAAAACAGTTGTAGCTCCAAGTTAACTTGTGTTGAAAATAACATGTATGACTGATCATCGTATAAGTAATTGAATTTGGGGTTTGTTAGTGTTAAAGTATCGCTTATATATAGAGAGAATTTTATGTATGTGTAATACAAAATTTCTATTTAAATGGAATGTTAATGTTGTAATTAACTTAATATCACATGAGTATTTTGGTAAATTTTATATAAAAGTCAGGGGATCAGCTGACCCCCCTACCCCTATATATACCACTTCCGCCAGTGATCAGATGGAACAATGAGTCGATTGTCTAAGAGGACTTGCCTTGCTCTCCCGCAAACAGCATAAATGACATTGCTTTTCACTTTTGAGTCTAATATTAAGTGTGCTACATATTACTAAGTTTAAAGCTAACGCTACTTTATATATATATACTTACGGACACCCAATTAATGCAATCCAAAAGGTATTGCACTGGTAGAATTTGAGGCTCAAATACCATAAGCTACTACCGAAACTAAGATAGTTGTTACATAGTGAACTATCCCAATAAACTGTTGCAAACAATATATCACAGACAAATGGAAAGTAAGATCTTTACACCAGCGGCATTTTCAATATGCTAAAAAAACCTCTATAATACACCATCTCAGAAATGACAAAAGAAAACAATAATAGCTTAGAATCAGCATGACTGGGTACGGTATCAAAAACATATCCTACTCAATATTGAGAATGTCTGTACAACAACAATTTCCACACAAAAAATCAAAGGCAAATCCTACTCAGCATTAAAATTTCCACGATGCAATCTACCGAAACATAAATCTCAATCATAACAAACTCCAGATTTGAAAGGGCCTTTAGAACAAGTTATTCTATGCCGTCAGCTCAAACGTGAACAACAAAATCAAGCTAAATCTTTAGGATATCAGCCTAATATCCTACTCAACATTCACATATAAATAGCCCGTACTATTAATAGGAGTTGCAGCGTTTCGAGTCTTGCTAAGAGTGGTATGTGTGAATTTATTGATCCTTCTTAATAAGATTTTATTAAGAAAGGATAAAAAAAAAGGAAGAAAAAAATATACCAACCAAATGTCATACTCGTCAAACACCTATGGAGCAGACCATCTGTAGGTGTTATTAAAGAGAATGCGGATGCCTCAAAATCTTGAAATAATCAACATGCTTTTACTGGAATTATAGCTAGCAATTACTTAGCTAGTAAAGGTGTTTGATGAATAGTTCGTCTCCATTGTCGGCGGAAGCTTTAGGCTTACAACTGGCGCGTATTCGTGGGATATAGAAAAATTAGTCGCATGTGATTATGCAATCGAACAATCAGACTATTGTCGATTTGTGCGTAAATAAGTTGATAGCACGATATTAAGAAGATGCAAATATTAGAGTTTTAAACGGTGTCCGAGATTTGCAAATGGGTCTGCTCACTTGTTAGCAAAATTTGCAAGAAATAGTAATGGTTGTAATAGCTTTGCGTGGGGATGCCAATATGTTGTCCATCAGTTTGTCACAGTCCTATATAAAATTGCTCCTCTATCCAAAGAAGAAGAAGAACATCCCCATCGATTACAATCTCCAAAACTTGAAGACTTTAAGTGGAGTACTTATACGTCTACGTCTACACAAGGAGTTTTCTTTGTAATTGTCTGTGATAAAACATAAAACTTTGGTCGTCTTGTTATGCTTATCAACACTAATAATTAATATAGAGAGAAAGTCTGAAAAGTATATGTACTTGTCAGGTATATATGTGATATGAGCTGATATTTCTACTACTGTTTGACTTTATTTATAGGAAAGTATGCACCGTATAATATTGACATTTTGCAAATTACGCGTACTGTTCATGGGTTTTTTGGTTAGTGGGCTCTTATTATGTAGTATTAGCCCAAATTGTCATATATATCTTCTACTTAATGGATGAAAAGACATTTATGTTCTCTATAGTGAATAAGCACACTTGTCATTGAGGTTTTATAGGTTTACTACACCAAACTATCTGCCTTTAACGATTTGGGTACTAAACTTTCAAAATTTCCAATTTGGATACCAAATTATAATAACTTTCCAATTTATGTATCATCGTCTAAATTAATTACGGAATCACGTCACGTGACATTTGACAAACATTAATTTGAGAGGGTAATTTGATAATTTTGCACAAAAAAATGTCATTCTAGAAACAGATTTCCCCTAATTTCACACATAACAAGATTATGTGCTAATTTGTGTTACGTGTGAAATTGGGGGAATTTTTTTTCTAGGATGACATATTTTTATGCAAAATTATCAAATTACTCTCTCAAATTAATGTTTGTCAAATGTCACGTGACATGATTCCGTGATTTATTTAGACGGTGGTACCTAAATTGAAAAGTTATTATAATGTGGTATCCAAATTGAAAATTTTGACAGGTGGATACCCAAATCGTTAACAGCACTATACTTTAGTGTATTTAGTGTATTAAATGTATTTTTTTCCTTTTAAGTATTGGATAACCGTTTTTCTCATATGGATCCGATATTTACATACATTTTTCTTATGCCTATCAGTCTGATTGTGGAATCTTTGTTTTTTTTAGGAAACAAGGTTTCACTGGACAAAAGAAATGGACAAAAGAAATAAACAGTTAATAGGGCTTTATTAGATGTGGCATTACCGGTCTCGAGTAAAAATATGCCGACCAAAATTGACCCACTCATTTGGTATCCTGATTCCTGAAACTGCCCAGTGACAAAACAAAGCAAAAACAAAAACTTTAATGACATGGCTATCTAAAATGGTATTTCATACTACGAGCTAAATTCTTGGTATTCTTTTGCGTTCCCTACTTTACAAAATAGTACACGATAGACATTCATTCATAAATATCAGGCAGCAAATTAGTGGGATTAGGGTGTACATAAAGTGAACTGAATTAATTAAACCGACAATTTGTGACAGTTTTTTTTGTTGCGAGCTTATTAGCTACAACTTTTATGACAGTTTGTGACGGTTTTTTAAAATAGTGACAGATTTGTGATAATTTTCTGAATGAAAGATTTGTGACAATTTTTGACTCTCGCTAAATCAATATTATTTTGTAGTGCGGCCAAAACAAATAGTAATTGGTTTGGTTTAGTTAAAAAATTATGGTTTTAGTAATTTAGAAACAAACCAAGCTAAACCGATTATTGCATATATAATCAGTGGTAAACGATACCCACCCGTTGCGTGTGAGACGGTATAAATTGTGATGATGATACAAATGTAGAGTAAAAAAAATATAGGATATAAGAAAAAAAAATGATATAAATTGTGATGATATTACAAATATTTAGAGAAAAAAATATAGGATTTAAGAATTTTTGTGTGGTTAAATAGAGAGAAATAGTGTAATTAGTTTTTATTTTTTATAAAAGTAGTTAATATGCTAATTAATAAAAAAAATATGGGTATTTTAAAAAAAAAATGACTAAATTTGACAGATTTATTTGACTTGAGTTGTCTTATTATAATAGAATGATATAGATATGTGTATGTATATACATAATAGTTGGCTTATGGAGTTTTCTCGGTACATATTTTTTAAAATATATTATGTTGGGTACGTTGTAAATAAATACAATAATTTCTACGGAAAAGAAATGGACAAATAAACAGAAAATGGTTTCCTCAAATATATAAATATCAAATACAAGATTTAACATAAAATAATGTAAATGATACCGAAATGGACTAAAGTCCGAGACGAGTTAACTGCAAGCAGTTTCCCTTAAACGATATTTGCCCCGCCACCTCTGCTTCTGGCTAAATGGGCCACTTCGTTTCCAAGGTACAACGTCTATCACATGTGACTCGGCGAAAACGGCACTGAGCCACGGTCGGACCGTTGGTGGTGCGGTACTCTCTCTCTATATGTATGCATATGTGTTTGTGTGTGAATATGTGTATGATGACATGTATGAAACTTGTATTGGAAAAAGTTTGTTAAAATGTTACAAGACCATTCATTTTTTAACCTTGTCATTGTAACTCCTTTTACAAATTAAAAGACCCACATAAATGGGGGAATAAATGTTTTTTATAACCACAAAGTTAATAGCATTCATTCCAAGAAAACCAAAAGTTTTCCAACAATCCCCCACATGAATGCGATCTAAAACATGCAACATGCAACTAAATGCAATCGAGAGAACCACGAGAATTAACTGCATAAGGACAGTTAGCGCGCGCATTGAACCTACCATAGTGATGTAAAATCTGATATGCTACTATTGGGTAGCCTTAAATCCTTGAACCCTTTAACGTTTGTGCATAACAGGGTAATACTCACACAGTGTCCTCTCTACACCACTTACTAAACCCTTTGGTTGTTGTCCATATTTGGCCCTGGACTGCCTTGGCAAATTCAACCGAGTGCTCTAGTGATTTAGCCCTAGATCATCACATAGTATCGGCCATACACACTCGTTATAGGTGATTTTCAAGTCAAGGGTGTCCTGACTCACCCCACTCGACCTTCGAGATACTTGATTCATTAAGAGCCTCATGCTCACCCTTAAAATGGTACAGGTCTATCACTCTTTCATCATAGAAATGGGCTGAGAACTTATGTTCTCGAGTGCTTTGTTCGGTAACCCGCACAGTTCAGTTTTCCTATTGAACCTGAGACTGAAATTTCCAGTACAGGTTGGGTAGCTTATGTGAAGGTTTCCAATTTATTGGGCTTCAACCCCCATTTCCCTCGACGATGCTCCGACTCCTCCACGAATCAAGCATTTTGTATATGGATCAACATTATTATCCTTAGACCTTGCAAAGTCTATGGATACCATAATTTTGCTAGCAATTCCTTTTACGGATTTGTGTCTTCGACGAATATGTCATGACTTTGTCGGGACTTTCCATTATACAAATTATTCTGATCCAGTTTAATAACTGACTGCAGCAGTACACATTTATTGCGGGAACAGATTTTGGCCACTTGGAATACCTCCCAAGACTTCTCAGCCAATTTGCCTCTTCTGTAGCTTGATTCAACATTATGAATTCTAACTCTACAGTTTCTCTAACTATGCAGGTCTATTTTACAGACCTCCATAAGACTGCAACCTCTTTAAGTACAAACATATCCACTAATGGACCTTGTACTGTTAAAGTTCGAGATACACTTAGTATCTAAATACCCTCCAAACATTTTGGACATCTCATATAATGCATTTCATGATTGGCAGTATACCTCATGTATCTGAGAAGACTCATTGGCAAACCTACTGAGTCTGCTCACTGAGTTGGCTATAACTGGTCTAGTGCAGTTCTTGACGCACAAGAAACTACCTATGATAAGTTAGGTGTTTGTTTTAGTCCATATAACGAGTTAACAAGTTTTCGCATCTTGGCTTACTTTACACGGAACCACGACCCAATGGGTTGTTCCTAATTCTCTAGATCTCCATTTATAAAACACATGTTCTCATTAATTAATGATGCGTCCTTTTTATAGAGATTAGAGTATAGACATTAAAATTATCAAAAGCGTCAGTTTACTTAAAGTAATTGACTTTATTTCTCACGTTCTCATATACACATTATATGGAAAACATTGATTATTTCAATGTCGTCGATTCACCTTCACTCATGAAGGTCAAGGGACAAAGGAAGTTTCATTACTTACCCTTTTACCATGCCGATGCACTTCATCTTCCTTAAAAGATTCACTTTCCACATTTTTTAAGCACCGTTTGAGTGTTCACTTGTCTTGGGTAGCATAATGCTTTGAACCCTCAACGTATTGGTCACACTCGCCAGGCGTTAGAGTTTTGCGGAAAACTTCTCTTTTTGAAAATATGCTTATCGGGCATAGAACAATGTTCTATATGCACTTTAAAGTCATATGTCTTATGCACTAGAAACCGATCAGCACTATATTTTGTGCTTATCCGATGAACACACAATCTACCGTTTTTGATCCTATCCAATCCTTCAAGGAACAAGATTGTGACCTTTCTTAGGTAGCACCAAACTTTCACGAATTTATAGTCAGGCACCATGCCTTCTATAATTCTGACTGTTTGGTCCAACTTCCTAAGCGATTGTTTGTTCAACACATAGCTTGCGGAAAGCTCACTTCCCGTACAAATTAGGAGTTTAATCCTGAACTTATCAACATGATATTCATCGTTTAAGAACTACATTTTTGCTCGAGAGCATAATAAGTCGTTCTTTAACGATTGGTGTCATTCCATCAACACAATTATGTGAACGGTGTCTCATATTCACCGTTTCAATCACACTGATCATGTATTCATATCCATGTGAATATACCATTTCGGAACTAGTTAGACAATATCTAACACTTCCAAAAATTGTCTATCATTTAATGATTAACACTTAATCAATGGATTAAAGTTGGTAGATTAACACAACAGAACACACATGATTAAACATGTTTTCTGACAAGCCTTAATTCTCAACAATAGAATTCACGTATTCATTCTTACTTGAATGAATATCTCGACTGATTTGTCTTTACTTCTCATCAAGTAGACATATCAGTGTTTAGTACAACCATCAATAAATTGAGGAAATACCTTTTAAACCCTTCTTGGTTTTACACGCATCTCAAATGCATCAAACCATTAGGTTATGTACTCCGTTCAAAACTTCGAACTGAAGACTTAGCAATACATTGCTTCAAACACAAACTCATATTTGTGTTTCAATTTAAATAATAGATTTAGAAAAATAAAACATTTATGGTTTTATATTTTCATGACCTAATATATCATGTCAAATAAGTGACTTATGTTGGCCCGAGTGCGGCTAACCTTAGACGGGGGGTGAATAAGGTTTTTGGCGCTTTTCGCCTAATTAAAACCTAAGTGCAACTAACACCCAACTTATGCAAATTTAAGCTTATTGCGTTTAACAAAAGATAAAGAATTGATAAAATTACTAAACGCAAGCAATAAACTAAGCAATAATATATTTGCGGAAAGTAAAAGCAAGGAAAGAAAATGACACCGTGATTTTATAGAGGTTCGGCAAACGGCCTACGTCCTCTCCTCGGTACTACCGAGTATTTCACTAAAAATTTCCTTGCGGATTATTACAAATCCTATCGAGCTAATCAACCGATTAAGCTCCCCCTCACTTTATGAGTGTCCCGAAATGAAAAGACCTAGAGCTTTTAAGCAACTCGCTTACAAAGCCTCTACCCGATCACTCGCTCACAAATGAGTTTATAAAACACTCGTTACAAATTTCGTTACAATAATGTAACTACACTCACTATTCTAATTGCTTCTAATTAAGCTAATTGGTGAGAATGATGATGGTTGAGCTTTACTCTCTTTTTCTTCAATTTTCCCTCTTTTGAGTATATACACCAAAATGGTGATATTTTGGGTTTTGTATATGGGGATTGAAGGATGATAATTAGTGTAAATGATTGGTGAGTTTAGAGAGAGATTTGAGGTGGTATATATCACAGCAAAGTCTGTTTTTCTGGGTTATGACCGTTGAAAGGTTTTAACAGCTATTTTCCAGAAATTGCTGAAAAGCTATTTTCGAAATCTGTAGAAAACGATCGGTCGTTTTCTACAGACGATCGGTCGTTTTCAGACAGACGATCGGTCGTTTTCTGAAAACGATCGGTCGTTTTTATACTGGACTCACTGGAAGAAATTGGATCAAAAACGATCGGTCGTTTTTGTCCAGTCGATCGGTCGACTGTAATCCTGGTCCCGTAAATCTTCGAAAGCTCATAACTCCTTCGTTTTAGCTCCGATTTTGGTTCCGCTTGAACCTATGGCTTCGTTATCGAATGCTCTATCATTTAACGACCTGAAATATACGTTTTCTATTTTTGGACAAGACAAACATTATATCATCGAAATCGTAAAATCATTAAACGCATAATCAAAGTAATAATCAAAATCATTATTGAACTCTATGTTCAACAATCTCCCCCATTTTGATTATGACAAACTAATGATGATTTTACAAGATACAAGAAAAATAACTCCTCCATTTTAACAAAACGCATTTACACCAAAATATATCATTTTTCTCCCCCTTTGGCATTATCAAAATGCAATAAAAATATGGGGTTATGTGAAGGGTTTTTAAAGAAAAACCAAAGCATGAAAAATGTAAATATGATGCATATACCCGACCCAACTAATCACATATATGTAGATATTATAGATTAGAGTATACCGCATATGTGATGTGGAGTCGAGTCCGCTCGCTAATGGCATTTGCATTGAGCGTTGCCGATTCCAAATAGGTGGTACCACTTGTTGGTATGCCTTCCACCTTTGTCGATTAATGGCACTTCATCCTTGATGGTGGAGTCGATCTTCTTGACTTCCACGGCTTTTGTCGGCGTTGCCAACCACTTGTTGATTTTCTCCTTTTGGATGGAGATACGTACAACACAAGATTTGTCTTTTTGTACCCAATTTCTTTTGGGTCCGACATTGTTAGTGGCTCGGGTCTTTACTACCCATTTCAAATCGCTTCTACTAACATGGAAACGATAAGGGCATCTAGAAGAAATATGCTCATTTCTACTACAATGCACACAATGCTTAGACTTTTTAGTATAACGATAGTTATACGTAGTTTTGGAAAGGTTTTTCGGAGCATCCGATTTGGTTTGAAAACCTACACCTTTCCTATCATTAAAAGATTTTTGAAAAATCTTGGAAGTGCTCCTTTTGGTAAAAACAACCTCTAGTTTAGGCGGAGTAGAAGTTTTAGAAATATTAGAGGATTTAACGAAGCGGGGTTTGTTAGAAGTAGAACCAATGCAATCAAAACCTAAACCGCTCTTATCATTAACATCTTTTTGACAACTCAAAATGTTATCTAAAACGGTTTTACCTTTAGAAAACTTTGAAATTGTTAAATCGAGTTTTTCAATGGAAATGACAAGCTCATTGTTTTTAGTTTTCAACGATTCATTCTCGGTTTTTAAAACCTTGACCTTGTCATTTAAGTTAAAAGCATGAGAACTTAAAACCTTGTTTTTGCTTTTAACTTTATCGAAAGCATCCTTTAACTCTTCAAAATTTTCTAATAAATCGCAATCTAAAGAAGATGGTTTTGAAAGAGTTTTAGTAAGTCTAGAGACTTCATTTTTAAGAAAATTGATCTCGGTTTGTAAAGACTTATTATGAATGACGAGATCATTGGTTTTTTCTTTCAAGTCTTCCTTTTCGTCATCTATATCACTTAAAGAAAATGACGATGTTGGAATAGACTCATTTTCAATTTTATCTCTTTTTAAAGATCTTATTTCTTCATTGAGAGAAGAATTTATCTTTTTAAGAGATTTGACCTTCTCTACAAGCTTAGGAAATTTTTCGGAATAAATTCCACACATATGAATAAGTTCATCATGAGAGAATTCTTTTACCTCATCGTTGTCACTTTTGCTTGAGTGGTCACATTCGCTTGAAGACGATTGGTTAGGCTCATTGTTGTCTTCCATGGCCATATAGCAACCAAGATGCGCGACTTCATCTTGGTCGGAGCTATCGCTAGAGCTTGAAGCGGATATCTTCTTCTTGCCTTTGCTCTTGCGATTCATGACGCAATCTCTCGCCATGTGTCCTTCCTTGCCACAAGTATAGCAAACAAAATCGTTAGAATAAATTGAATTATTTGACGATTTACCTTTATGTTTGCGGTGGTCTTTTAGCTTGAGTATTTCCTTGACGATTCGAATGATTTCCATTGAATTTTTGTCGTCCTTGGATATCTCATCGCATTCGTCACAAGTCGTTCCTTTGAAAGCTATCTCCCTCTTTTTCGAGATTGGCTTGTGACTATTGAGGGTGATCTCGTGTGTAATGAGCGAACCCGTCAATGCATCAAGAGTGTATGTGTTCATGTCGTGCGCCTCTTGAATTGCGGTGACCTTTGGTTCCCATTCCTTCGGTAAGCTCCGAATCACTTTTGAAACCATCTCCTTACAAGACAAAGACTTACCAAGAGACATTAGTCCGTTAGTAATAGTGGTAAATCTAGCAAGCATATCGGAAATAGTTTCTCCCTCGCTCATCCTAAAAAGTTCGTAATCGTGCACTAGAATTTGGAGTTTGTACTCCTTAACTTGGTTAGTCCCTTCATGCATAACTACTAACTTATCCCACATGCCCTTAGCGGTTTTACAAGCGGAAATTTTGTTGTACTCGTTAGGGGAAACGGCACAAACAATAGCATACATCGCTTTAGCATTCGTAGAGTAGGCTTCTAGTTGAGCGTTATCAAGGTCCTCTACGGGGATTGGATTCTCACTATTTTCGGATTTAGGAGCGGAATATCCTACTTTAATAATCTTCCAAAGATTGACATTGTAGCTTTGTAGGAAAATGCTCATCCTATCTTTCCAATAACTATAGTTTATCCCATCGAAATAAGGTGGAGTATTGGGGGATAAAGCTATGCCGGAAGTGAAATTAAGGAAGTTAGCCATCGGGATCTTAACTCTAGAATCGTTAGATTCCTATATGCAAGAGCCTCGGCTCTGATACCAATTGTTGGCCCGAGTGCGGCTAACCTTAGAGGGGGGGTGAATAAGGTTTTTGGCGCTTTTCGCCTAATTAAAACCTAAGTGCAACTAACACCCAACTTATGCAAATTTAAGCTTATTGCGTTTAACAAAAGATAAAGAATTGATAGAATTACTAAACGCAAGCAATAAACTAAGCAATAATATATTTGCGGAAAGTAAAAGCAAGGAAAGAAAATGACACCGTGATTTTATAGAGGTTCGGCAAACGGCCTACGTCCTCTCCTCGGTACTACCGAGTATTTCACTAAAAATTTCCTTGCGGATTATTACAAATCCTATCGAGCTAATCAACCGATTAAGCTCCCCCTCACTTTATGAGTGTCCCGAAATGAAAAGACCTAGAGCTTTTAAGCAACTCGCTTACAAAGCCTCTACCCGATCACTCGCTCACAAATGAGTTTATAAAACACTCGTTACAAATTTCGTTACAATAATGTAACTACACTCACTATTCTAATTGCTTCTAATTAAGCTAATTGGTGAGAATGATGATGGTTGAGCTTTACTCTCTTTTTCTTCAATTTTCCCTCTTTTGAGTATATACACCAAAATGGTGATATTTTGGGTTTTGTATATGGGGATTGAAGGATGATAATTAGTGTAAATGATTGGTGAGTTTAGAGAGAGATTTGAGGTGGTATATATCACAGCAAAGTCTGTTTTTCTGGGTTATGACCGTTGAAAGGTTTTAACAGCTATTTTCCAGAAATTGCTGAAAAGCTATTTTCGAAATCTGTAGAAAACGATCGGTCGTTTTCTACAGACGATCGGTCGTTTTCAGACAGACGATCGGTCGTTTTCTGAAAACGATCGGTCGTTTTTATACTGGACTCACTGGAAGAAATTGGATCAAAAACGATCGGTCGTTTTTGTCCAGTCGATCGGTCGACTGTAATCCTGGTCCCGTAAATCTTCGAAAGCTCATAACTCCTTCGTTTTAGCTCCGATTTTGGTTCCGCTTGAACCTATGGCTTCGTTATCGAATGCTCTATCATTTAACGACCTGAAATATACGTTTTCTATTTTTGGACAAGACAAGCATTATATCATCGAAATCGTAAAATCATTAAACGCATAATCAAAGTAATAATCAAAATCATTATTGAACTCTATGTTCAACAACTTAGTTGAATAATTCAACATGTCATTATTGACCACAAGAGTATCGACCAAAAATGCTCATTTTGAACAAATAGTCACTCATGTGTTGCCACAAACAAGCACACTTATCAAAATTTGATCATAGTGTTTTGGCTACTGAAAGGCTACTGCCCTTTAGGTTTCAAAACCCGCTAGTCATGATTCATATTTGTATGCTTTCACTTGTTAGTGGATTTCCAAACGTTTAAAACGTTTCCACACACTAACGCCCCCACAGTTCATGCATTCCCTTTGTCCTCACTCAGAAGATACACACTGTTATAGAAAAACTTAATCGGTTTCAAGATGGTAAATGAACAATATCATTTATTTCAGACGTTTTAAGTCCATACCACTGAACCGTTAGGTTTTCTCCCACTCGCCCGTATGCGCTTACGGGGTACGTTTAGATTCTCGATCTACAGGATCAACGGGTTACCCCCACATTTGTGGGACCCTTGGGGTTCCCCCCCAATAATAGTAATATAATATTACTACATTACTATTCTCAATAATAGCAAGCTCAACATATTCACAATATATTTTACTAACAAATTAATAATATGTTATTTCAACAAATTATTAAATGTTTTTCCAACAAATAAATAAGATGTTAATTTCAACAAATTATTAAATGTTCTTTCAGCAAATTAATAAGATATTATTTCAACAAAATAATAAATTAGCCGATATTTGTTTATTCTTAAAATAAACTCAACGGCCATTTATAATTTGTTAATCATCAAATTATTTGCTTTTGGATGAACAAATTTGGTTATTAAATAACCTTTCATCCAAATAAGTAACCGACTCATCATTGCAATTCGTAGTTAGCTAATAAAGCTCTCCATAAATGTCAACAATAACTGTCGTTACAATAATTTATAACTCTCCAAGTTAAATTGCGATTAATCACAATTAATAAGAAGTTATAAATACTCGTCATTAATCACATTAATGATTACCGTTACAAATTTTGTAACCCTCCAAATTAAATTGCAATAAATCACAATTAATAAGGATACCAACCATTATATCACCACATTAGTGTTTTTAATAATGGTGATTTCGAATTTGTAACCTCCGTCATTAATATGCACTCATGCAAAATTAATAGGAGTTACACCGGCACCCATAATGTTCTGGTCAGTTCCAGCACCCACTGTGTTCCGGACATTTCCCGCACGCACAATCTAATTTCGAAAAATGAAACTAAAACTCCTCCTTCGCAAACACCAAATTTCTATAACCACGCATGGTTTCAAAAAACTGATTTTGCAAGAGTATTCTAGTTCATTCTCGAAAAAGATTATCAAATTCTGAAAGATTTATTCAGCCGTAAACACCAGATAAATCTGATTTTACACAGAACAATCTCAGAATTCAACCAGTTCTGTCGTAAGCCCCAAATTCTGAAAATCAGAAAATGGTTTTACAAGAACTTTTTCGAAACCAGTTCTGTCGTAATCCCCAATTTGATGGCTTTTACTAGAACTGTTTCGAATAATCACCAATTCTCCAATTCCATGGTAGAGATCATTGTCTACACAAATACTCATTGGAAATTGTTAGTCATTTATTAACATGAAAACAATAAACATGTATAAAATTCACTAACAATATAATGTAACGAGATTACTCATAATATGAAATGACAATAGTAACTGAAACCCATTTACTACCAATATTAATCACTATTTAAGTACAAAAATTAAACTCTTAATAAGTTTTGACCTCAAACGGTCACACAACCCACGTATCACATACATTGGAACATTATCAATTACCCATTTAATAAAACATGGTGACATACACAAATGCAATTAAGCATACAAGAAGCAAATCTCTGACCAAGTGTAACATATTTTCCAACAGTTACTAAAATGGACAATTACATAACTGACAAGTCAATGCACCAATTTAATGTCAAGCGACTTTTCAAATCACGCCAATATGCACTGACACTTTTTAAAACCATTTGAAAAATTAAGGATTTATTAAAAGACACATTGCTGGTACAATTACAATTCTAATTGCCACAATGTAAGTTATTAAGTACTCTATTTACATGCCCGTTTCAATTTTTACTACGAAATAACCCATTATTAAGTAGTACTCAAACTAAACGTGTATTAATACTTAATACTGTAACACATAAATTTTCACAAAACTTGTAAAACATGTATGTACCAGTCAAAGTATAAAAGTCATGTACAAAATATAATACAAGTTTGTAGGCCAAATGTTCAACCATGTACAAATCCAAGCCAATTATATCCATTTATGCAAACAACGTACCACTGGTCAAATCAAAGGCAAATGAACATCATACACGTTATGTAACCGAAATACATACAGCAAATGTAATATAATTCACATGTTAATACATTCGTCCACAAGTTACTCATACAAAAGTTTTGGCTTTATATGTAAGAACATATATTAGACCAATCCACTTTGATCATGCGTGTACATATCTAGAATAGATGCAATGAATGCTATGTGTCTCAATTTACATTTACACATTAAGAAAATTGCATTACCCATACACATAAAGTATAAGTTTTTTTTTTCTAAAAACTTCAACCTAGATGTAATTAAACCTCTATAACTAGTCAATCTGAGCATGAACAAAACTGCAGGCTTATATGAAACGTATAAACAGAGTTGTTAGTTTCCAAAAGAAACCTCCAATAAAAGTTCAACCACAAAATAAAGTTAACACCAAGGTGTATTTTTTTCTAAATCCATGATGGACAATTTAATCACTGAAAATATTGTCAAACAAGTTATAGATTTTATCTCAAAATCTAAACAATGATAAAATACATTGTCAAATCACAACTAAATATGCTCACATAGTCACATGTAAACAATTAATATAGCAATAAACATATTACTAAGTACACATACGAGACGGTCCAAAACCAGAGATAAGGATTTTCACAAAACCCCAAACAAATGCAAAATGCTTTCGACAATTCTATCGGAAACACCAATTTCTTAAAACTAAATTTTGTTAGAAAAAGATTTTACAAAGAACTGTCTAAGCCACGAAAATAATTTTCTATTTATCCAAACACCAAAATTATTGTATTAACGTGCGAAACATAAAAAATATCGTTTAAGATTGTTGGGTACGTTGTAAATAAATATAATAATTTCTACGGAAAACAAATGGACAAATAAACAGAAAATGGTTTCCTCAAATATATAAATATCAAATACAAGATTTAACATAAAATAATGTAAATGATACCGAAATGGACTAAAATCCGAGACGAGGTAACTGCAAGCAGTTTCCCTTAAACGATATTTGTCCCGCCACCTCTGCTTCTAGCTAAATGGGTCACTTCGTTCCCAAGGTACAACGTCTATCACATGTGACTCGACGGAAACGGCACCGAGCCACGGTCGGGCCGTTGGTGGTACGGTACTCTCTCTCTATATGTATGCATATGTGTTTGTGTTTGAATATGTGTATGATGACATATATGAAACTTGTCTTGGAAAAAGTTTGTTAAAATGTTACAAGACCATTCATTTTTTAACATTGTCATTGTAACTCTTTTTACAAATAAAAAAACCCACATAAATGGGGGAAAAATGTTTTTTATAACCACAAAGTTAATAGCATTCATTCCAAGAAAACCAAAAGTTTTCCAACATATTATTCATTTTCAAGCTATTACTATGCCATTTGTAATCTATTTTTAGTCTAGGATTTTAAATCAAATATAAGTTAAATATATCTCAAGTTAATGTTATTATAAATTAAATAAAAACCAAACCAAACCGGCTATACGATTGGTTTGGTTTAGATTATTATTTTGGTTAGAACCGAACCGATTTTTTTTAATTGGTGAGGTCTGTATTTTCAACGCCTATCAAAGGTGTAATTGTTGAAAGAGAGACCTCGCGCCCTTCCCCTATGTAGAACCTCTTCCAACAAACATCCTATGTTAAATTTCGCATAGTATACAAAATCTCTTTTACGTTCTAGTATTACATTATTGAAGATGGTTTGTTAACCTTTATGGTAGCAAAAGATAGTTCCCAATGCATTTGCGAAGCTGTATGCTCATAAAGTAATTTATGGCATAGATATTTATACTTATCTTGATGTTTTGCACCATACTCCGATCCCTACTTTGTCTTGCAATATTCCATGTGAAAGATTCTTCTGTCTATTTAGTAAATAAAAAAAAAGATTCCTCTGACTTTTTAGTAAAAATAAAATAGGAGTTTTCTGATTATAACCTATAATTTGAGGTTCAGATTTCAAGAACTTCAGGCAACCTGACTATTGCAAATGTTGTGTAATGGTGTTTTACTTTTAAAGGAAAGTGAATACAAAACTTTACAAAATAAAATTCATAATTCTTTGTAGTTATATACATATATTCAATATATTTAGTACATTTCAGGCTAAAATAAAAGTAATATACATATGACAACACAATTAAATTAGAGGCAAGTCAAGCTGTCCGTAATCTTGTTGGATGAGTCGCAAATCTTATTTGCTTTCATTGGCTCATTTGTGAAAGCTAAAATATAAATTTGGGTAACATGGAGAAATGCATCTAAAAAGAGTAGAAAGAACTAGAAATCTACAATAGAAATTAAACTTATTTTTTTTTAAGTAAATATTTGACAAATCTTCTGTCTAATTCTTATTCAGTCCCAAAAGAAATGTCAATTTTCATAATAACATGTTTTATATATTTTTTTTTATGTTCATTTCTTTTATCATATGATTGTATTCTAAAATATATATACCACTATTTGGATAGGTCAGGTCAAAGCATATTGGTCAAAATCTGTATTTTCAAATTTTTTCCCGCAATCTAAATATGAAAAAATTATCGGTCAAAATTTTACGTATTTTCGTATGGGACATTAGTTTAGGGACGGAGAGAGTATTAATCTAGGGAATCATATGCATTTCTCATATATAAGGTGAATTTTGTGTTTTCTTAAATTTAGTGAATTTATAGGGTTCCTGATGCATGTCAATTTTTATAACATAATTACCAAATTTTAAAGAAAAATATGTTTTGATTAAACAGATGCGGATGCTCTGATATGAGATTAAATGTTGGTATCTAGTTTTTGCCAAGTGTTAGTTTATATGTGGTAAGTTACATTTTGGGGGTTTTATTGTTATTATAAGGCATTATTAAGGCTATGTCTGATCTGAGTTCTTGGTTGTCACAAAATCAAATATTTTAATCACAATGATCTTGCCAGCAATTGGATTCATAAGAAGAAAATTTGTGATTTGTGGACTCATTTTTTCATGTGATATGATTTTAGTATATGGTTTGTGATAGCTACTTTTTCCCTCATCATGTAGCTAGTTTTTGGCAATATACATTGGAATATATAGTTGATGCAATCAGAATTCTGGATTTTCAAATGTATTGTAACGCAGTAACTTTATCAAAAATTGCTACATGAGTAGGCATGTCTCATGGAACAAATTTTTTTGGGTTTTTATGCAATAAAAGTGAGTCGGTTCTTATTATATATTGAATACATACCACTACTTGGATAGGTCAGGTCAAAGCATATTGTGTTGGTGAACATAATAAGAATAAATCTACAGCTACTTAATTAATATTCGTTATCACCTTACTATATGATGCTCGCACTTCCCAAACATTAATCCGTGTTCAGCTTATACTATACAGTTTAATCTTTTAACCAAATCTTGTATACGATATATTCTCTGAAAAGTCTTTTTAAATTTAATTGCAGTACAAAAAAGTATCATTTGTGTTCTTGTGGTAGATGATTCATCACTCTTGTGCCTTGGTATTTCGCCAGGTTGAAGCCACGTTTGTTTGCCTTGTTTAACTCTGTACATAATGGACTTTATTTTCCATGACTTAGGTGTAAAATCCCTTGTTTGTTCATAAAATTTAAGTAAAAATATCCATTTTCCACCCATGACAAAGAAAAAATCCATTAAATTGATTTGGCAAAAAGTTTTAAGGTTTTTAGAGGTGAAAGATGTATTACAAGGTTATTTCCTCAAAAAAAAAAAGGGTTAATATATGCCGGACAACCAAAACATAAAAAAATCCAAATAAGTTGGCACTTGCATCCTAATAATTTTTTCCAATTTTCAACTTGAAAACCCATGGATTCTATGACATTTGAACGAACGAACGAAATATCAGGAATTGTTAGGTACACAGGATTGTCCTAATTAATTTTTAGGGGCAATTAACAAAAACATACCCTACCTCTATTATATTACAAAAAACATACCCTCAAAACTTAACTTACAAAAAACATACCTATATATACTTATTATTTCTCTAATTCTAATCAAACCATAATATAACCTCTATATCTCTAACCGCAACTCTCTCTCTCTAATCGTACATCTCTCTCTAATACACGATAATCGCACATCTTTCTAACACATGCTAATCACCCATCTATCTCTCTCAAAATGACTAAAAACTCACAAAATATTCATATGCTAATTTTAAAATGTTATACCCTAATTTTAAAATGTAATACCCTAAATGTTCTGAATCACAATCAAATATCTAAAAAAGAGTTCATACCCTAATTTTAAAACTTCATACCCTGATTTCAAAACTTAATACCCTAATTTCAAAACTTCATACCCTAATTTTAAAACTTTATACCCTAATTTCAAAAATTCATACCCTAATTTTAAAACTTCATACCTTAATTTCAAAACTTCATACCCTAATTTTAAAACTCCATACCCTAATTTTAAAACTTCATACTCTACATATAAATTTCTCTCAATACTATACATATAAATTCTTCTCCTTCAACTTTAAACGCACAAGTTTTACAATAGTCTCAAAGCTTAATAAATAGAAAACAATATCACCAATTTCATTTATTTTTCATATATTACGGCATAGAAAACAATCTCACCAATTTCATATATTTTTCATATATAGTTAGTGGCGGATTTTCGTGATGGAGGATGGGAGAGAGATAGAGTGGGATATAAAATAAAAATATAAACAATAATGGAGGAGAGAGACTAAGATGAGAGAGATGTAGATAAAAATTGGTGAGAGAGCGAAGAATGAAGGAGATAGATAATAAGGAAGGAGAGAGAGAGTAAATGATAGATAGATAAAGAAGAGAATAAACCTCATTAAAAAATTTTGGTATATTTTTTATAGTTAAAGTTGTAAGGGTATGTTTTTTGTAATTTATTTCCAAAAGTAGTATGTTTTGTTAATTTATCCTAATTTTTAACTATAAACGTTTTAACCTTTCAAAATAACTGTGCCGAAAAGAATATAAAAAGAAAGAGAAAAAAAATACGATACGCAAGGGCGGAACCAGAATCAAATGTGTAGGGTTTCTAAAATTAATAAAAGCGCATAATATTTTTCAAAGTATAAAAACGGAAAAACTAGATTTTTATACATTTTTTACCATCTTTTATTCATTTTTTTTATCTTGCTTTCTTAATTAAAATGTATTTTATTTCAATTTTTGTTCAAACTCCAAAAAAAACCCACAACAGTAATGTCACATGCAGTTATATGTCGAAAGTTTCAGCATTTCAAAATTGACTAAAAAATAAATAAAATACAAAGCCAAAAGATACAAAAGTTAAATTTAAAAAATCAAGCTATAACGAGTAAAAATATTAAAGCGCGAAGGTAAAAAAAATATTTAAAAAAACCTAAAAAAACAACATGTATATTAAATAATAGATATATACGAACAATTAAATATCTATTACACAATTTCATTATATTCACTTCAATTAAAATACTAACCATCAAAAATTCTTTTATAAATTTTGTTTGCACTAATCATTACTCTGATTATTATTGTTGTTTAATTTTTTTTAAAGATGTGTGTTACGTGTCAACATGATAAGTTGGTATAAATGTATTTTATAATCATTTGCATATGCTAATTTTTTAAGTATTGCTTATATATTATCAGCACATACAAAATTATGATATGTTATTGCATTAATAATATATAATTTTGGGAGGGGTTGCCAAAAAAAAATATTTAAGGGCTTGCCAGAATACCGTATATATAAATTATTATGAAAAGTATTAATAAAAAAAAATTATTTTAAAAAATTGTGGGGTTGGCATGGCAACCCCTGGTCATATGAGGTATCGCCCCTGACCGTATGTAGGACACAAAAGAAATTATATAAGGTTTTCCTTATTTAGCTCTATATACATGAGTGAATTGGAGACCGATATATTTTGAAACTATTAATTTAAACCCAACATATTTACATAAACTCAACACATTTGACCCAATAAAAGTTTGACCAAGACCATTGATCGGTCTGCGATGTTGACTATCGGACTCCGACGTTGACCGTTGGTGTCCAGCGTTGACCGCCGGATTCCGGCGTTGACCGAAAAATTAAAAAAAAAAAATAGAAAATAATAATAAAAATCCAGAAAAAATTATTAAAAAATCCATAAAAATTATAAAACATAGAAAATTTGGAAAAAAAAAATGGAAAAAAAATTAAAAATTCTATAACAAATTCTAAAAAAAAGCCAAAAAATTATTTTTTTCAGAAAAATCCAAAACAATTTTTTTGACAATCCGATACAGTTTTTTTGACTATCTAATACAAAATTTGTACAATCTAATACAATTTTTTTGTAAATCTAATACAGTTTTTTGACAATCTAATACATTTTTTTTAAAAAATTAATATAATTTATTTGACAATCTAATACATTTTTTTTAGGCCGGTACCTTATAAAACTAATAATTTAAGAGTTAGTACCCCTTACAAACTAGTTACTGCAAATATTTGGCCCAATAAATATTTGACCAAGACCAATACCATTGATCGGTCTCCGACGTTGACTGTCGGTCTCCGGTATTGACCGCCGGATTCCGGCGTTGACCAAAAAGAAAATAAAAAAGAAAAAAATAATAGAAAAAAAACCCAGAAATTTTTTGAAATATCTAGAAAAAAATATAAAATATACAAAATTTGGAAAAAAATCAAAAAAACTATTTTTTTACAAAAATCCAAAAAGAAAAATTAAAAGCATTTTTTTTGAAAATCTAATACAAATTTTTTGATAATTTAATAGAAAAACATTGACAATCTAATACTATTTTTTTTGATAAGTACATAAAAATTGATAACATAATACAAAAAAAATGCCAATTAAATAGTTGTTTTTTGACAATCTAATATAAAAAAAATATAATCTAATACAAAACAAATGACAATCTAATACAGTTTTTTTGACAATCTAATAAACCTTATATAGAATTTTTAACAATCTAATAAAAACAATGATAATCTAACACGATTTTTTTTCAAACTCTAATATAAATATTTTGAGAATCTAATAAAATTTTCTTCACAATATAATATAAAATTTTGACACTGTAATATAATTTTGTTGACAATCTAATATGAAAAAATTTGACAATCTAATTCAAATATTTTGACAATCTAATGTCATTTTTTATGACAATATAATACAAAAAAATCTATACAAAAATCTAAAAAAAAATAGTTTTTAGAAAAATTCAAAAAAAAAATTCAAATTTTTTAACAATCTAATACAATATTTTTGACAATCCAATAGACAATCTAATGCGGTTTATTAGATAGTCTAATGAGTAATTTATTGGACACTCTAATGCATTTGACAATTTTTTTGACAATATAATTCACTAATGAGTAATTTATTAGGCAGTGTAATGAGTATTTTATTGGACAGTCTAATACATACATATCGGTTCAATCATTAAAGTTTGATTCAAAAATTTAATGTCTGCTGTCAAGTTAATATTAAAGTTTTGGACCTAAATGCAATTAACAATATTTCATTAAATTTACAAATCTGGTCCCTGTAAGAATTTTTTTGGTCCTCATCTCTCCAAAAGCAAAAAACAGGGGCTAGTGTTCCGCACCCACCGCCATTGAAAACTACTAGAGAGAGTGAGACAGAGAAGGAATGAATATATATATATACTTAGTAATCGTTGCCTACGCTTTGTGTGTGCGATACGTTGTAACATAGATATGATCCCGACAAATAAAATTAATATTTTTTTTAAAATTTAAATATCAAATGATTAAATATAATTAATTAACAATCGTATATAAAGAGCAATATAATGTTTTACTCTTATAAAAAGAGGTTGGATTTTTAGACTACAAAATTCTGTAAAAATGCACAACCTGTAGAAAAAATCTACGGTTTACAGTGATTCTGTGCAAACCGTAGATTTAATCTGCGGTTTAATCTACGGTTTACAGTGAATTGCTGCAGACCGTAGATTTAATCTACGGTTTACAGTAAATCACTGTAAGAAATTACACAGTCAGTCCCTACTTTTTAGAAATTACACAGTCAGTCCCTACTTTTTAGAAATTACACAGTCAGTCCCTACGTCAAAAAATTACACAGACAGTCCCTGAAAAAGAGAATCTTACGTTATTTTTTAAAAAAAAACAAATTTTTATACTAAACTCTCTCTCTTTCTCTCAAAAAACCAAATTTTTCATCAAAAATAACTTAAATCAATCAACCACAATAACTATCAACTTTCTTAACAAAAAACCTCAAATCATCAATCAAATTTATCCATAATTCAAGTTATTTCTTTTATTCTCTAATTTATTATTTATTTTGTGTAATTTCAATTTGTAAAATAGGAAAAAATATATAAAATATGTAAATTGATTACTCACGTAGTTATATATAATTGTTTGTTGTTTGTTTATATTAATTATAAAAATTATAATAATTGTTGATATTTGTCCCATTTAATAAAAAAATTAGGGTTTTTATTCAAATTTGTTTATTTAGATATTTATTACTAATGGTTTGGTTATGATGTTACATGTTTATGATGGTTATTTGTTTTGATTGAGAAAAATAAAAATAGTTAGGCTTTATTAATATTTACCCGTTTTGAAAATTAGGTGTTTTTGATAAAATTATGTTTTTTAATTATTTTGTTTGCCCAAATCACCAATAAAAATTGGGGTTGTTGATATTTTTCCCGTTTTATAAAAAAATTGAGTTTTTATTAAAATTTGTTTAATTAGATAATTAGAATAATTGTTTGGTTATCATTAAATGTGTATGTTTCTTATGTTGTTTTTATTGTTAAAAATAAAAATAGTTAGAATGGCAGAGCCAGATCCACAGATTAAAGGCAGGATGGGTATTTTACGACAGACCGGTCATATTTCAAATCAGACTTGAGATGCTGGAAGAGAAGCGGGTAGAGAAGATGCCCATAAAATTATGGTTTATAATTATAGTTGGCAGATACCGATGCCTGACAGAGTAGTTGAAAACATGATTATGGCTGGTTTTTACGTTATTCACACTATAGGTAATTATAGCATAGACCGAGGCTTGCTTACAGCCTTAGTTGATAGGTGGCGTGATGAGACGCACTCGTTCCATTTTGTCGGTGGAGAGTTGGCGATATCGTTACAGGATGTAGAGATTATGCTTGGTCTCAGGGTGGATGGTCTTGCTGTTACCCGATAGCAGCGGAATGATAACAGGGCGAGCAGGTTAGATATGATAGAGAGTTTGCTGGGTGTTAGACCTGCTGACAATCAAGTCGATACAAACTGTTTGACAGTTAGACTTGATTGGATGTTACACACCTTTGGTGAATTACCTCCCAACCCTAGTGAGGAGCGTTTGCTATATCAGTCTAGGGCTGTCATGTTATTATTACTGGGGGCACATGTGTTTTCAGATAAGAGCAGTGATCAGATTCCACTATGACATCTGTCATTTCTGGAGGATTTTGACACATGTGCAGAGTATAGTTGGGGATCAGTTCTTCTGGCCTGGTTAGAGGCTAATTTATGCAAGTTGGTGCGTGGTAAATCTATCGGAGTAAGCGGGGTGGTGATGTTTCTCGATATGTGGGCGATGACCAGACTACTACCGGTTAGACCATGTGAAGGGCTGCCTGAAGATATCGAGCCACCTGAGGGCTTGCCTAGGTTCCTCCTCGGTTACACGTATGATATTATTTAGTTTTTGTATTGGATTTGTGTTTTTTTTATTGTGTCATCTATCATTGACTTATCTTATTTATATTTATTGTTTATCGGGTTTTGTTTGTATATTACAGATGGAAGATTTGGAGGCTTACTAACCTTAAGCCATATATGTCTACGGACATAATGTGGTTCACATACGGAACCAGTTTGACCATATGTCGCATGAACAGGTAAATTTTAACTTTCTTATTTTCTACATGTAACTTACGTATTATATGTTGTATATGTTTGCATTGTTCTTATGTTCATAGAATTTATTATTAGTATTTTTAAACCATTGTTTACATATTCTAATAATAATTTTGCTGATTACAAATAGTCTGGCAACCTTACGGAAACCTCGATGACTATCCGGAATACTGCACGCGGGGCCGTGATATGTGGCATTGTTCTGTTCCTCTCATTTGTAATGAGAAGATTGAGTTCCACCCCGCGGACAGGTTCATGAGACAGTTCGGTTTTGTTCAGGTTGTGCCTACATATATTTGGAAACCCAAACAAGGTCACGGCAAGGATAGAAGATATGGGGTTGGCCAAAAACACGATTGGCCTGCGCTTTTTGAAAAGTTTATAACCGTGTGGAATGACCGCCACAACCGGCTTATTAACGGCAAATTTGGCACGGGGACGTCACCGGATTACATGAGATGGTATAGAGAGAGGACCCGCATCTTTATAAACCCACCTGAACTTCGACTTCCATCTCACGGTTTCCGCGAGCATACGGGTTTGCTCAATAAAATGGTAACAACTAGTTAAAGTTTATTACTATTTCTTTGTTATTTTTTTGTTTGTATATTTCAATACTAATAAATCATTTTTTATTGTTTTTTTTTCAGAAAGCGATGTTGCGCCGCAATTTCAAATCGTTCAAACGGCTGAAATCTAAACCGGACGTGGACTTACTACGTGCGGAGTTTAATGAAATGGGAATGAATCTGTATGGGTTAGGTGATGAACGGTCGGATGAGGAGGATGACGATGACGACGATGGTGATGACGATCAAGGTTACGACCCAAGAACTTACGCTAGAGCTTCAAGTTATCGGCATACCGAAAGAGGCAGAGGGGAAGGCGAATTTAGTAGCAGCGGGCGTAGCGGGGGTAGACGGGAGAGTGGAGTTCGACGTCCGACTACAGATTAGGGTGGGAGTTCAAGCGGTCATGGTCGTCGTGCTTCTTTTGCTGGCCGGACTACGTACACGATGATGTTCCGTTCGAGTATCATAGACAATCATTTGGGTTGTACGAGCATCATCCTAGTCAGCAGTCAACCGACAGTTGGGCTCGAGGATTGACAATTACATCACACGAGCGTGCTCCGCATCCAGAATCGCATTATCGAGATAGACGTCGTCCGGAAACCCACGAAATCGAAGAGTCCACTGAGCCGTCATCGGACAGATTAACATCGACGGGAAAGATGCTCCCTATGTCCAACTTTAAAGGATTTAGTCGTGGAAAAAAAATAAAATGTAATGTGTATGTTTGTATTTTTGATGTTGAAGACCAATATTTGATTTGTATGTTTGATTTGTATGTTTAATTATTATGTTTGATTTTTTTTAATTTGATAAATGCTTTTTTTTTATTTGATAAATGTTTTTTTTTAAGTTACCAATATTCAGTATTTTAATTGATATGACCAATATTAAGTTTTTACGAAATACAGGGACTGTTCTGTAATTTCTGAAATTATTGCACAGAATTACACACAAACCGTACATTTAATGTACGGTTTGCACAGAATTTATACAAATCGTACATTAAATGTACTGTTTGTATAAATTATGTGCACGTACATTAAATGTACGGTTTGTGTGTAATTTCAGAAAAAATGTAGTAGAACCAGTAAAACTCTTATAAAAATTACACAACGATTTTGTTTGAAATATAAATTTGTGAAAAATAACATTTTTTAAGTTATTTATGTATTTGAATTGAGTGATAACATTTAAGAGTAATTACAATATTAGAGTGAGGGTATTTTTGGAAAGTTTTGATAAAATTTGGCAGTCTCAAAATGTTTGGGTTGAGTTATATTAATAGTATGATATATATGGTAAATGATCTATAAACACATAAAAAAAAACACTATGTTTACAAATTCATCATAAACATCCATTTAGTTTATTTTCAATGGAGGGTTATAATGATGAATGAATGGTTATGATGGTTAAAATAAACTAAATGGATGGTTATGATGAATTTGTAAACATAGTGTGTGTTTTTATGTGTGTATAAATCATTCCCCATATATATATATATATATATATATATAGTGACATCTAGATGGAACGAGATATTTATATGTATGTAAATATACATATAGATCTGGTGGTTAAGGGAGAAGAAACGGATATAGAAGGACATGAGAGGAGATAGACAGTTGCGGTCACCGGATCTCCGTCACTAAGCTCTGGCAACGACGACGAAGTGACGAAGTTTCTTTTTTCATTGGAGCAATTTCGTACTATATGGAATTGTAGAGAGAAAAATTGTTTTTGCTTAATGAGATAAAATATATTTTGTATCCCTTTTATATTTAAAGTAGAGGATAGCAATTAGCAAAACCAAATTAAAATGTTTTGAATAGGCTAACTCATGCTAATAAAAAATACAAGAGGTATTAAAACCTAATAATTCTTTTAAGAGGGTGCTAGACTCAAATTTCTTCCTATATACATAAAGTATTGTTTTACAAGTTAAGATTTGATATATCTTTTTTCAAGTGGTATAAGAAACTAAATGTACGTAATTAAGAATATAATAACGTTAGAAAACAATATAAGCTCCGAAAAGCGTATAGTTGCCGGAAACTCGTTTTCCATCTAAACAATCGCGCTTACTTTAGTTTCTTGTTTCACAACTGCTATATTTCACGTGTAAAATTATTTTTATTTTTTCACGTTTCTCGTTTCCATTTTTCATTTCGTTCCCCGATATCGTTTCCACTCTTAGGAAGTACTTCATTATATTTATGCAAGTAAGACTCTATTTAGTTTATCCTCACATACTTTAACAAAATTTCCTCAGGTCCTAAAATTTTCCACTCCGAAATTTCTGTTATTCTTGTTTCACTCTTTATTTATAAATAACTTATGGGATCATTCAATGTAAACTTAATCTTCATTTGACTGAAAAAGGAGAGGGAAAGAGAGGGAGAACACTACAAAAAAAGTGAGTAAATAGTAATTGGAACTATCACGGCTAATTTCGTGACGAACTATTTAGTGGCGGTTTTTATAACGAATTTGTGACGGTTTAATTTAGTCGATCTCTAAAAAATTTGTGATAATTTTTTAAATATTTAACAGGTTTTTAACAATATTTGACCATCTACCATTATTATGTAGTGGGAGGAGGAAGATATTTTTATTATCCTGGAAATGCTGTATTTTTTTTATAGCATCATCTACATTGTTTTTCTTTTATTACCATCAACTAATGACAATGTTTATTTTATTATAAATTTGTCGGCCTAGTGATGTTTTGGATGGAACATATTGGTCTTTTGAATTGTAATTAGTGATTTAACATTTGAAGTTAATAATCTAAAGTCCTAGCTGTTGGATAAGATAAAACGATAAAACGGTCTAGATTTAATGGAACTAAAAGTCTAAAATAAAATAGGTATATAACAAGTATAAATATATAAACACACATATACATACACAGTTAAACGTATCAATTCATACATACATATGTAAATAATGATTTTAAATACATACTCACTCCCTCCTAAATTATTTGGGCGATACATTTGCACATCCAAGTTTGGTAGGAAAAATCTCGTTTCTTATTTGTTAAAATGTAAATCTTTAAATTTGATCATATAATTTAACATTTGAATTTTGAACTATGTGATTAAATTTTGAATAAATCGATTTCGACAACTTAGATATAAGTTAGTTGTCGCTTAAAATTACGCGTAGTTTCGTATAGCCTCGACAATATATGACGGAGAGTATTTACATACATCTAAACATATTAAATACATATATACATTCATTCGTATGTATGTATTGACATGCATACATATCGAAATGGGACTTGGAAAAGAAATGGGAGGGTAAGAATGATGGTGTAACTATATGATTCTGTTTGAAATAGTTGAGCGCTTTGAGTGTCAGGGAAACAATAGGACATCGGCAAATAACAGTAGTCGAGGGTTTGGGGAAGGTAACATGTGGTGGTTTGTTGGTTTTGTTGGTTTAGGGTAGTGGTCAACCATACTAAATGAATGGGTGGGTCAATGGATTGAATACGATGGGTCGGTAATGTTGTTAAACTTGCGACCCATCTCTTAGAATCGTACGCTTTTACGACTTTACGAATATTAGCAAAATGCATATTAAAATATATATTTCATATCGTTAGATCTTATTTGTACAGATATGATGAGCATAGAATAACGTGTTATGGGAAGAAAGATACTGAAAAGTATATTACAGTCAAATCAAGATAAACAATAAAAAAACAAATAAAAATTATAATGATCTCTTGAGTTTAAGGAAGCAGATAATATTAAAGATCTTTCAAAAGTTAAAAGGAAAGATGTTGAAGACTAAATTAGAAGATATTTTTCAGAAATATATCTTATTGATTATGAGACAATCTCTTGTGGAATTAGAGACTTATTTAGGTGTATATGTATGCGTGCGATAATTACATAGCATGTGTAATATATTGATTGAGAAATATAGAGAGATACACGTATATATACACAATGTCTGAATATATAATATTGTGGTGATAGAATACTAATGGCGGGGTGCAATTAAATTTATGAGTGATAGTTGAGAGTTAGAAGCAGTGTGAGATATATCTATAAGTGAGTGAGTCATGATATTGTAAATTTTGAGTCAAACATTACATTGTAAGTTTTTTTAATATCATTAATCTGAGCAACAGCTCCGGAGAAGTAGACTCGATCGAACGCCGTAATCAAACATCTTGCATTTATTTTTACGTTTTATTTGTTAACTCCGTCAGAAACTTTAAATTACAACAGAAAACATTTCAGCTACAACTGAAACTGCGTAACACCACTTGAAAATTCGAACATATGCTCTTTAAAAATTTATTGACACTCATTTTAGCAACACGCATTTTAATTTTATTTTGACATTTTATTAAAATGATGACCACTTAATAAGTATTTTCTCACTTTTACACAAAAGAAGTTTAATTTCATTAAGTATAGCTCATTGCTTAAGTTGAACGCATGAAAATCATGATCCCAACTTTCATTAAGACTAGATTCCAATTTAAAAAAAATTGTTTACAAATATATTATATATCCATCAAATGGGGCACAAGTACAACCCACGTGTGTCACCATTATTCGGATAATCCAAACCGCCCACTAATGATTTTAAATCTTATTGCCCTATTCTCTATCTTTTTCCGTACCTCCTTGCTTACTTTCATTCAAATTTTAAATTTTCACAACTTATACCGCAAATTTATAAACTTTTATATTATATTGTATTCAAATTTTAAAACATTTGAACATAATATTGTTTTATACAAATTTTTTAATATTCAATGTTTAATTTACACTAATTTAAACATTTATTCCAAAAAAAATTTTGTGTGGATTTTATTTTTAAAATAATTATTGGAATGTATTGATACATGTATTATAGTAATTGTACAATTTTTTTCAACTTTTTTAGAATTTTTTTTGGATAAAATAAACAATGAAGATTTGAACACTCCAGTGATCTATGTCCGGTCTTGTTAATTAGTACTCCAACTACTAGTGGTAATTAACTGTCTTTATCAATCTTTATAAGTAATATATAATTATGATCTATCATGAAAATCTAGCTCTAACTTCCACTAATCACATTCTAAATTGTTTACCCTTGCGTAAGACCTGACGTATCTAGTGAATTAACTTCTTTTCTTTATTAAACCAAAGATTATTTTCTATAATAAATCCAAATTAGACGTCGGCAAACCATTTTTAGGGAGTCAAGATCTTATTAATTCCGTACTCCACCAAAAACATATTTTTACAAGATCACTTTCAAATTTCACATCACACTTAGATCCTATCTTTTTATTATTCACCTTATTCATAAAAACGTATTTAAAACATTTTTTTTTCTATAGAAACACAAATAAATAATATTAAATATGAAAAAAATTACAAATCTATTACAATTTTTTTAACTAAAAACAAAATCTGTTTAATTAAATTTTTTTTTTAATCCAAAAGTGATTTTTTTAACCGAAAAGCATTTGTTTCCGTTAGAAACCAATTCTTTTACCACATATTTTCCGAACCTACAAAATTTCTACCAATTGTGAGCCTAAGTTCTAGCCACTAATTTCCAAGAAAAAGTTCTAGGCACTAGCCTAACACTAGTGGATATATATATATACACATAATGATGCATAATATGAATAAAATATAAAAATATTAATATAGTTCTGATAAAAATACATGAAGAATAAAAAATATATATAAGATGGGAATATTTAAAAAAAATTGAATTGTTAAAAGATGAATAAACAGGACTAATTAGTTTTAAATTTTTCTATTATTTATAAGAGTAGCATTACGTTAATTAATAAAAAAATGTAAGAATAATTTTAAAAAAAAAATGTAAAATTTGACAGTATTAAAATTTTTTTGAATTGACTTATTATTATTATTATTATAGTAGAATCATATTGTCTCGTGTAATTTTTGAAACGTCATTTGTCATAACCTACAAGTTGAAACACTTTTATTTTCAAAAAGTTGAAACACTTCCCAGAGTTTTGCCTTCAGAATTCGTAGCTCTAGTAAATGCCCTCTTACTTTTTTTTTTTTAAGATTTATGATTAAGTAATGAATAATGGAAGTCTAACTATTTTTTTTTCACCCTCCCTTCAATTAATTGTTCTGATATCTCATTTATTTTCTTATTAATTATATAATTTAATCTTCTTTTCTCATCACATTCTCTTAAACGACTAGGACACAACTCAATACACATACCCAAGCACATATAGGAATAAGATAGGCGTTCGTTTTTAATTGGTTTTTTTGCCTTTCCTAATACTCAAAACATGTTCTTCCCTGGCTCAAAAATTATGGTTAGTTTGGTTTCTTTTGATTTCAATCATTAATTTAGCCTAAACCGATTCAAAATCGGATCAATTACTTGTCATCGGCACGACTTGTGTTTTTAAATAAAACCGTGAACCGACTTTTGCACACCGTAGCTAGCTACTGCCAGGTAACTCATCTATCTCCAATTTTTTGATGTGTTCTAGAGAAATAAATAAAGTGTAATAGAAGCGAATTTTATAATAATCTAAGAGAGAACAGTTTGATGGGTAGCGCAATTGTACTTAACAAACAAAATGTTCATTTCTTATGATTTTTTATTTTTACTTTTATTTTGCAGAACGGTTTCTTTTTTCAAGTATGCAAATCTCTTCGAAATCTTTTTTTAGTTTTAGATTTCATTTATTTATAATATCTTACCAGATGTCTCATAGCTAGTCATGGGGACAGGCATGATGTAATGATGTAAAACGAAATGTTATTTGTAACTGAATAATAAAAAAAAGAGAAGTTACTCCTTAACAAAGGTTAAATTTTTAAAATGCATTATAGACCAGAATATATATTATGTTCTGTTTCGGATCACCCAACTATAGATTGTTATACGGTTTACCCCTCATTACTAGAACGGGACTAATGGTTGCATTGTAACTCCAGGCACCAAACATGGAGTTTCCGTGTAAATTCAAGATGAGCAACCACATGCCGTACCGAAATTAGCTATAGTGGAAGATTACAAATAGTCGAACATGACAAATGAAAAATAAATAACAATTAGTTCAACTAAAGTAAAAATAGAAATATCAAATATAAAAACCAAGTCCGCCCTCCATCCGTGTACACTGCAGACCTCATAACCCTGGCTCGATCGGTCACTAAGTGGTCGTCGAAGATGATGAATGTGGAGGTTGGTAAGTAGTAGAAAGAAATAGGTACTTTTTGAATTTTAAATTGCCGAAGTTGGGAGTCGTCCAAGATGGAGAACCACGGAGAAAGCGACTCTCGCCAAGGTATGGGGGTAGCCACCAATAAAATGCAAACGTTGGAGATGATAGAGAGACGCTAATTTACGAGTTACTAAAAAAGTAGACTACATTTGCTTGATTTAAATAAGGTATAGTTTGAGTAATATGAAATAGTTAATCGGAACTTGCACCTATTTACCATTTTATCTGTTCATTCTATAAGATTCTAAGTCAAATTCACACAATCATGTTTTTACCAAAATATGGAAAGAACAGAACAGAACAGAACAAACTTAAAAATGTATTTCAAAAATAGAAAAAAGCATTTAATAAATAGCCAAAATACAGAAATCCAGCAGGGAGGCAGGTCAAATCGCAAGTATGGGAAAGAAGCCAACGCCCATGTTGCTCAACTCTCTCATATCTATCTAATATCTTATGTACAAAGTCACTGTTTTACTTTACATATTAAATTCTCACACACTAGCAAACAATCTCATATTTACTAATACTAAGTATATTTTACTACCAACTTGCAACTCTCACTCCCTTTCCTCTGGCTTTATAGTCTCCTGATAGGTTCAATCTTTTTCTCTTGACTTGAATCAAGCTAATAAAAGAATCATAGATAAGAAAAAAAAGATATTGATATACATGAAGATTCAGTGTGATGTGTGCAACAAAGACGAGGCCGCGGTGTATTGCTCTGCGGACGAGGCGGCGCTATGCTCGGCCTGCGACCACCGTGTCCACCATGCCAACAAACTAGCTGGAAAACACCACCGCTTCTCGCTCCTACAACCTTCTCCCAACCAGTTCCCCCTATGCGATATCTGTCAGGTATTTATAATATATATCAGAGAAAATGATGAAAAGATACTTAATTATCAAAAACCTGACCCTAAAATTCTTTTAAAGATTGGTACATATGTTACATGATACTAATATATATGCTACATAGTTTTTTTTTTTTTTACTATTTGTTTTTAACTTCGATGCTGCGTAATATGTACCAAATCTTAAACAATACTTAAGAATTCGGGGTTTTAGAAATCAAGTATGTTTTCATATACTAATCAATGATTCTCGCTTTATATCACGAGGAACTAGGTATGGTCTAAAAGGGGTTATAATGAAAAAAATCCGAAATGTTTCCTTATATTTTGTTTACAAGTTGACACCCGCATAATTACAATAAAATTTAAACATAAATTCAGCTCCACCCATATTCAAATCCTGGTTCCATCACTTTATACTAGTATAAATAATCTTATTAGTATTTTTCTTGTGTTGACTAAAGCCGATAGAGTTGGGAGTCTTGTAAGCTGGATTGGCGTGTTAATTTTTGGATTGGCTTAAGTTAGCTTGATTCTGTACCTATATCTGTAATTATTGTATTAGCTGACCTGATGTAGCTAGATTCTTGTTTACTGAATCTGTTTTCAGTATGCGGATTTATAGAGTTGTGATTTTCGTAAGCTGAATAAGAATATGTTCAGGGATGGTTTGATGAATTAATTTGTTGTAACTATCATAGTTCTATGCTTATAAGTATTCATGATAATAACTTACAAAGAATTTTTTGATTGGTATCATCCGGATCGATATGAATACAAGTCAATTGAGTACATCGAGCATTGGAAATGCCTATTGGAAATAGTAAGTAACATACTTTACAATATATTGGTAATATGACTAAATGTCCTAAATAACACTATCAAGTGTTATACGCAAAAGTGATCAGATTGTTAATGATATTTAGTGAACTGTTGAGAATTTGTGAAAGCTTAGATAACAAAAATAATAGGAGGAACCGAAATTGACCTTGATTAGCAAAACTGTACTAGGTTATTTCTTCAACAAATTAGGTTTGATTCGATCTAGTCTTCTAGACATGGTAGAGGATTAGATATATGGAGCAGTTAGGTGTGTTTTTATGATTTCCATACCTTTTTTCAATTCAGGAAAAGAGGGCTTTTCTGTTCTGCCAACAGGATAGGGCGATTATGTGTAAAGATTGTGACATTCCTATACACAAAGCGAACGAACACACTCAAAAGCACAATCGGTTTCTCCTCACAGGCGTTAAGCTCTCCGCAAACTCTTCTCTATATACTCCATCATCTGTGTCAACAACATCCTCTACCAATAGCTTAATTAATGTTGTGCCAAATCTAAAGCCTATCAACGAGCCAGTCTCAGCTCAATTAGATACAAATTCGAATCCATCATATATGTCAATAAATAGTGAGAAAATGCTTTCACACAATGACAAGAACCAGTTGACAAGTGTTTCACAGTACTTGATGGAGACGCCAGGGTGGCAAGTCGAGGACTTTCTCGATTCCTCCTCTGCTGCGTCTTTTGGCCTCAATAAGGTTTGCAATGTACTCTTTTCAAATAAGTATTGCTTCAGTCATAAGGCTCTATTTTATACATTAAAAGTAGTAAAAAATAGAAATCCAATTTAGATGCAGCATAAACTTATTAGAAAAAGTCATCAAACTTATACTTTATATATACTTTTTTATACTTTCAGTAAAATTAATATATTACTTTTGCGTGTGTTGCCAAACAAATTTTCATACTAGTAATAGCACAAAAGTAGCATACTTGCTAAACAAAGCCAGTATATTACTAGTTCTCTGGCATACTTCTCTTAAGATCATAAATCAAAATTTTAAATGGGTGGTTCGAAACCATTAACGTACAGAATAGTCTCATATTTTGGAATAAACAAGAAACTACAGTTACTGCACAAACATGGGTCTGGATCTGGATTGGACCTTCCAAAGTAGGCATGTGTAGCAAACACCCCATACATTTTTCTTATTTCTTTCTCAGTGGACTAAATAATTCAATAATAATTTCAGACTGACGATCTTTCACCGACTTGGGACGCCGATTTGGGTAACAATTTCGGCTCAATTCCCCCGGAAAACATTGGAATTTGGGTTCCTCAAGCACCTACACCCTCATACCAATTTCCATACCCTTCTTCAAATATATCATTTGGTGGCGAAGTTGGTTACAAAGCCAAGGAGATTAGTACAAACAAATCAAGCAAAAAGTGGATATCAGATGATAATAGCTTCGTTGTCCCAGAGATAAATAACCCCCCTAAGAGATCTAGAATTTACTGGTAGCAGCACGCTGATGTGATCATGTGACGATGGTCAAACGGGGTTAGTTCAACAAATCAGATGGGTGTTTAAATTTTTATCTCTCTAATTTTGACACAACGATGGCGTCTCTTTCTGAGGGATGGGGTTGTTGCGATGCAGATAGTACTATTTAGTCTGCAGTGGCTCATCCCGACTGTCCATTTTGCATTAGATGATCCTAAAAAAAAAACAGACTTTAACAAGTCAAGCTAGGTTCATTACTTTGAAACTACAGATCGAACTCCCACATGTCAACGTTTTGAAAAGAAAATATAGGAAACTTCTTTTGCGGTGTGAAGTTTGCTATAGTTTCTTTTTTTCAGTTAATCTAAGTATACGTTTTTTGATGTTGAATATATTATGTGGTGTTCAAAGTTGTTAAAACGCCAAAAATAAAATAAAATGGACTGTTGAGATGGTCACTGTAGCCGTTCTAGTATTATCTGCAACAACAGTAGCATCGCTTGTTTTCGGTGTAATTTTATTTCATGTTTTGGTTACGACTCCTTTGAGGCTTGTTCTGCTTAACCTGTCTCTTATCATTTCCTTTTGTACTTGCAGCTTGCAAACTGATTGTAGAATCTTCTTGCTTATGTTTATGTATATAGCTTTTCGGGCTAGTTTGATTCTACTCGTTAAGAAGTCTCAGATTTGCAGCCAATGTTGAGTTTCTGTATAAAAAATACATAGATCATGTGTATTTTTAGTGCATAGTAGCTCATGTAAATCTTTTTCTTCTTTAACCTCTTCTAACATCTTTTTTACTGAACTTTTCTAAACTTTGGTAAAAGGCTAAAAGCTCATTTCACCTTTGTCATATCTGGACAAAAATAAAAGTATCAAGGGAGTATCACGGATTCAACATACGTATCTAATCGTTTTTATAAAAATTGCCGTGTATTTTATTTTGAAAACTTGAACATGTAAAGGAAATACTTGAACACAGTACTTTTTATTTTGAACATCGATTCTGAATATCTCTTATTAGTACTTAGTAGTCTTTCAGTATATTTTATCATGTTTTACATACAACATCCTGTCCCAGGAAAAGTTATTTGGTCCTCGTTGTTACTTTGGGTGAGAACAAATTTTGAAAATTCAATTACATATTTAAAGAAAACATAGGCGTTTCTTGTATCAGGGGCGGATCCCTTAGGTGACAAAGAAGTGCTTTTGCACTACCTCAATTTAGGAAAATGGTTTTTTTTTTTCTGTAGAAAAATTTTAAAATAATTTTAGAACAGTTTTGTAACCAAAGAAAATAACCTTTTGTAGATTGCAACTCAAAAAAAGTTAAGATTGGATCTTCCCATACTTGTATCATTATTAACGAAACAAGTTAATTATTTTTATCAAGGTCTATCAAATACAAGCATGTCCAATCATGGAGTGACATTTTTCAGAAGGAGAGAAGAAGGAAAATGACGAGTCATGACTAGTGATTGTTAGATGAGATAAGGAGGAGGATAATGGGGGTATAGAACGTGATTGTCATCATCTATTCATCACTTCATAATTGTTGTATTTGACCTTTTCTCTAATACCCGTAACATCAAATGTCCCTATACGGCTTAATTATACGTGGAAAACGACTTTATTTTTTTACTATTACTTTCACATACTCACCTCGTTTGCTCGCATTTTTTATGTTGAAAAGTATACTTTTTGTAAGTGGGTTGAAAAGTATACTTTTCTGTTTACTTTTTAGTAAGTAAATGCTGTTTGGTGAACACCGTAAAAGTATACTTTTCATTAAAAATGTTGTTTGGTAAAATATGTTTACTTTTACTTTTTGAGTAAAAATGAATTGTTTATTCAAATAATGCACAATATGTACCACTTTTGAACTTATATTACTCCTAGGTACCTCCATAAGTTCATATTCACAAAAAATGAAAAATAAATAAAAAAGAAAATAAAAAAATCACAAAAAAAATATAAAAATTGAAAAAATCACAAAAAAAATCACAAAATTTTAAAAAAATTACAAAAAAATAAAAAAAATTATAAAAAATCACAAAATATTAAAAAAAATAAAAAATCACAAAAATCACAAAAATCACAAAAATGAAAAAAAAATCACAAAAAAATTATAAAAAATCACAAAATCACAAAAATTTTAAAACATTACAAAAAAAATAAAAAATTAATTAATTTTTTTTATTTTTTTGTGATTTTTTATAAGTTTTTGTGATTTTTTATATTGTTTTTGATTTTTCGATATAAAAAGTGTTATATTGACAAAAAAAAATTATATATATATTTTTTTAATTTTTTTAAAAGTTTGTGATTTTTTTCATTTTTTGTGAATTTTTGTAATTTTTGTAATTTTTTATAATTTTTTTGATTTTTTGTGATTTTTTATGATTTTTATAATTTTTTATGATTTTTTTCATTTTTTTTATAATTTTTTTTTTGTTATTTTTTATATTTTTTTGTGATTTTTTTTAGTTTTATAAATTTTGTGTTTTTTTATTTTGTTGTAATTTAAAACTATTTTTTTGAGTTTGTATAAAGATAAAATATGTATATTATATTTTGGTTTGTATGACAATTTAGTAAATAAACTAAATAATTAAAAATTGTTACATATGATGAATGTGAAATTATCAAGTTATCTAAGAGCAATATAAGTTGCTATGGGATACTTATAGGGAATTACCCCTTGTTTATTTCGATTAATAGAATAATGCAAACTAATTAAGTAGCAAAAAAAATTTTTGTTATTTAAAGATTAAAAAATACAAAATTAGGAAAATATAATGATGATATGAATTAGGTTTTGAACTGTACTTTAAAAGCACATTCAGATTAAAACCTACTTAAAAGTCTTATCAAAAGTAAAAGTATAATCAAACTTACTTTTAAAAAGTATCATCAAACTTACTTTTAAAAAGTCTACTTATAAACATTTACTTTTCACCGAAAGTATACTTATGAGATGACGGCCAAACAAACTAAATATAAGTAAAAGTAAAAGTAAACTCAAAAGTATACTTAATGTTTTACTTTTATAAAAGTAAACTTTTAAAGTGGCGGCCAAACAACCTGTTCAATAAGTAAAAGTAAAAGTAAAAGTAACTTACTTTTCAAGCCAACCAAACAAGCCCACTGTACACTCCATTCATATTTGTCTCTCACTGATTGTGATACTTACAAGTGGAATCGGGATCTGACCCGACCCAAAAAACTTAAACAAGTGTTCTAATCCGATAGTTTTCGGATGTCATTTAAAAGTCCCGATCCTGACCCGAAAATGGTCGGGTCCCGATAATATAGATTCCTGATAATTCGGGATCACGAAATGTCGGAACGGGATTTCCCGATACTTCATACTCCTAAAAAAAAATTTGTTAAAAAATTACAACATAACTAACAATTTTGTTAAAAAGTTCGTTAGATTTAAACAAAATCAAAAAGTGGCATAATACTATGTTGATATTGTATTCGTTTATAAGATTGATTATCAAACAATACAACTAATTATAATTATTTTTAAGAAAAAATAAACAATAAAATAATTCAAACTAAAAACATGAACAAAATGTTATAGAGGATGATTTTTTAAACTTCAAAATGTCTGAAAAAACGCTGAGACCGTAGATTTAATCTACGGTTTACAGTACAACACTGTAGACCGTAGATTAAATCTACGGTCTGTGTGTTTTTCAGAATTTTTGAAGTTTAAATATGATTTTTTTAATAATTAAAATTAAAAATCTAATAATTAAAAATTAAAATTAAAATACTGAATATTTTTTTCAAATTAAACATGATTTTTTTAATAAAAAAACTAAATGCCTTATTTTTAAAATTATACATAAAATAAATTACTAATATTCTAACAAACTCTCAAAATAAACACAAAATTTACACAAATTTACACAAAAAAAGTTGATTTGATAAATTTTATGTTTTTGGTTCATGTTATATTTTTGTCAAGTGTATAAGTTGATATTTATTGAATCATTAACTAAATCGTCAATTTTTGTGAAGTACCTTTGGTTTGTTTTTAACACTTGTATAACGCAATATGAAACATTAACTAAGTCGTCAATTTGGTGTCAATCGTCAATTTTCTTGAATGAAACAATCATAAATTATATAAATTTCATAAAAGAAATTAACTCAATATGCAAACATGAACTAAATTTCATAAAACAAATTTATTAAACATTTGTTTACATCATATAAATTTACAACAAATTGGAAAAAATAGTAATTTACATAAAATTAAAAATAAAAAACTGATTATGGACTTAGGTCTATAGCTTCTTCTTCATTTGCTTTTTGCTTTCCCGATTGCTTTTCCAGCGCCATATATAACTTGAAATTTGGTCGAAAAAGTTTCTTCCATGGCGCAGCTGCCTCAGTACGTGTTTGTTCCCACCGTGCTATAATTCCTGGCATTGGGAAGATTCCTTCTTCTTTAGGAATAACCTAAGCATAGTGACAACTGTTGACGAACACCATTACAGTCGGGATGTAATATGTCGTTCCCTGAGGCGGACCAGTATAAAGAGGTAAAAAAGTGGCGTTCCACACGTTTACCCCTCCATTTTTATTTTGCCATAAGGACAACAATATGATTGGCATATTATAATGAGAAGCAATTAAAAAACCATACGACGGAAATCTCATCCATTTGTCAGAAGGTGCGGGATTTGTAGCATGATAAAAATTCAAACTTGATAAAATATAATCATACCGGTAAGCTTCAAAGTCAACATTCTCAAACACCTCATAATAAACACCTTTCATTTGCTGCAGCTCTTGAAACAACTCACATCTTACCGCATACCAATCATCTTCCCCATGTTGTTTACCCGTCGCATTTGCAAGTACCCGGAACCCACAGTTACCATTCCCACACACATCATAAACCGTTTCGATGTAACTATGTAACATGACCCATATTTGGTCACTGTACAGAAAGGTTGGCCTATTGGGGGTGGGTTTAGGGTTCTGGTTTCGCGGCCTCCTAGTTGGGTTTACCCTTACCTCCGGTGTTTCATCCGCCTTACATTTGCCCTTGTCCCTACTAGCACCAGCACTCTGTTCCTCCACATACTCCCATCCCGACTTAATTCTTACTAGATTTGTCTCCCTTTCTAGGTCTCCCCCTATTTTATCTCACTTCGGGGTCACTGATGGATGTTCTAACTGGTACGGTTATCTCTCGGAGTTGTGTTTTCATACGCCGTTTTTCAACATTAGTTTTGCTAGCATAAACACTTTTAAACTCTTCTAGATCACCCTCTACCCCATAATCATCGGTGTTCCCATTATCATCAATTACGTCTAATTTTTTCCAGAATGGATGAATATATTCTAGAGGAAGAGGCTTTCCGAATAAAATATGTTCACTCATAATATGATGACAAGGTAAACCGGGACACAATTTGAAACCGCAAGAACAATTCTCATCAGCCTGGCCACTACATTTTTTGTGTTCTTGAAATAATAAATCAAAGGCATAGTGTGTGATATACGACCTAAGATTTATAAATAGAGGTGTTCGTTCAGAATGTGGAAAATAAGACTTGCATTTATCCAACTTCATCTTAATATCCTCAAACTGTTTTCTAGAATTCTATTCACCTCTACCCAAACATTTTTAAGCGTGCCAGTATTTGTGGAAAGGGATCTTTTCAGCTTAGCATGTTGCTGTTCGCTCGATTGCTAGTTCTGTTACCTAGATGTGTTGTGTGGTTGGTATAGCATGCAACAAACTTTTCAGCATAATCGGGGTCTACATACTTAATCACAGCAGGGTACGATTTGTAAGAGGAATTGAAATAAGCTCGGTTATGATTGTACTCCTCTATCGACTCAGAATCAACCAATAAACCTCAATCATCTAGAAACGTTTGCCACTCCTCGTCAGGGATCTTTTTACGGCAGTTTTTCAAAACATTTTTTGCAATATGAAAAGTGCACAAAATATGATGAGAATCGGGAAAAACAATGGATAAAGCATTTGATAAGGCCATTTCCCTGTCGGTTACAAACACCCTAGGTAGTATACAACCCTCCAATGTAACTTTAAATTTTTCCAATGCCCATATATAACTTTCCTTTGTCTCATCACTCATGAAAACAAAACCTAAACAATATGTTTGGTTCGTTGATGTCATTCCTACGACTTCTAGAAATGACATATTAAAACGGTTTGTCGTATATGTACAATCCATTAACAAGACATCAGGAAAAGCTTTGAACATCCTTATAGAATCGGGGTGTGCAAAAAACAAGTTCTCAAGGCAGTGGGTTGATGGGTTCATATTATAGTAGAATGTGTAGCGATGTCTATCCAACAAATTAAACAGTTCCTGTATCGGCTTTCTACCATCTCGTTATTTAAATTTCACTCCAGCCAAAAAATTATGTATCGTTTTTGTGTTTGATACATTGTCAGGATTTCGATTTTTTATGGCCTCTAATATTGCACCAACTTTAAAACTACTTTGCCTTAAAGTTTTAACAATTTCTTTTTCATCTTGGGTTAAACGAGCACGTCGTGCTTGCCCTTGGAGGTAAGTTGGAGGTGGGTGGTTATGTTGTCCATTTTCTACGTGACACATCCATTCACCATTAACTACGTAACCTTTAATGAAAAATGGACAATCTTTTTTCTTTGTACCTGAATTTACGGAAGATGGTTTCTTTTTTTCGTAAACCCCCGATTTATCACACACAATATCAACATATGGTGTTCTGCTCCCATCACCCCCTCCAGACCTACGAATCGTAAGAATGAAACCCCAATTTCCAGCCACATCAGCAAGATCAGCAAGCATTTCATCGCTTGTTTCCCAAGTCAATTCATCAACTTCAAAGTGCTCTGAATAATCAGTTAGCTCATCATTTGAGCCACTGGATGAATTCGCATTGTTGTTATTCCATTGGTTGTTGTCATAACCATAGTTGTAATTCATTTTCGAAAAGTGTTTGTTTATATTTTTTTTAGGGAAGAAAGGAGTATTTTTTAAGAGATTTCTGAAATGTGTTTGTGTTTGATTTTAGGATTTGTTAGAATTGGCAAAAATGAGCCATATTTATAGTGTTAATTTCAGAAACCCCACAAGGTGGTGTCATTTCCAAACTTTAATAATGCATTGAGTAGTCATTTTCGGATAGGGTTGTCAAGTCATAATAATTCAAAAGTGATAAGGTGTTGTCGGAATTATTTTGATAGATATGGTATCCAATGTCATTTACACTACAAACCGTAGATTACTTTTACGGTTTGTAGTGTTTTTTTTAGTGTAGTCATTTTCAAACTTTAATAATGCATTGAGTAGTCGTTTTCGGATAGGGTTGTCAAATCATAATAATTCAAAAGTGATAAGGTGTTGTCAAAATTATTTTGATAGATATGGTATCCAATGTCATTTACACTACAAACCGTAGATTACTTTTACGGTTTGTAGTGTTTTTTTGGTGTAGTCATTTCCAAACTTTAATAATGCATTGAGTAGTCATTTTCGGATAGGGTTGTCAAATCATAATAATTCAAAAGTGATAAGGTGTTATCGGATTTATTTTGATAGATATGGTATCCAATGTCATTTACACTACAAACCGTAGATTACTTTTACGGTTTGTAGTGTTTTTTTGGTGTAGTCATTTCCAAACTTTAATAATGCATTGAGTAGTCATTTTCGGATAGGGTTGTCAAATCATAATAATTCAAAAGTGATAAGGTGTTATCGGATTTATTTTGATAGATATGGTATCCAATGTCATTTACACTACAAACCGTAGATTATTTTTACGGTTTGTAGTTTTTTTTTTTACGTTATTAACGGTGATTCAGTGCAAAAAGTACATTCGTAAAATGACGCTGCTTAAATCAGGGGTACAAACCGTACATTTATTTTACGGTTTGCACAGAATGCATGCAAACCCTACATTTAATGTACGGTTTGTATGAAATCTGTACAAACCGTACATTAAATGTACGGTTTGTATGTATATTTCAGAATATTTAGGGTTTAAGGGTTTAGGATTTAGGGTTTAGGGTTTAGGGTTTGTAATTTAGGGTTTAGGGTTTAGGCTTTGTAATTCAGGGTTTAGGGTTTAGGGTTTAGGGTTTAGGATTTAGGGTTTGTAATTTAGGGTTTAGGGTTTAGGGTTTAGGGGTTTAGGGTTTGTAAAAACTCAATATTGGTCCTATCAATTAAAATACAGAATATTTTTTACAAACATACAAATCAAACATACGAATCAAATTAAACTTACGAATTTATAACGTACAAATCAAACATACAAATCAAATTAAACTTACGAATTTATAATATTCCAACTCAGCTAAGAATAAAACTTACAAATCAAATATAGAAATCAAATACAAAAAACATTTACAAAGAACACAAATGTGCATTTATTTTTTTTTGTAACGACTAAATGATTTAAAGTTGGACGTAGGGAGCATCTTCCCCGCCGATGTTAATCTATCCGATGACGGCTCAGCAGACTCTTCGATTTCGTTTAGCTCCGTACGCCGTCTCTGTCGATGCTGCGATTCTGGATACGGAGCATGCTCGTGGGATGTAAGTGCCAATCCTCGACTCCAACTGTCGGTTGAATGCTGACCAGGATGATGCTCGTACGACCCAAATGATTGTCTATGATGATCGAATGGAACATCGTCCTGAACGTACTCCAACCCAGCAAAATAAGCACGACGACCATGACCGCTTGAACTCGGACCCGGACCCTGATCTGTAGTCGGGGGTCGACCTCCAGTCGATCTTCTACCCCCGTTATGCCCGCCGCTACTAGATTCGCCTTCCCCTCTGCCTCTTTTGTCGGGACGCCGACAACTTGAAGCCCTAGTGTAAGTTCTTGGGTCGTAACGTAGGTCGTCATCACCATCGTCGTCGTCGTCGTCATCGTCATCCTCCTCATTCGACTGTTCATCAGCTGACCCATACGGATTCATTCCCATTTCAGCGAAGTCCTTTCGTAGTAAGTCCACTTCCGTTTTCATTTTCGCCCGTTTGAACGATTTGAAATTGCGGCGCAATACCGCTTTCTTCTGGAAAAAAAAACCAATAAAAAACAATTTATAAGTATTGAAATATACAAACAGAAAAATAACAATCAAATATTAATGAACTTTAATTAGTTGTTACCATTTTATTGAACAACCCCGTATGCTCCCGGAAACCGTGAGATGGCGGGGCAAGTTCAGGTGGGTTTATGAAGATGCGGGTCCTCTCTCTATACCATCTCATGTAATCCGGTGACGTCCCCGTACCAAATTCGCCGTTAACAAGCCGGTTGTGGCGGTCATTCCACACGGTTATAAACTCTGCAAAAAGTGCAGGCCAATCGTGTTTTTGCCCAATCCCAAATCTTCTATCCTTGCCGTGACCCTTTCTGGGTTTCCAAATATATGTAGGGACCCGCTGAACAAAACCGAACTGTCTCATGAACCTGTCCGCGGGATGGAACTCAATCTTCTCATTACAAATGAGAGGCACAGAACAATGACACATATAACGGCCCCGCGTGCAGTATTCCGGATACTGATTGAGATTCCCGTAAGGTTGCCACACTATCTGTAATCAGCAAAATTAGAATATATAAACAAGGGTTTAAAAATACTAGTAATAAATTCTGCGAACATAAGACCAATGCAAACATATACAACATATAATACGTAAGTTATATATAATACGAAAGTTAAAATTTACCTGTTCAGGCGACATATTGTCAAACTGGTCACGTATGTGGACCACATTATGTCCGTAGACATATGGCGTAAGGTTAGTTTGCCTCCAAATCTTCCATCTGTAATATACAAACAAAACCCGATAAACAATAAATATAACCGGCAGCTAAGTAAATGATAGATGACACAATAAAAAAAAACACAAATCCAATAGAAAAACTAAATAATATCATACCTGTAACCGAGGGGGAACCTAGGCCAGCCCTCAGGTGGCTCGATATCTTCCGGCAGCTCTTCACATGGTCTTACCGGCAGTAGTCTGATAATCGTCCACATATCCAGAAACATCACCGCCCCGCTTACTCCGTTTGCCTTACAACGTACCAACCTGCATAGATTAGCCTCTAACCAGGCCATAAGAGCTGATCCCCAACTATACTCAGCACATGTGTCAAAATCCTCCAGAAATGGCAGAGGCCAGGGTGGAATCTGATCACTGCTCTTATCCGAAAACGCATGTGCCCCCAGTAATAATAACATGGCAGCCCTAGACTGATATAGCAAATGCTCCTCACTAGGGTTGGGGGGTAATTCACCAAAGGTGTGTAACATCCAATCAAGTCTAACTGTCAAACAGTTTGTATCGACTTGATGGTCAGCAGGTCTAACACCCAACAAACTCTCTATCATATCCAACCTGCTCGCCTTGGTGTCATTCCGCTCCGACCGGATAACAACACGACCATCAACCCTGAGACCAAGCATAATCTCTACATCCTGTAAAGATATCCCCAGCTCTCCACCGACAAAATGGAACGTGTGCAACTCATCACGCCACCTATCAACTAAGGCTGTAAGCAAGCCTCGGTCTACGGTATAATTACCTATAGTGTGAATACCGTAAAAACCAACCCTAATCATATTTTGAACTACCCTTTCCTGCGTCGGTATCTGCCAACTATAATTATAAACCCTAATCTTATTGGCATCTCCTCTACCCGCTTCTCTTCCAGCATCCCAAGTCTGATTAGAATTATGACCGGTCTGTCGTAAAATGCCCAACCTGCCTTTAATATGTGGACCTGGATTTGCCATCCTAACTATGATAACCAAATATAACTCAATTAATGATAACCAAACAATGATAACATAACCAATTAATAACCAATTATAACCAAACAATGATAACATAACCAATTATAACCAAACAATGATAACTCAATTATAACCAAACAATGATAACTCAATTATAACCAAACAATGATAACTCAATGATAACCAATTAATGATAATCAAATAATGATAACTCAATGATAACCAATTAATAATAACAAAAACAATGATAACTCAATTATAACCAAACAATGATAACTCAATTTTTTAATCATAACCAAACAATAATAACTCAATTTTTTAATCATAACCAAACACATTTAATGATCACCAAACAATGATAACTCAATTTTTTTATAAAATGGATAAAATATCAACAACCCCAATTTTTAGTACGTGTTTGGGCAAACAACCTAATTAAAAAACATAATTTTATAAAAACCCCTAATTTTCAAAACGGGTAAATATTAATAAAGCGTAACAATTTTTATTTTTCTCAATCAAAACAAATAACCATCATAAACATGTAACATCATAACCAAACCATTAATAATAAATATCTAAATAAACAAATTTCAATAAAAACCATAATTTTTTTATTAAATGGGACAAATATCAAGAATTATTATAATTAATATAATTAATATAAACAAACAACAAACAACTATATATAGCTAAGTGAATTATTTATTTGCATATTTTATATATTTTTTCCTATTTTACAAATTGAAATTACACAAAATAAATAAATAATGCAAAAATGGGACAAATATCAACAATTATTATAATTTCTATAATTAATATAAACAAACAACAAACAATTATATATAGCTAAGTGAATTATCCATTTGCATATTTTATATATTTTTTCCTATTTTACAAATTGAAATTACACAAAATAAATAATAAATTAGAGAATAAAAGATATATCTTGAATTATGGATAAATTTGATTGATGATTTGGAGTTTTTTGTTAATAAATTTGATAGTTATTGTGGTTGATTGATTTGGGTGGTTTTTTTGGATGAAAATTGGGGGTTTTTATAAAAATTGTTTTTTTTTAATAAAAACGTAAGTTTCTATTTTTCAGGTACCTGCTGTGTAATTTTTGCGCAGGGACTGATTGTGTAATTTCTGAAAACTAGGGACTGACTGTGTAATTTCTGCAGAAATTACACAGACCGTAGATTAAATCTACGGTTTACAGTGATTCACTGTAAACCGTAGATTTAATCTACGGTTTGAATTAAATGAATACAAACCGTAAATTTAATCTACGGTTACAGCGTTTATACAGATAAATTGTAGTTTAAAAAGTGGTCCTATAATTTTAGTTATTAAATATTAAAATGATTACACAACATATGCAACAATAAACTCATACGGAACTAAAATTGTGTTATTTGGTAAATAGAGTAGATGTGAGAGTAAGTTTTTTGTTTTTTAATAAATATAAACGAGTACAATTCATAATAAGATTTTTTTAAAAAAAATATTTTTTTTAATATATATTAATTCTATCGGGTCGGTAAATCCATCGGGATTGGAAATAAAAATCCTAATCTTTCGGAATTGGACAACATCGGGTCAGGAAAAAATCGGGTTGGGACCGGATCAGATATAGGATCGGGTCGGGATTTCGGAATTTTTTCCCAGTAACGTTGTCATAAGGTTGAATCAGCTCGCAGATGACAGATGGAACGAGTGAGTTCAAATGGGAGAAGCTGACATTTTATATGATTTTTTTTCATATTCTGTGAATTTCATTTTCATATTATATGATAGGATGAAACCTAAATTTTTTAACGATTTTAATTAAAGTATATATGAAAAAGATTTTGGTAGTTATATTTTATCAAAATAGGTGTCAGGATCAATGAAATATGACCACATAAACTCACATAGGTTTATTGCCAACCGAAGGTTAACGAGCCGGATGGAAGTATGATTATGTTCGGTTCATTTACGAGCAAACAATCACTACAAAAAAATACTCAAATAGCGACGGGACTAGTGACGGTATTTTTTATTACGAGCTTATTAGCGACGGTTTTTGCGACGGCTTTGTGACAGTTTAGTCAATTTGCGACAGATTTGTGACAGCTTTTTAAATTAGTGACAGGCTTGTGACAGCTTTTGACTCTCACTAAATTAAACATTATTTTGTAGTGAATATACTTTTGATATGTTCGGTTTATTAACCGACAATTGTGAACCGAACACTTAACAGCCCAGTTTTAAAAGGATAAAACTGGAGCCACCAAAATTATAGAGGCTCATTTTTTCCTTTATATATGAAATTACTAATATGACCACAAAAAAATCCAAGTTTTATTCCCAAATAAAGAAAAAAAACACATTACAGTCTCTGAACAAACTTTCTTGATTTTCTACTTATGTAGGTAAATAAATTCTTTAAATCACTACTTGTAAGTTAATTTTGATTTGATGAACTCAAAATAAGTTAAACAAAATTACTCTCATGTAGAATTCTAATAGATTTTGGGGTTTATTCGTATCCATTTTTGCTTGTCATAATTTTTTTAGGGTAGCCTACCCTAATTTTTCATGGGTAATTGAATAAAAAACAATCAAATCTAATGGTCAATAAAAACTATGAAAAAAGGTAAGTAAAAAAAGGTTGATACGATTACATATCCGATACTTTTTTGGTACGATTGATAATTTTGATTTTTTACGTAACGTATTTGAAATGCATCTGATACTTTTTCGGTACGGTTGATAAATTTGATTTTTTTTTTTTCTTCATACGGTGCACTATAATTTAGGACGTGTTAACCAATAGAATATTTTAATTTTAGGTTCATTTTTAGTGGGTGACACCTTTTACCGAGTTTACGATAATGTTACTATAAAATATAAAATAACGTACCGTAATCGCATTGAGAATTTTTTTTTAACTACTCATGTTACCGATGAGTATATGTAGGCAATCTTACATAGTAATATTTCCATAATTTTTATTGAATCTCCGATGAAATTGATTTTGATTGAACGATCCCAAAAAAACCAAGATAGGCTAACCTAAAAAATGTAGAACAACAAAAATGAATTCGATTTATTCATATGAGCCTATGACTTGGGAGATTTTTTATGATGATTTAGACAACTAAATTTGGAGTTTTTAAATTAATATTTTAATTGAGTATATTTATTCTTAATTTTGTGTATACTATTGATTCAGTAATTTATTTTTTATCAGGTGCGGTTGTGTTGAATTATTTAATTAAAACATGTTGGGGAGAATAATAAATTATGAATTCGAGTGTTTTTTTATATATTTTAATGATTAAAGTAATATTAGTATTTAGTTTTTTTTTTTTTATTGGATTTAGGTCTCTAAAATATAGTAGACGACACTGCACCTAAGGAAACTAAACACGAAATTTTCAGGACCCCATTTTCTGTGGCGGATCCAAGATATTGATTGAGCGGGTCCCGTGAAATATACGTATATACATTAGGTGTTTTAAAAAAAAATGATTACTATAAAACTGCGAAGTGTCATTCGTAAGTAAGCTTTATTGACTGCCAGTGTTTTACAACATATGAGTGCTATGTTTGATTTCATTATAATTGCTTATTTATGATAGCAACGGATCCATTTTTCTAGTTTGTCTTGAATTTTCCATGTAGTAAATTTTGTATGTTTTATTATTTTTTGAAATAATATAATTTTGTATGTTACATTATTTTTAATGTTTTGGAATCAATATCGAACGATTAACACTACCGTGAATCTAGTTCATTATTATTTAGGGTGTGTCACATACTAAAAATATAACTAATATTAATGAACCCAAAAATATCTATGCTAAAATTAATTCAAAATAAAAACTAAAAAATACTAAAAACCTAACTCATGTTAATAAACCCAAAAATATCTAAGCTAAAATTAATTTAAAATTAAAACTAAAAAATACTATTGGTTGACACCCTAAATAATAATGTATTTTAGAATGAACACCGAACGATTAACACTATCGTGAATCTAGTACATTATTATTTTGGTTGTGTCACATACTAAAAACCTAACACTTATTAATGAATCCAAAAATATACTAAATGGATCCAAACCCGATTGTTTTTGCTGATTTGAACATTCAAGACAGACTGGCTTCAATGTTTTCAGGGCAGCCAAAACCAGTCCGATAACAAGTACCATATTTATTTTGTATTTGAAACTGGTATGAAACCAAAATGCTATTGGGTCATAGTTGATGTTTCTTGTAAAAATCTGAAAAACTGTACAATCTTTTTACAAGAATTGTTTCAGTATTAATGTATAAAAACAAAAATTAAAATTTCTGTAGTAGTATAAAATAAAAACAGATAATACTAGTATAAATGTAAGTTATACTCAAAAAGATACAGTTTGAAAGTAAAACTATTTTCTCACCAACGTAAAATGCACAAAGTTATTAGAATGAAAAGTAGCCAAAAAGTAGAATGAAAAGTTATTTTCTCCCATGATTTACTTAAATAGTTACACCGTATAACTTATACCCAAAATAAATAAATAAAATAGATCTTCTGGTGAGTCTTGAACCCCAGCAAAAATAAGCAGCCAAAATTCTAAGTTTTAACTCTTATCCACCAAGCTAAGCATAAATTCAATAACTTGAAAAACTATACTAAAACTTATAATAAATCCAACGGTGGTACATAACCCCCCCCCCCCCCCCCTGCCCCTTAGTTGGGTCCGTCAACGCCAATCTCCATCTAGTTTCGTTCATGCACATATATCTTCCAAACTGACACGACAAGTTATATGCCGGTAAAAATACACTGATAAGCAGATGATAAATGTCGGCCGAAATTAACATTAGATCGTGTCTAGAGAACTCACTCACTACCCTGTTTAAAAACGCTCACAAAACAGCTTTATTAAAATAAAATGTAATCTCCTACCGTAGATGAGACTATATCATAAAAATAATATTTGATGTGCTTTCATAATAATTGAAATGTAAAGTTTTTCAAAGTGAAATTGTGACGAAAAAATTAAAGTCTAAAGATGTAATTTACTTCAATTTTGTGCCACATTGTACTTTGAAGACTTAAATTTAAACAATTAATTGTCGTAAAAGATAGAATCTGTATAAGATTTTATACCTATAAAATAGAAATCCGTTGTAGTCTAGTTGGTCAGGATACTCGGCTCTCACCCGAGAGACCCGGGTTCAAGTCCCGGCATGCATTTTATTTGGCCTAAATCTATAAAGAAAACCCACAATATGATGCTAAAAACTGATCACTTCAGGATTTGTATTTCGATTTTCATATTTAGTTTCTATATGAAAGTGATTTGGAATTGGTAACGGAAATTTTTTGCTTTTATATATATTATACAGTATAATTGTCCTTGTGCTTTTATAAATTGAAATTTGAAACTGTGCATTTTATTTGGCCTAAATCTATAAAAAAAAAAACACAATATGATACTAAAATTGATCACTTCAGGATTTGTATTTCGATTTTCTTATTTAGTTTCTAGGAGTATATGAATGTGCTTTGGATGAATTGACTTGCACGTTCCAACTACCTCATTTTCTAGTTTTTTTTCAATTTTTTATATTATATTATTGAATTTTTGTCATTTTATACATCATACTAGCAGATTATTTAATTAGTATATCATGCTATCATTTTTTGATGATTTTATACACTTCCGTCCAATAAAATTAAAAATTCCGTACAAAAATAATATGTGGTAAGAAAATAATTCATCATTAGCCCTAAAGTTCAAGCTATACTTCAAAATTTAAACGGGTTTGTACATAATCAATTTGTGATAGGTATGGAATGAGCAAGATAAGTTGGAGATCAATAGGTTACACGGATCAAGTTATGTAACTGATATTACGAAAGAAAAAATCTGGGTGCAATATGTGAAAGTCGACTGAACGGAAATTATTAAACGGAATTTTATAAAATCACTGAAAAGTAAAAGTATGATACAAGATTTCAAATGACGTTAGACGGACGCTAGGTGGTGAGGTGGGGCCTAGCGTCTATGTGGGAACTAGTCGGGGCCTAGGCGGGAAGACCATATATTCACTTTTTTATTCAATTTTATTAGACATTCATATAATAGACATGTTGTAAATATTTACGAAGTTAAATTGAATATTTCAAGTCTATTGGCTAGTAGTTATACTATTAAAATTTAATAATTGTACAATAACATGATAGATAAAAATAGACAAAAATAAGCATAAATATGTTTCAAAATACAATCAAATGCATATCTTCCTAAATCACCAACTTGATATTTAATATTTGAAAACGAATAAATTAAAAATTAGGAGACATTATTTAATATTTAAAAGTGTATTATTCTTAGAAAGGGGAAAAAAGTTGAAGCCCCTGTAACATTTTACCTTTTGTTGGAAAAATTATGATAAAATAAATTTAGACAAATCAAAAACTTTAAAGTTCTTAATAGAAAAAATGAGAATGGGTAGGCCATAGATAACAAGTCGTTAAAAAGAAAGTATGTCTCTTTATGTCAATAAATTTACTATACTATAGTGTCATTAAGTTAGTGATGACTATGTGAGTTGGTGGAACATATTTTAAGTTATAAACCCAAAAACTCATATACACAAGTCTTAAGAAAGAGAGAGCGGAAAATAATATAATAAGTAGTAGTATTGCACAAAGGCAGAGTCTTTTTTTACTCCCCAAATCACTTATCTTACTCCTCAAATTACTTTTTTGAGGACCTGATAAAATATTCAGGTCCACATCACATCTTATTTTTATTTATTTTTTCAATTTATTCTACCCAATTTCATTACAAAATAAATAACTCTAACACCATTTCATTACATGTCATTACACTTCATTTATCTACAAAATAAATAAATTTACCAAGTCTATCACACTATTAATTAATACATTCCTCCGCTTTTTTTTCCATTCAAACTAAATACAAAATTAAAATATTTTATAATCATAATATTATATCAAGTTAACACTTTCAAGTAATTTATATTTTGCACTTTTTTATTTATTAATTTTGTTACTTCCGAGTAAATAATTAAATTGTCCCCAAAAGTTAACGCGGTTAAATGTGGGTAGGTAAAGATGAAAGAAAATAATGACGTGTAAGGTTTTTTAACCCGGTTAAATGTGGCTAGGTAAATGTGGAATAAAATAATGACGTGTTGGGTTTTGAGGACAATTTAATTATTTACTCGGAAGTAACAAAATTAATAAATAAAAAAATACAAAATATAAATTACTTGAAAGTGTTAACTTGATATAATATTATAATTATAAAATATTTTAATTTTGTATTTAATTTGAGTGGAAAAAAAAGCACAGGAATGTATTATTTAATAGTGTGATAGAGTGAGTAAATTTATTTATTTTGTAGATAAATGAAGTGTAATGAAATGTAATAAAGTGGTGTTATAATTATTTATTTTGTAATAAAATTAAGTGAAATAAATTAAAAAAATAAATAAAAATAATATGCGACGTGAACCTGATTTTTAACCACTCAAATGAGTAATCTGAGCCCTCAAAAGAGACTCTGCCTTGCACAAAGTAGACAAACCTGTCAGATTACTTTTTGGGTCACAGGGAGGCTAGGCTTACCCTACTTGGATAGTAGGGATTGGAAAAAAAAAATGTACAAACCCAACCCAACGGGTTACCCAATTCGCACAGATTATGCAGGTCGGAGCGGGCTAAGGATTAAAAAAATAGTAAATCCCTCCTCTTCCAATGATATATTTTACGAATTGGATTAGGGTTAGCGTTATCAAATCACGGATTAATCTGTCACAATCCGTTTCAACCGTTATATATATATAAAAATAAATATATATATATATATTTGTATATATATTGTGTGTATTTAAAGATAACAAGATTCCGATATTATTATATTTTAGTTTTCTTATTTGTTGTGAATGTTATAAACGTATTATAATTGGTTTTATTTTAAAATCTAGGCTGATTGTGCAAACTATGAAAAATAAATGATCAAAATAAAAATTTAAAAATATACTCTCCCCAACCCGTCCCAATTCGCAAATTTTTTTTACGGGTTAGATTGAGTTGGGGTTTTAATTATAACGGATCGAGTTGGTTTGATATAAATTTTAACAATCCGTTCCAATGCGTATCAATCGTGTTCACTCCTATTAGAGAGGGGAAAAGAAAGAGATCGAGACACTTTTATTGCCTTTTTCTTTTTACTTTTTATACAGGTTTTTTTTTTTTGATAATCATAAACCCTCATTTGAAGGTAAACCTGTTTCGCATGCGCCAGACTTCGAACATTGTTAGTGAGCGTGGTATACTTGAGTACCAACCAATTGGACCAACCATTTTTGCTATTTTTATACACAGATTGACCAAATATAAAACGAATTGTATTAGGCCTGACGTAAAGTGGGCAAGCGCCTATGCCGATTTTTAAAACATTGTTAGTGTTGTAAGATTATTGGACTCTTGGGCTTATACTTTATTGGCCCATGCAGGTCTTGTAACCCTACCCCTCTATCTATATAAAGAGGGCTAGGGGTTTTGTACTCTACATTCCATTCATATTCATTCATTAATAAAGACGATACTGTTCTCCCCTCTCTCTACTTCTGTCTCCCTAAATACCTAGCTAATAGTTGTATTACAACACGTTCTCAGCACTGCTCTCAGAGATTGGAGTACGGATTCTAGGTTCAATAAACCTTGAGGTTTATCCGGATTTTTTTAAGGATTTTGCTATATCGACCTTCACCAACATACCGTGCGTAAGGTACCCGGATATAATTTTTTTGAACCGTACAAGCCAGCATGTTTATATGACTTTAATGCTGCATGTTTATATGTTATATGTGATGATGACTTTACTGCTGCATGTTATATGACATGTATAACCGAGAATAGATAAATATACTTATTTATTGCGTTAACACTTACCATAGTATCCATAATAGATAAATCATGTATAACCGGAATAAAGTTGTGTACTTATTACATGTATAACCGAGAATTGTAAATCGAAAATCATGTAATTGTAAAACATGTATTAATCTGTCGGATTAAATCTGCAACAAACTGAAACGTATATACTGATTTGTAATTATCTGAAAGCTGTAAACTATTCTGTAAATTACTCAAGGACTAAACTGAAACTTGTCTGAATTTCTGGACTGTATATGTAATAATGCTGTAAATAGATATATAGTTTGCTGTAATTACACGCATGGTCCTGTAGTATAATACTTATACGAAAACAGTACATATGGTTGATAAAGATACAATATTTGGTAAATATACACACACATGCATATAAATTTTTTTTATTAAAAGGCAAACGTATAAAAAAAATTGCATGTAAATTTGATTTGATATGTTAGAATCTTTATGGATTGATTGATAATCTTAAATTGATTTGATTTGATATGTTAGAATCTTCATGGATTGATTGATAATCTTAAATTGATTTGATTTGATATGTTAGAATCTTCATGGATTGATTGATAATCTTAAATTGATTTGATTTGATATGTTAGAATATTTATGAATTGATTGATAATCTTAAATTGATTTGTTTATAACACCAAATCTACTGCATGATTAGATAGATTCTAAAATATATTTACAGCATGTTTATATATATTTGGTTAATCTAAATAGATATTGTCTATATTGCTAATATTATTGCCATATATAAAATGCGAAAATCGTATATTTTCACATTTAAGTTGGAAAAATTATGAACCTTCCCCAACTAGGCTCACCTATTTGGATACGATGTCTAGGAAAGATATAGGCGGAAGTCGATATCCTAATGAGGTCGGGTTTTAAGTGGCATTCGTGCCCTCCACCCTCACCGTCTTTCCTGGTCGTTTTTCAAGTAGAGCTACAGAAAGGGGTTGACTAAATAATAATTTCCCCGAGTGTGTTTATATAGTGATGTATGTTTCGCCGAATTGGTGTTTCAGTATCGACCTGTCATTCGATCAATGAGAACCGATTCACATGAGAAGCAAAACTAATGTTTTCGAACCTGTCGTTTGGAAAAAACGTTTGTGCTTGTGCAAACCATAAACATATAAACCAGTCGTTTTATATGATAAATAATCCAGAACTCCCAACACATGTTGGATGCCATATATGATGAGAAAAATCGTAAAACATACTTGCGAAATGACTGTTTAAACGTTGATTTTAATCCGTCACCACATGTTACTCACCCTGATGTGTGAAAATGTGATGCCCAAATTTTTTTTGGATGCCATCTTTGATGAGTAAAACACGAGTTTGTTGTTACCATCAGGATGAATGCTAAGACGTTGATTTTATTCCGCCACCACATTTGAGACGTGATGACGTCTATGGTGAACAAATGTCTGAAATTGACATATTGGAGCAATCTTTCACCAAAATACTAGCTTGAAAATTGTATTCCATAAGCAGTATCGTGAATTTATATTCACCATGTTCCTTTATCACCCATGTGTTATTGGATAAGAAAATTACCCCGGTGAGTAGTTTTAATCCTATTGGGTCAATGGCGAATTGTTTGCCTAATATTCATGCTCTTCGTGTACATTTTTTTCCACGAATCGAGAACCGAGACAAGTGTTATTTGTCTCGAACTGTCGCGATCCCGATGAATCGCCTAGCCAAGCGAGATTTTAGACAATCGTCAAAATCGAAAACCTGTGGCTCCAAGACAGTAATTGAAAGGAACAATATGGCCCGTTGTCACAAAGTAAGAGATAATGCTCAATGAGGCAACTTTATGCTATAAAGACAAAGGTCATGCACGGTTACCCCTTAAATAGTTCAAAACTATTACAAAGGTAAAAAAAAATCCCGATGCTAATGTGGTTAAAGCTAACTGAAAGGAAACTCTTGAGACCCCCGGTTTTGTGGCTTAAATGAGTTTGTGACCTTTCTTTATTGATTTTGATTGAGCCATTTTTTTTCGCTCATCTGGATTATGTTTTTCCATTTGGATTATGATTTTTCCATTTGGACATACTTTTGGATTATGGTTTGCCTCTTTACGAAATTTCTCGAAATAATTTAAAGTGTTTTGAGCAAATTCCTTTTGACAAATGTGACCAAACTTTAAATTTTGAAATTTTAGGCAATACTTGTGGGGTAGTTGATTTTTTTTTGGAAATAGTGGGTAACAGTGTACCACATAATTTAACCAACTACTTGCCTAAAAGAGTCCTTTTGTGACAATGATTATGGACCTGTCATTCCAAAATCGAAATCTTTGGTAAAACCAAATTCATTTGTCAAATATGAGGTCTTATACTCATATAGGTCCTGCCGTACCTTGTTGAGTTATAAAATATTTGAGAAAACCAGTGTTATCTGGTAATAGCTCATGAAAGAAATGAAATTTCTTTACATAGCCTCCACTCAAAAACGTATTTTAGAGGAGTTGAACTGTCTTTCAAGTGGTTGCTACCATATTTTTTAAAAGCATTTAAAGTTACTTTATCATTTCGTCTGTCGTCGATTGATAAAAGATTTAGATGCTAAGACATGATTGTCTATACTATCATTTGCCTGTCGTCGATTGATCAGAGCATTTTGATATTGTGGCATTGACCGGATGAGATATTCCCGAGTCAAAAGACGATGCTTGATTTATAATCGCATCGCATTTGGATTCTCTCTGAGAATATATTTCGTGATTAATCCGAAATTAATGCCGCTAATGCTCACTTTGAAAGACTAGTATGTGTAAAGATCACGAAATGGACTCGTAGAATTCTTGTAAAGAATTGAAGGAGTTATTGTGGACTTATCCAACCATAAGACGGACCATAAATATAAATGGTTATGGTTGATGCATCGACAATATGGTCACATTTTACTATTGTCCACATAAATGCAGTACTTTCCAAACTTTTAGCCCTATCATTAAGTTGATGGCTCATGATCCGGATTATTCTGAAAAGTCTAGTCGACTTGATAATTCCGAAGAGTAATAATCGAAATTTCGATTTGAATTACTTGAGTTTGGAAATTGAAATTGAACATCCTGTCCATTATGTTCAGACCCAAATGGACTCACGGAAAGTTTGATAATGCGACTGCAAATGATTACACGCATTTCTTGGTCTTGCGCACCAAGATTTATATTTCCGTGTGGGGTTATACTATTTTGCTGCATTGGTCCGTTATGAGGCCCATAGACACTCAAACACCATATGCGTACCAGCTGGTTACTGGTTATGAGCCAGAAGTCTCATATTAACACGTGTTTAGAGTGATTAATTAATATTTTGATTGAGCCGCTCTAGCGTTCAAAATATGGACCTCTGAAGGCGAGATAAGTCGATTATGAATCTCCTGCCTATCATTTGATAGAGTAACCTTGGCAAGCGATCTTTTTACCGCATGATATGCGAAAGTGACATCGCTAAGACTGTTCTCCCCGTCGTTAGGGGGAGATTTGCACGTTACCGTTGATAAGGAACGATGTGAAGTAACGTGGCATAACCCACTCAGTCTTAGCTTGATCCCCAAAACTGCACTTAGTGATAAGTAAGTGCATAGACTCCCTCAAGTCTAACTAAATGCCAGATGCATTTAATGACTTTATGAGATGTCACGAGATCATTTATACCTGCTGCAAAATTCTTGCAAGGATAGACGTCTCTGTCGGATGCCGTGTTCCTGTCGTAACACGTTGCTTTGGCCGAACCCGCTAAGCAAAGGACGCTGCCGTCGGCCGTCAGTCTGTCGTCCTTCCCAAGATACGAGGAAGTTGACCGGTTCCAAATTCGTTCATCCCCAGAGGTGGTGAACTGAAACTCGTTTGTCGCACGAGATTATAAAGGATCAAGGAGATTTGTGATTTCCTCCTCATCCTAAGAATCTCGAAATATCTGTCGATCATGATATCTTAGACGATATTGAAGCGAAACGAGACTGTCATTGATTATTTGTTCATATATTCGGTGACGACCGATAATATGAGCAAATTATGACAAGGAACCATGCACCGTTGCCTGAAGTTAACGGAGAATAGACTGGACTAATGGAAACTTGCAATCCAAGTAGACTTCTTAGCGAAAGTGTGTTCGGATCTGTAGCTCCAACACCACCAATGTTAAACGAGTTCGTTTATTTGGTTATTCGTAAGGAAAAGTGATGAGAATAATGAGATTGTAGAATACTCGCCTAGTAGCGCAAGACTTCTCTCACACATTGGAATTGATTACGAGATGGTTGATTTCCTCGTAATGGACGTTATAACGTCCCCTACTTTATTAGTTTAGTAGTTTCCGAAAAACTGATTATGCAACATGCGATTGTGGTCACGGTTTTATCTCTATGGGGATTTAGATAAAGAGATATAGATGAAAGTTCCTGTGTGACTTCATGTGCTTGAATCAAGTAGTTCCTGACCACGGAACACGATCTCAATTGACTGAGACGTTCACTATATGGATTAATATAATCCGAGCGGATGTGGTATACCGCCTAAGTGAGTACTTGATCAGCTTGGGATACTTGAACAAGTATTATGCCCTTGCGTGTTTTATTACGCGATCCATTTTTTTGGATTTGCCTTCGAGATGAAGGATCTTGGGAAGACACGGTAGTGACTCGGCCCGATGATCGAGTCCCGTAAATATTGAATCTAAGTCCATGATTCAGACTACACCCAGAAGGTGTTATGACGTTTTAGTCATTATGACGCTAAGTCGTCAGATTCTCCCTTGATCGTTCGATCACTAGACATTGATATAGACCCGGTCCGTCCCTGATGAGACGACAAAGAGATATTGAACCATGATGTTCATATCTAAGTACAATAAGCGCATCATTGTACTTAGTCTAATGTGCTAGGACGAACATCTCGTATGTTGTGAATGGTATAGCTCGACACAACATTGCGCTATCACGCTGCCATCGAAATGGCATAAAAGACATTTTCCCATTACCTTAAGGTAACTGTGGATGAGGGCTTATCTTATCCCATTTTGCATCATCGAGTGTACCTACCCCCTTCGGCACTCGAATTAACGCAACCCTTTTTCGGTTATACCGATGCTGGTTACTTATCAGACCCGCATAAGGGATATTTCTAACATGGTATGTCTTTGCCATTAAGAATAAAACGATATCTTGGAGGTCTTGGAATGACTCCAAATGAATCACTATGATCTGCTCGTGCTCTATGAGACGACTTGAGAGTGTATATGGTTTCGAGCTAGTATTAGCCATATTTGAATTACATATGCTCTGTCTCACGATACAGATAAAACACTTGTCATAGAAGACAACTTGTTGTTATCGATCAAGAGAGACATGACTACATTATGCTATTTAGCATTTATCGTCGAAATAAATCTTCACATATAAATTTTAAGAGCATCCTGTCGAATGCTCGTTTTATTCCACGTTATATTTTCTTGCATACAGTCGTGTGCAAGTAAATGAGCCATCCAGTCGAATGCTCGTACTCTTTCTTGTAATATGAAATCTTTGCACCCAGTCGTGTGCAAGTGAGGGGGAGCATCCAGGTGAATGCTTATTGCACTAATTACTACTTAGTCGAAATCCTCGCACCCTGTCGTGTGCAAGTGAGGGGGAGCATCCAGTCACATGCTCGTGTACTCTTTTTGTCCTTAGACCAAGATTTTTTCCCACTGGGTTTTCCTTGGCAAGGTTTTTAACGAGACACGTTTCCATCATATCTCACTTAAGATTGCCGAAATTAGGGGGAGTATCCGGTTGTATACTTCTTACCACTGTGTACTCTTTTGTCATTCGACTAGAGATTTTTCCCACTGGGTTTACTGTAGCAAGGTTTTGATGAGGCACCTGTTTTGTGGTTGATCCCCTACTACTAGCACTGTTGCACTCTTTTTCCTTCGATCAGAGATTTTCCCATTGGGTTTGCTCTGTCAAGGTTTTGATGAGGCACACTGTTTTGTGGTTAGTTACTTACATGATATTTCGGCCTATATCATTCAGCTACACCGTTTCTCCTAGTTAGCGGTTTTGTCCCACACTAGTTTTTTCGGCCCTAAGGTTTTTATGTGTTTAGCACTGCGAATGAACTCGACTCAGATCGACTGCATGAAGACGAAGAATTCAAGACGTCCAAAGGGGGAGCGTTGTAAGATTATTGGACTCTTGGGCTTATACTTTATTGGCCCATGCAGGTCTTGTAACCCTACCCCTCTATCTATATAAAGAGGGCTAGGCGTCTTCTACTTTACATTCCATTCATATTCATTCATTAATAAAGACGATACTGTTCTCCCCTCTCTCTACTTCTGTCTCCCTAAATACCTAGGTAATAGTTGTATTACAACAGTTAGTATGTACTAATTAAATAATCTGATAGTATGGTGTATAAAATTGCAAAAGTCAATAATATGATATAAAGAATTGCAAAAAAAACCTCTCATTTTCGGTCTATAACTTTGGGGGTTAGTTGTAGTTTGTGTGTGAATTTAACGATGTGGTTAAGTTGAAACTTTTTTCTTTCTTTTTTGCTAATTGGGGTATAGCTGTGTTGTGGCCTGTGGGCTGTGGGTTTATTGCTGTGACATTATTTCGATTTGTCATTGAAGGTTTTGGGAGTAATTCAAGTCTAAATATGGTATACTATTATTTTAACTAGTCTGGCTTAATAGTTTGCTTCCATGAAGAATAAAAGTTTCACCTGTTTTTCCATAATCTTTACGTACGATACCAGTCCTATCGGCTTAAATTTCTGATAGTCTTTGTTCCTTGTACGATTAGCTAAATACTTAATTAATAGTATGTAAACTTTGTAACACCTACTTTTAATAATGAGAAAATATTGTTGAACGAGTGATTTGCAGTGTAAAATCATGTCCGAGGCGTCAAATTGCAACTTCTTTATAAAATTTGGCCCTCGACTTAAGGTTATGGGGAGGAGGACTGTTTTGGTAGTCTTTAAATTAAGCACTCCTCCTCCCCCTTCCTTCGACTTAATTTAAGCAACAGTATTATTACAATTAAAATAAAATGCAATTCGTCTGGAAGCAACTTTGCGGTTCAAGTGTGGATGTTTTTGTTCCTCTCTATCTGGGGAGTTATAAGTCCGGATTTTTAGAGTTTATGGTTTGTAACTTGCAAGCGAGGTTTATTCAATTTTGCCACGCAAGTTTAGAGTAGCCATCCCTTTTGGGGGTGTATTGTTTATGTATTAAATCCAGATTAAGTGAATTTTATATACTGATCAAACCAACCAGATTTTACAGTGAAGTAATATCGAATAAATTGGGTAGAAATTAAGAAGAGTTGTTAACTTAGAATGACTTGTAAAAGAGACCTCTACGTCAAAGCAATTTTCACCGCGATACATGCAAGAATCGTGTATCATCTAACGTGTGTGACACCAAGAAGCCTAATTATGGAGTATACCAAATTTAGTGAAACCTGTAAGTTTAAAGCAATTCTAAAATAGCACAAATTAAGTAGCTATATATTAAATCAATAACCAAAAAATCCTATTAGAAATTGTTAGGAGCAAACACAGTCATGATAGCTACCAGAAATAGGCAGGTTTTGCATATGACATGCATGATACTGATTATAATGATATCTTCATCGCAAGCATCTATTTCACCATTATCATCAAAAGAATCCATTCGTCAATTGAAAAAAGGGGGTTTTAGTCATCGTGTTCTTCTCCAACCGGAAAATGAAAAAGATGAGAATGTTTTTCGTATGATTAAAGAGAAGCAGAGTAAAGAAGAAGGTGAATTAAATGAAGACTATGGGACTTGGAACCCTTCACCGTACTTAGGTGGAACTATTCACGCCCCGATCATACATTGATATACATATGGCTCATTACATGTAATTTACGAATTTCCTACATGATAATATGGAGCTCACGTTGGTGTTTGCTTGGATTCGAGTAATTTTACACGTTTTGGTTTTGTATTCTATAAAAAGGCAGAAGATATATGCAAATAAGGATCATGTGCAATGTTAAATGAAGTTTATTAGCACTGAAAACTAGCTACCCTTTCGAATCATTATTCCTTCAAATTCGATTTTTTCTTACGGATTTGTCGATATATAATCTCAATTATTTGGTAACACGACATGATCAATTTTAAATAAATATTTATTTCACCAATTCCGTATCGGGCGTCCTTAAATTACAAGGTAATTTTGAATCATAACTAATACCAAACCAAATAAGATGAAATTTCTTTAAAAGGAAGAAAATTGCTGGAAAGCAAAAAAGCTTTCTTTGCCGGAACTTGACCCCGGGTCTCTCGGGTGCCAATTATCCTAACCATGTTATTGATTAAAAGACCGGACTTCTCTTCTTATTTAATTTTAGGCTTCTTGGTCTTTTCATTTTAAGAAGGTGTCGTCTTTATACAGTCAGTATAATCTGAATCCAGTCTAATACTCGTACTTTGGAAAACAAAGTCGTAGTTTCGAATTCAAACTCGTTATTCTGAAATCAACCTCAGTACTTCTGAAGTACGAGACTTGACTTTTCTGAAAATGTTGACTTTTCTGGATTTCGTGATGCTGTCTCATTACTTTTATTAATGAGTATGTTTTGCAAATTACGTCTCTACCTCCAAATTAGACAACATTTTCCCCTTTACGTATTCGTTATTTACTTCTATTTGACAACACTTTTTTTGCTATTTACTGCATTTCGCAGCGAGACACACAAATTATATTGCTGAGATTTTACTGATCACTATTTAAGTTCAAACTTATTTTATTTTTGCTTCTAACCTGCTTAATAATTTAGTTGGTACACTTTAAAACATTTTCTTCTTTTTTAGTATTATTTTGCATTATAGTATAGCAGTCTTAATATAAGACAAATTATCTATCTAATTGCCAAAAACGCACAAACAATCAAACAACGAATCAACAAGGTATGTTGGTGTGCTTCTTTTTTCTCCTGTTATAGTATATAAGTCAACTTATCCCTCTACAAAAATGATGATCCGACACTGTTGATAAAAAAAGTGTTATCAAATAGCAGTAAATAGCATCACGAAATCCAGAAAAGTTAACATTTTCAGAAAAGTCAAGACTCGTACTTCAGAAGTACAAGCTTGATTTCGGAATAACGAGTTTGATTTCGGAACTACGACTTTGTTTTCCAAAATACGAGTTTCAAACTGAATTCAGATTATCATGACGGAATAAACACGCCAACTTTTAAGAAATGTTTTTATGTATGCATGATATTAAATACTTGTATTTTTTGTCTCCTCCGTAGTACCAAATATGATGTCCAAGTGTTTCGCCCTAAATTCTACTGTAAGTATGTAATCATTTAAATGATCATACTCATCAATTATCTTACATTTTTTCTCATATTTAAGTTAATTAGCATCATTTTTATATTTTTAGGATAACAATTTAACTTTATACATTTTTCAGCTTATTTATCAAATTTATTATCATAACTAAATATTACTATATTTTAATATACTTCTATCAATTTTTTTCAATCCAAATTATTTTAATAGAGCAAACACTTTAAATAACTTACATGTTTTCTCTTATTTAAAGTAAAAAATACACTTTTACAACTTATAAGTAAACGTTTTGTTTTATACAAATTATAAGTTTTTTTTTTTATCAATTTCTCTATCAAAATTATACAACTCATCTTTTTGTTATTTTATTAATTTATATGTGAAAAGTACAAATAAATGAGAGAGAATAAGAGAAAAGTATGAGAGAAAATTTATTATTTTAATTATAAGGAAATATTTTGATCACTTGTATTTGAGTGATATTTGAGTTGATGTAAATTTAAGTTAATGGATAGAGAAACTGATGTGTGTACAATTTTAAAACAATAATCTTAAATGAATCATAGGGAAACTTATGCAGTTGCTCATAAGGTTCACACGTCATGAGGTGAAAACTTGAAAAGTGTTTTCATTGATGGCAAATCTATACTAAGCTTATTTTTGTATTATTTTGCAAAAGAAATTCTTAGATAAGTTATGCAATGAAAGTGATGAAATAAATAACACTCGGCAACGACTTTGCTTTTTCTTGAAGGAGTCTTCAATTCACTAACACAATTGATGGGTAATACGGCTCTCAATATTGGTCTTTGCCTTATTACAGAAAGGGGGCAAACATTAGTTTTTTTTTTTAATCAAACTCGATAGGCTCATTATTAATATAAAAATATTATACGCTAGTAGTACAAGAGCCATTGCGCTTGTAACAATCTCAAATGCCTAAAGAAAAACAAGTAATACATAGCAGTACAATGCTTCGTATATCTAAACAGATAATTTAAATCATTACACAACAGACAATATACACCAAATCCGTCAAGCAGTAAATATAAGAAATACTCATCTCAATGGCTAAAAAAAAGTGAAATATTATCGTGCGAGTCAAAACACATGCGAGGCGAATGCAGTGGTCGCAGAACGAGCACAAAACGATCAAACGGGAGTACACGATTGGCCTAAGATGCTGACTCGATATAGCTAAATAAAAACACTATCGGGTGCCGGCACACATATAAACCCAAACGAAAATTAGGCTAGCTGAGATTAAGGACTCGTAAAACCAATCCAACAACCGAAACTGACTGTAATACACTCAATCCGAAACCAATATCGAATCGCCATAAATCACAAATTAGTGGACATATCCGCACAAAACTATAAACTATAAATAGGATAAAAGTCAAACGCACATAACTCACCATACCTCACCCAAATCAGGCACACACATGAAAAGCTCTGCCACAGCCCCACTATAAACTATCGAATCGATTTCAAAAATACATATGGCTGAACAAAAAAAATAAAAAGGTTGTAGCCTGTCGATTTGATCCATTTAATAACATAAATTAAAGATTTAATCAAAATGTAACCTAAAAGTAAAGACATTGGCACATACAACATACCGATCACTAGTAAGGATTTATACGAGGTCGAGTCTGCCCGGTTTTAGAAGCACCATCGGAATGCCAACACATTAATATCCCATCTAAAGAGGCCTAAGATAGCAGAATCCATTACCCGAAAATCCAAACCCACAACCACCTATTGCGCGACCCCAAATCGAAACCTTCAAAATCACAAGTAAATAATATCCAAAAGAAAATAGTAAATGACCGAATATCAAACGACAAGTGTGGTCATCGAAAGGTTCTAGATATAGAGGAGAGCATCTCCCATCTAAAAAGGGAGGCAACGAGTGAGAGAAGAGAAAGGAGGGAGGGGTGAGGGAAGGGAAGGTGAAAGAGGAGATGTTGGTTCTCCACCACCGTCAGCGACGGATGCGATTTTATCGGGAAAGAAATTAGATGGTTGGTCCGGGTAACGGGAGAGGAGAGAGAATATGAGAGAAGGAAAAGAGGAGAAGAGAAGTGGAGAGAAGAGGGCAAGAAAAACGGCTGCGCGGGAGATTGAAGATAGGGTTTGGAGTTTCTTTGGGCAAACATTAGCATTTTAATTAATGTCTAAGTTACTTGAGATCCTTTGTTTATTTTTAAGCTTTAACACTCTGATGTTCCGATAGGGGCATATTTATTTGTATGCAATCATGTTTGCCGGCTTCGATGATATGATAGAAAATACACTCCTAATAAGTTATAATGGGTTATGGAGTTTAAAAGGTGTAATTGTTTTGATCAATATATCAGTAATTCAGTATTAAACTTTGCAATCCAACCAACGGCACTCAAGTACTATGGTAACTGTAGATGACCCCATGTCACAACGTGTATAAATAACAATATTACCAAGTATTTGATAACAGTGTGATAAAATAGCGTAATTGATTTATGGTCTTTTTATTTGGGTGGAAAATATTTATCGTGAAATATATTTGTCAGGAAAATAAAAATTGTTTTCTCTCTATCCGTTTATTAAGTGTTTGACAATACTTATATTTTTCATGTAAATTTCTTAACTAATGGCGTGTTTGAGATCGACTTTTATAGTAAAGAATGGATTTTACAATGAGAAACTAACTTGTTTAAAATAAGCTACTTTTCAAAATTAATGAGAAAAAAATTGTTTAAATTAAGTCACTTATAGCTTATTTACCTCTAAATGACTTATAACTTAATTTTGTTAATAAGTCATTGTTCCCTTATTTTAACTTATTGGTGATTTGAAAATGTACAAATATTTCAATTGAAAATTTTAACGTTTGGTGATTTTGATGTGTAAAAGTTTCCGAATTTCTAAGTTATATGATTATGAGTTTTTTATGCGAAAAGTAACTTTTAAAAAGTTAACATCCACAATTTTTTTTATCAAAAAACAAAATAAAAAGCCTTCACAAATAATGACAAAAAAACTGGTTTAAAATAAGTCACTTTTAGCTTTTTTTTTAGCTTTAAATGACTTATAACTTATTTTTGTTAATATGTTGTTTTTCACTTTTAACTTATTAGTTACACGGAAATATACAAAATAATTTAATTAGAAAATTTAACCTTTTTGTGTAAAAGCTAAAATAAGTCTCCGAATTCATAATTTCTCTGATTTTGAGTTTTTTCACGAAATATAACTTTTGAAAAGTTAAAAAAGCTAATTTATCAAACAAGCTGAATTAATTTTTATTAAAAAAAAAGAAAAACCGAGGTAAAAATGATAAAATATATAATTTCGTGAAAAAGTTTATGTTTTCGCTCACGAAGTAAAATGTTTTCCGTCAATTTTGGAATTAGTCATTTTCTCTTGTTTTCCGTAAGAGATAAAAAATATTTTTTTTAGTTTCTTATTTTCCTATAAACCAATAGTGCATAAAATCTATTTTCTCTGTAAAATATTTTCCTTTACTGATTTCCCTTGAAACAAACAGAGCCTTAAATGATGACATTTCAGAAGTATATATTATTCTACTGTATTGATTTCCCACCTTGTGCAATTTCTTGCCAATCATTCATTTAATGCTACAACAATCTTGTTATTTAGTGACGAGCTTTTTTAGTTTGAGGTGCTCTTAAAGCACTATAATATTTCTGTTTCTACGCGCAGACCGTAGATTTAATCTACGGTCTGGATCATTTAATCCAAACCGTAGATTAAATCTACGGTTTGTATTAAAAGATACAGACCGTAGATTAAATCTACGGTCTGTGTAATTTTTGTCAAAATTACACAGTCAGTCCCTGCTTTTCAGAATTACACAGTCAGTCCCTGCGCGAAAATTACACAGACAGTCCCTGGAAAAAACAGAAACTTTCGTTTTTTTTAAAAAAAATTAAATTTTATTCTACACTCTCTCTCTTTCTCTCAAAAACCCCCAATTTTCAACCCAAAAAATCACTCAAATCAATCAACCACATTAACTATCAAATTTATTAACAAAAAACCCCAAATCATCAATCAAACTTATCCATAATTGAAGGTATATCTTTTATTCTCTAATTTATTATGTATTTTGTGTAATTTAAATTTGTAAAATAGGAAAAAATATATAAAATATATAAAATATGCAAATCCATAATTCACTTAGCTATATATAATTGTTTGTTGTTTGTTTATATTAATTATAGAAATTTTAATAATTGTTGATATTTGTTCCATTTTTGCATGTTTTTTTATTTTTTGTAATTTTAATTTGTAAAATAGGAAAAAAATATATAAAATATGCAAAACCATAATTCACTTAGGTATATATAATTGTTTGTTATTTGTTTATATTAATTATAGAAATTTTAATAATTGTTGATATTTGTCCCATTTTAGCATGTTTTTTTATTTTGTTTGGTTAATTTGAATTGTTGATAATGTGTTTGGTTATGATTAAAAAATTGAGTTATTGTTGTTTGGTTTATGATTAAATGTGTTTGGTTATGATTAAATGTGTTTGGTTATGATTAAAAAATTGAATTATTATTGTTTGGTTTATGAAAAAATGTGTGTTTGGTTATGATTAAAAAATTAAATTAGTATTGTTTGGTTTATGAAAAAATGTGTGTTTGGTTATGATTAAAAAATTAAATTAGTATTGTTTGGTTTATGAAAAAATGTGTGTTTGGTTATCATTAAAAAATTAAATTATTATTGTTTGGTTTATGAAAAAATGTGTGTTTGGTTATGATTAAAAAATTAAATTATTATTGTTTGGTTTATGAAAAAATGTGTGTTTGGTTATCATTAAAAAATTAAATTAGTATTGTTTGGTTTATGAAAAAATGTGTGTTTGGTTATGATTAAAAAATTAAATTAGTATTGTTTGGTTTATGAAAAAATGTGTGTTTGGTTATCATTAAAAAATTAAATTAGTATTGTTTGGTTTATGAAAAAATGTGTGTTTGGTTATCATTAAAAAATTAAATTATTATTGTTTGGTTTATGAAAAAATGTGTGTTTGGTTATGATTAAAAAATTAAATTAGTATTGTTTGGTTTATGAAAAAATGTGTGTTTGGTTATGATTAAAAAATTAAATTAGTATTGTTTGGTTTATGAAAAAATGTGTGTTTGGTTATCATTAAAAAATGAAATTAGTATTGTTTGGTTTATGAAAAAATGTGTGTTTGGTTATCATTAAAAAATGAAATTAGTATTGTTTGGTTTATGAAAAAATGTGTGTTTGGTTATGATTAAAAAATGAAATTAGTATTGTTTGGTTTATGAAAAAATGTGTGTTTGGTTATCATTAAAAAATGAAATTAGTATTGTTTGGTTTATGAAAAAATGTGTGTTTGGTTATCATTGTTTTGTTATCATTAATTGGTTATAATTGAGTTATCATTGTTTAGTTATCATTAATTGGTTATCATTGAGTTATCATTGTTTGGTTATCATTAATTGGTTATGTTATCATTTTTTGGTTATCATTAATTGAGTTATATTTGGTTATCATAGTTAGGATGGCAGACCCAGGTCCACATATTAAAGGGAGGTTGGGTATTTTACGACAGACTGGTCACATTTCTAATCAGACTTGGGATGCTGGCAGAGAAGCGGGTAGAGGAGATGCCAATAAGATTAGGGTTTATAATTATAGTTGGCAGATACCGACGCCTGAAAGGGTAGTTCAAAATATCATTGGGGCTGGTTTTTACGGTATTTACAGTATAGGTAATTATACCGTAGACCGAGGGTTGATTACAGCCTTAGTTGATAGGTGGCGTGATGAGTCGCACACGTTCCATTTTGTCGGGGGAGAGTTGGGGATATCTTTACAGGATGTAGAGATTATGCTCGGTCTGAGGGTGGATGGTCTTGCTGTGACCCGGTCGGAGCGGAATGACACGAAGGCGAGCAGGTTGGCTATGATGGAGAGTTTGTTGGGTGTTAGGCCGGCTGACAATCAAGTCGATCTAAACTGTCTGACAGTTAGACTTGATTGGATGTTACAGACATTCGGTGAATTACCCCCCAACCCTAGTGAGGAGCGTTTACTATATCAGTCTAGGGTTGCCATGCTATTATTACTGGCTGCACATGTGTTTTCGGATAAGAGCAGTGATCAGATTCCACTCTGGCCTCTGCCATTTCTGGAGGATTTTGACACATGTGCTGAGTATAGTTGGGGATCAGCTCTTCTGGCCTGGTTAGAGGCTAATCTATGCAGGGTGGTACGTTGTAAGACAACCGGAGTAAGCGGGGCGGTGATGTTTCTGGATATGTGGGCGATTACCAGACTACTGCCTGTTAGACCGTGTAAAGAGCTGCCGGAAGATGTCGAGCCACCGGAGGGCTGGCCTAGGTTCCCCCTCGGTTACAGGTATGATATTTATTTAGTTTTTGAATTGGATTTGCTTTTTTATATTATTGTGTCATCTATCATTTACTTAGCTGCCGGTTATATTTATTGTTTATCGGTTTTTGTTTGTATATTATAGATGGAAGATGTGGAGGCAAACTAACCTTACGCCATATGTCTACGGACATAATGTGGTCCACATACGTGACCAGTTTGACAATATGTCGCCTGAACAGGTAAATTTTAATTTTCGTATTACATGTAACTTACGTATTATATGTTGTATATGTTTGCATTTGTCTTATGTTCGCAGAATTTATTACTCGTCTATTTTTAAACCATTGTTTATATATTCTAATTTGATGATTACAGATAGTGTGGCAACCTTACGGGGATCTCAATCAGTATCCGGAATACTGCACGCGGGGCCGGTATATGTGGCATTGTTCTGTGCCTCTCATTTGTAATGAGAAGATTGAGTACCACCCCGCGGACAGGTTCATGAGGCAGTTCGGTTTTGTGCAGCGGGTCCCTACGTATATTTGGAAACCAAGACATGGTCACGGCAAGGATAGAAGATATGGGATTGGGCAAAAACACGACTGGCCTTTACTAACCGGAGAATTTATAGCCGTGTGGAATGACCGCCACACCCGTCTTATTAACGGCGAATATGGCACGGGGACGTCACCGGGTTACATGAAATGGTATAGAGAGCGGACCCGCATCTTCATAAACCCACCTGAACTTGCCCCGCCCCCTCACGGTTTCCGGGAGAATACGGGTGTCTTCAATAAAATGGTAACTACTAAATCGTTTTTTACTAATAAATCGTTACTTCTTTTTATGTATATTTCAATACTAATAAATCGTTTTTTATTGTTTTTTTTTTTACAGAAAGCGATGTTGCGCCGCAGTTTTAAATCGTTCAAACGGGCGAAAATGAAAACGGACGTGGACTTACTACGTAAGGAGTTCGCTGAAATGGGTATGAATCCGTATGGGTCAGCTGATGAACAGTCGGAGGGGGATGACGACGACGACGACGACGATGGTGATGACGACCTACGTTACGACCCACGAACTTACACTAGGGCTTCAAGTTGTCGGCGTCCCGACGAAAGAGGCGAATCTAGTAGCGGTGGTAGAAGATCGACTGGAGGTCCGGGTCCGGGTCCGGGTCCGAGTTCAAGCAGTCATCGTCGTCGTTCTTCTTTTGCTGGGTCGGACTACGTTCAGACCGATGTTCCGTTCGATCATCATAGACAATCATTTGGTTCGTACGAGCATCAGCCTAGTCATCAGTCCACCGATAGTTGGAGTCGAGGGTTGACAATTACATCCCACGAGCGTGCGCCGCATCCAGAATCGCAGCACCGACAAAGACGGCGTACGGAACTAAACGAAATCGAAGAGTCTGCTGAGCCGTCATCGGATAGATTAACATCGGCGGGAAAGATGCTCCCTATGTCCAACTTTAAAACATTTAGTCGTTACAAAAAAAAATAAATGCACTGTTTTTGTATTTGATTTCTATGTTTGATTTGTACGTTATAATTTCGTAAGTTTAATTTGATTCGTATGTTTGTAAAAAATATTCTGTATTTTAATTGATAGGACCAATATTGAGTTTTTACAAACCGTAAACCCTAAACCCTAAGTTAAAAACCCTAAACCCTAAACCCTAAATTACAAACCCTAAACCCTAAATTAAAAACCCTAAACCCTAAACCCTAAATTAAAAACCCTAAACCCTAAACCCTAAATTAAAAACCCTAAACCCTAAACCCTAAATTAAAAACCCTAAACCCTAAACCCTAAATTACAAACCCTAAACCCTAAACCCTAAATTACAAACCATAAACCATAAACCCTAAATTACAAACCATAAACCCTAAATTACAAACCCTAAACCCTAAATTAAAAACCCTAAACCCCAAACCCTAAATTAAAAACCCTAAACCCTAAACCCTAAATTACAAACCCTAAACCCTAAACCCTAAATTACAAACCATAAACCCTAAACCCTAAATTACAAACCCTAAACCCTAAATTACAAACCCTAAACCCTAAACCCTAAATTAAAAACCCTAAACCCTAAACCCTAAATTAAAAACCCTAAATTAAAAACCCTAAACCCTAAAAAACCCTAAATATTCTGAAATTTACATACAAACCGTACATTTAATGTACGGTTTGTACAGATTTCATACAAACCGTACATTAAATGTACGGTTTGCATGTATTTTGTGCAAACCGTAAAAGTAATGTACGGTTTGTACCCCTGATTTAAGCAGCGCCACTTTACGAATGTACTTTTTGCACTGAATCACCGTAAACAACGTAAAAAAAAAAAACTACAAACCATAAAAGTAATCTAAGGTTTGTAGTGTAAATTACATTGGATACCATATCCATCAAATGCATCCGACAACACTTTATTACTTTTGAATTATTATGAGTTGACAACCCTATCCGAAAATGACTACTCAATGCATTATTAAAGTTTAAAAATGACTACACCAAAAAAAACACTACAACCCGTAAAAGTAATCTACGGTTTGTAGTGTAAATTACATTGGATACCATTTCTATCAAAATAATTCCGACAACACCTTATCACTTTGAATTATTATGATTTGACAACCCTATCCGAAAATGACTACTCAATGCATTATTAAAGTTTGGAAATGACTACACCAAAAATTCACTACAAACCGTAAAAGTAATCTACGGTTTGTAGTGTAAACTTACACTATAAATATGACTCAATTTTGCCAATTCTAACAAACCATAAAATCAAACACAAAAACATTTCGGAAATCTCTAAAAAAATCCTCATTTCTCCCCAATAAAATATACAAACAAACACTTTTCGAAAATGAATTACAACTATGGTTATGACAACAACCAATGGAATAACAACAACAATGCGAATTCATCCAGTGGCTCAAACGATGAGCTAACTGATTATTCGGAGCACTTTGAAGTCGATGAATTGACTTGGGAAACAAGGGATGAAATGCTTGCTGATCTTGCTGATGTGGCTGGAAATTGGGGTTTCATTCTTACGATTCGTAGGTCTGGAGGGGGTGATGGGAGCAGAACACCGTATGTTGATATTGTATGTGATAAATCGGGGGTTTACGAAAAAAAGAAACCATCTGCCGTAAAATCAGGTACAAAGAAAAAAGATTGTCCATTTTTCATTAAAGGTTACGTAGTTAATGGTGAATGGATGTGTCACGTAGAAAATGGACAACATAACCACCCACCTCCAACTTACCTCCAAGGGAAAGCACGACGTGCTCGTTTAACTCAAGATGAAAAAGAAATTGTTAAAACTTTAAGGCAAAGCAGTTTTAAAGTTGGTGCAATATTAGAGGCCATAAAAAATAGAAATCCTGACAATGTATCAAACGCTAAAACGATACATAATTTTTTGGCCGGACTGAAATTTAAAGAACGAGATGGTAGAAACCCGATACAGGAACTGTTTAATTTGTTGGATAGCCATCGCTACACGTTCTACTATAATATGAACCCATCAACCCATTCCCTTGAGAACTTGTTTTTTGCACACCCCGATTCTATAAGGATGTTCAAAGCTTTTCCTGATGTCTTGTTAATGGATTGTACATATAGAACAAACCGTTTTAATATGTCATTTCTAGAAGTCGTAGGAATGACATCAACGAATCAAACATATTGTTTAGGTTTTGTTTTCATGAGTGACGAGACAAAGGAAAGTTATATATGGGCATTGGAAAAATTTAAAGTTACATTGGAGGGGTGTATACTACCTAGGGTTTTTGTAACCGACAGGGAAATGGCCTTATCAAATGCTTTGTCCGTTGTTTTTCCCGATTCTCATCATATTTTGTGCACTTTTCATATTGCAAAAAATGTTTTGAAAAACTGCCGTAAAAAGATCCCTGATGAGGAGTGGCAAACGTTTCTAGATGATTGGGGTTTATTGGTTGATTCTGAGTCGATAGAGGAGTACAATCATAACCGAACTTATTTCAATTCCTCTTACAAATCGTACCCTGCTGTGATTAAGTATGTAGACAAGCTTTTAAATGATTATGCTGAAAAGTTTGTTGCATGCTATACCAACCACACAACACATCTAGGTAACAGAACTAGCAATCGAGCCGAACAACAACATGCTAAGCTGAAAAGATCCGTTTCCACAAATACTAGCACGCTTGAAACTGTTTGGGTAGAGGTGAATAGAATTCTAGAAAAACAGTTTGAGGATATTAAGATGAAGTTGGATAAATGCAAGTCTTATTTTCCACATTCTGAGCGAACACCTCTATTTATAAATCTTAGGTCGTATATCACACACTATGCCTTTGATTTATTATTTCAAGAACATAAAAAATGTAGTGGCCAAGCTGATGAGAATTGTTCTTGCGGTTTCAAATTGTCTCACGGTTTACCTTGTCATCATATTATGAGTGAACATATTTTATTCGGGAAGCCTCTTCCTCTAGAATATATTCATCCATTCTGGAAAAAATTAGACGTAATTGATGATAATGGGAACACCGATGATTATGGGGTAGAGGGTGATCTAGAAGAGTTTAAAAGTGTTTATGCTAGGAAAAGTAATGTTGAAAAACGGCGTATGAAAACACAACTCCGAGAGATAACCGTACCAGCCAGAACATCCATCAGTGACCCCGAAGTGAGAGTAAATAGGGGGAGACCTAGAAAAGGCGACAAATCTAGTAAGAGGGATAAGTCGGGATGGGAGTATGTGGAGGAGGAACATGGTGCTGGTGCTAGTAGGGACAAGGGCAAAGGCAAGGCTGATGAAACACCGGAGGTAAGGGTAAACCCAACTAGGAGGCCGCGAAATCAGAACCCTAAACCCACCCCCAATAGGCCAACCTTCCTGTACAGTGACCAAATATGGTTCATGTTACATAGTTACATCGAAACGGTTTATGATGTGCGTGGGGATGGTAACTGTGGGTTCCGGGTACTTGCAAATGTGACGGGTAAACAGCATGGGGAAGATGATTGGTATGCGGTAAGATGTGAGTTGTTTCAAGAGCTGCAGCAAATGAAAGGTGTTTATTATGAGCTGTTTGAGAATCTTGGCTTTGATTACCGGTATGATTATATTTTATCAAGTTTAAATTTTTATCATGCTACAAATCCCGCACCTCTTGACAAATGGATGAGATTTCCGTCTTATGGGTTTTTAATTGCTTCTCATTACAATATTCCAATTGTATTGTTGTCCTTATGGCACAATAATGATGGAGGGGTAAACGTGTGGAACAGTACTTTTTTACCTCTTTATACTGGTCCGCCTCGGGAAACGACAAATTACATCCCGACTGTAATGGTGTTCGTCAACAGTTGTCACTATGCTCAGGTTATTCCTAAAGAAGAAGGGATCTTCCCAATGCCAGGAATTATAGCACGGTGGGAACAAACGCGCACTGAGACAGCTGTGCCATGGAAGGAACTTTTTCGACCAAATTTCAAGTTATATATGGCGCTGGAAAAGCAATCGGGAAAGAAAAAAGCAAATGAAGACGAAGCTATAGACCTAAGTCCATAATCATTTCTTTATTTTTAATTTGATGTAAATTACTATTTTTTCCAAGTTGTTGTAAATTTATATGATGTAAACAAATGTTTAAGAAATTTGTTTTACGAAATTTAGTTCTATGAAATTTTGTTGTAAATTTTGTTTAATAAATTTGTTTTATGAAATTTATAAGTTCATATTCATGTTCGCATATTGAGTTAATTTTTTTTACGAAATTTATATAATTTATCATTGTTTCATTCAACAAAATTGATGATTGACACCAAATTGACGACTTATTTAATGTTTCATATTGCGTTATACAAGTGTTAAAAACAAACCAAAGGTACTTCACAAAAAAATGACGATTTAGTTAATGATTCAATAAATATCAAGTTATACACTTGACAAAAATATAACATGTAAAATTTTGAACTTATACAATAAATATCAAACATAAAATTTATCAAATCAACTTTATTTGTGTAAATTTGTGTAAAATTTGTTTTTATTTTGATAGATTATTAGAATATTGGTAATTTATTTTATGTAAAATTTTAAAAATAAGGCATTTAGTTTTTTTATTAAAAAAATCATGTTTAATTTGAAAAAAATATTCAGTATTTTAATTTTAATTATTAGAATTTTTATTTTAATTTTTAATTTCAAAAAATCTGTCAAAAACACATAAACCGTAGATTTTTTCTACGGTTTACAGTGATTAACTGTAAACCGTAGATTAAATCTACGGTTTGTATTAATTAATACAAACCGTAGATTTAATCTACGGTTTACAGTTAATCACTGTAAACCGTAGAAAAAATCTACGGTTTATGCGTTTTTAAAGATTTTTTGTTGTTGATTAATCCACCCTCTTTTAGTTTACTCACTAAAAATGCTCAATTTAGTGATGATGCATGATATACTCGTGGTCACTATAAGCAATGACTTAATTAACACCCCGGTTGAGCATTTAGATAAGTTAATTTTAATTATTATTCACTTTGTGGTCATAATATTGATAAACATCCATAATATCAACATTGGTCCCTTTTTTTTATTCTGTCTCTTTCTATTTATCATTTTCAAAAACACAAATGACGATTTAATCCAAAATGACGATGTCTCTCTCTCTCTCTCTCTACATTTTATCGCACTTATACATACATTGATACATATATATCGTACTTATATATACATAGAACTATGAAATTGATCCTTTTGATCGCAGTTATGCATACATATTGTTGTTACTTACATATTTAACCATATATGTATGTATATTTGTTTATCAGATTGAACTTAGCTGTTATACTTTGTTTCGATTTTGTTATTTGATTATTTAAATGTGATTTGTTAATTTTTCCTATTAACTTTGTATATTGCATATGGTTACTTTGTGTGATTGAATTATTTGCTATATTATCTATTGATTTGATTGACCAGATATTAGGGCTTTTACTTAGGTTGAATAAAGCTAAAGACTTTTTAGGGTTTTTTTGATTGGATTAAGCATAAATTAGGGTATCTTGGCGAGGTTGCTATTAAATGTATTCATACATGCCGGTGTGGATTTTGCTATTTTGTTTCAAATTCATCTTTTAAATTGATGAATAAATTGAAGCTGTTTACCTTCAAAATATATGTATAATGTTTGTATTTCTTAACCATTAATGTTTGGGGAGATTCTTCTTAATTAAATATCATATTAATTTTTTCCCCATTTAAAATATCATAGACCTTCATTCTCAACTTTTGCTCTTATTCAAACTACATATGAATTGTATCCATATATACTTTTAAAGTAGTTACCATGATCCATAAACTGGTTTGGGATTTTTATAGTATGTGGACTTGTTATATGGTAGATTTTGACATGTAAAGTAGATAGTGTTGTACATATTGGCTATGTTTGGTAACAGATTTTATGATCCAAAATCAGATTTTAAAAATCTGTTTTAAAAATCCACTGAAATTCTAGATTTTAAAATTCCACTGAATCTAGATTTTATACCTTTTTCAGCGCAAAAATCAGATTTTTAGAAGTTAAATCATCCGACTGACCAAACACCCACAGATTTTTAAAATCAAAAATCCAAAATTTAGCTAAAAAAACAGTTGCCAAACGGATGGTATCCACTAAATCCATTAAAGATCCATCATGTTGAGCTTGTATTTAGCTCAGAAGTTGAGATATGTAAAAGTGTACTCAGAGACTGTTTGGCGTTGAGATTTATATTTGGTGGTGTTAGTTAAATGATATCAATGCTTTTGTTTCTTACTTTTAAAGTCACCGAGAATATATATTTATGTAGTTAATACTAGTACGTCAGTCTCTTTCTCATTCCTAAATTTATTGAATTTTGATTAATCATTTAAGTTGAGATAATTTGAGGGGATAGTGCTGTTTGATGAGGTTGTAAAGTTCTGCCGCCTGCTTGTTTTGGGGGATTGAGAACAACTATTGTTGTCTTAGGTGTGCAAAGGTATGCGATACAAAAATATTGTTGTCTTAGGTGTGCATCTCATACATTTTTTGTACCAAAATTTGGTCCATCTTTTTATCAGGACGCTGATTCAGAAAAAGACGTCAATATCTGAAAAAAGGAGTGCAATGTCTAGCTATCATTGGATTTGTTCATGAACAGGTAGTTTCTTGTCCTGGGCAAAGTTTGCATAGGTTGCTTCTTGTGCTAGTCTTCGAGTTCTATAAGTGGCACTTTTATTTTGTTTATTGATTGTAACATCCATTAGCATTCCAGTTCTACGGATTTCAATGATATACCCGTATAAGTTGTTCATTTTGTGGATTCTTGTTAAGTATATTCTTTTCTGTCAGGGAATGCGGCCCGTTTCTGATGATGAGAATCCTACTCGTGAGTACTTACTTTAGAAATGAGTGTAGATCGTCGCTTTCTTTTTTATGTATACTATGTGCTTCATTTTCATATAGACATACCCTACTGATATGAAGTCATGAACTGGTTAGTTAAGTAATTTAATCCTCCATCTTAAGTTTAAGGTTGAATGCACTCAAAAAGGGTTTTTAGTTGCCTGATTTTTTGTGTGCAAGTATCTGCGATTGCAGGAATTGACTATTCCTAGGGATGTCATTACAAAGGCATTGAAAGTCCATACTACTTGGTATTGACTTTATATTTATCTTTACTGTTTTGGCTTTCTTCTTCTGGGCGCTTTTTAATGAAAGTTATCGTTCTCTTCCTTCTTCGTAGATGTGAGAAACCATCCAGTCCTAATCCATTCCAAGCGTGGAAGGTACACAAGAAACCATCCAGTCCTATTAGACTGCAATTGTCTCTTTTAGAACTTATTTTTAAAGTTTATTTCGTCTTACGTTCAAGCTTACAAGCTTAATTCTGCAGATGTCAGGTAACTAACTTCTGTCTCTCAAAGCAAATATGTGCGTGCTCGTTTTGTAGAAAATAATAAGCCAACTTTGTGCCACTTAATGAAATCATTCCTAGTTTTGCTATACCAAACATAGCTTACGATATTCATTAAAGTTTTTGCTTGTCGTGCTGCAGCAGCGTAGGACGGGTTACCTTGTGGGTTGCTTTCGAAAACTGCAAAATTGGCGTATATGTTCGGTTTTCGAAGAGTAACAGAAATATGCATGCTCAAAATGGAGATCCACAGATATGCAATTCCTTGAAAACTACGATATTTATAATCTCAGACGATGCCTTGACAGAATTATTTTCCAGTACCAAGGCTATGGATCGAAAAAGAGGCGTTTGATATACGAAAACAGTGGTAACATACAGAAGACGCATATAGCTTCAAGTTAATAGATTCAGATCCTTCATTATGGGAGAGAAACAATCGAGAAATGGTTCTCTGTTGATGGAAGGTCCAGATTTATTATTGATCACCCGTTAGCGTGCTGATTTGATGTGAACAAAAGGTCTACAGAAAATATGAATTTGCTGAATTTCTCAAGTCTGTAGTTTTAAACACATGACTGACTTAAATTAATAGCGTGTGATATCATATTCCTAGGGTGGTGTAATATTTTGTAATCTTAATAATATGATCATCTTTAAATGTAACCATGCATGGTGAACTTGTATATGATTCCTGATGCAAGTGTGTTTATCTATTCAATTAATTGGTATACATCAGATTGGTGGTGTTCTTTTATTGTGCAATGTGAATATATTGACACCTTGTCATTTTTGTGATGGGTTTTTGGTGCCCTCGAGGACTTATTGATTGTGTCGAACACCTGTCGTCACTAAAGGCGTCACTAGTGACAAACACTTGTTGTCTTTAAATGTAATTAATAGTGACGAAGGCTTTTGTCGTCACTAAGACACCTTTAGTATCGGACCTGTACTGACGACCTAGTGACGATGAATAATCATCACTATTGGTCTCTATAGTGACTAGATTGTGTCTTTAGTGACGAAAAGCTTCGTCATTAAAGGCCTGAATTCTTGTAGTATATGCCTATTCCTACATCAAATTGTATATATGTTATTTCTGTTTCTTTCTCTTAATTCCCTGCAGATTATCTAAGTTGAAGTTATAAATGAAGTAAAATGTCTTCCTTGGTGATGGTGGTGACTTTTGTTGGTCATGCATGACTCATGAGACTACACTAAAAATATCACATTAATTACTTTATTAGAACATATTATTTTATGTATGTGTTTGGTAAACTTTAAACATCAAAAAAGAAAATGTCAAAGAGAACCCATTTAAAGAACTGAAGCACGCTAGTCACCAAACTAACTAAAAAAACTAACTGCTGCATGACTTCTCGATCTGCTGCCATTTTTAATCTCAGCTTATTTGCTCTAATTTGAAATGATTTCGAATGGTCAACTTATAAGTTGAACATTTTATTTCTTGTCTGGAACCCAAGATGGATGAACTCATTCAGTACTCACAGACTAAAAAAACCTATAGCTTGTTTGTGTCAAATCACTGACAAACTAGCCGATAGCAACACTAGAAGAAAAGGATGACCGAAATACGACCTAACAAGAGATTCCATCTAAGCAATGGCATCCTTGAGTTCCCACCGTTTCGTCACATACTATACAATGTTCAAAACAGCAAATAGTAAACTGATACCTATTGCTACAAGAATAAATCAATAATCAACACTGCAGAAAGATCTTTACACAAACAAAATGAGAGAACAACAATGAGAGAAATAGATTTTATCATACAGGGCCACACATCGCCCACTAAACACATATATAGGCACAATATTATCAAACGGAAGAGCTAATTTTAAATGGAATAATACATGGTAAACAAATAAGATGTTGAAAAAACTAGCTAGCGGTTCTTAGGCCTAAATACTCTAATACGCAGTTGCGCATATTTCAGTTACAACTGAACTTCAATGATTAAGTTCTTAGTTGTAACTGAAATAGGATCACACTTATATTTGTTAAACAAACGTAAACATTAAAAGAACACGACATTTGTGGACGGAGTTCAACCAAGTATATCTCTCTGTAACTCTTGCTCAAATTAGAATTTTGCAAAAGATCACAGAGTATGACTTGAGATTTACAAAAAACATATTAACCCCTCACAGTTTTATGCCTATAAGCCTATAATATTATTGCTTATACCTCTAAACTATTCTATAATCAACTGGGCGAGCATTCCACCATTGTTTTATCTCTCTTATAATCTCTCTGTATTCTGAAAAGTAAAACTATTAAATTTTGAATACATAAGTTGCAAAGATACAACCCTACACGTTTATAGACCACACTTCCAAATATGTATCAAATCAAACTAAAGATACTACATTTTCCTTAATAAAAGATCTTCATGGTAGCATCCTTTGACTTTGTTTCTCACGCAATCTTGTATTGCCTTTACCTTGTCTCATATTATACAATCTTTATACACTTCATATCTTCACACGTTTAAAACAGTCCAGCAACAATCTTCACTTGATTTGCTGAATCTTTCATAATAGAATCCTTCGCTTATCTGGCGGGAAAAATTACGATTAGTGTACTGTACTATATGTGTTTAACGATTTAGTTGACATACTGAACTATCGTAATGTTCACAATTCAGGTACCGCCATTAAATTAATTAGATGAAAATTAGTTTCACTTTTCATTTTGGTCTTATTCTTTGTAATTTGTATAAATCTAACCCTTAATTTTCTGAAATATCTCATTTTAGTATAAATTAAAAAAAAAAAACAGATTTAAAAAAAAAAAAAAAACCAATTTTTTTTTGAAAAAATCACGAAAAAATGGTAAAAAAACCAAGAAAAATCTAAAAAAACAAAAAAAGTTTTAAAAAATTGGGAGCCCAAAAAAACCCAAAATCGGTAAAAAATAAACCCTAAAAATCAAAAATCACAAAACAATGAAAAAACGTTTAAAAAGGTCGGAAACCCGTAAAAAACCCGAAAAACAGTAAAAAAATTATTAAAAAACCAAGAAAAATAAAAAAATCCAAAATCACAAAAAAATAAAAAAAAAGTTTGAAAAAGTCGAGAAAAGTCGGAAAGTCAAAAAAATATAAAAATATCTTTTAAATAACTTGCAATTGTTTTCAAATGATTAAAAACGACTTCAAAGTACTTAAAAATGACTCCAAATGAAATGACTAAAAATGACTTCAAATTACTTAAAAATGACAGTAAACAATTGCAAGTTATTTTAAAGTTTTTATTTTTTGTTTTTTTGACTTTCCGGCTTTTTCCAACTTTTTCAACATTTTTTTTGTGATTTTGGATTTTTGGATTTTTCATGGGTTTTTCATTTTTTTTTTTTGTGTTTTTTTTGTTTTTTACGGTTTCCCGACTTTTTTGAACGTTTTTTCATTGTTTTGTGATTTTTGATTTTTTGATTTTTATGGTTTATTTTTTTTTTTTTACCGATTTTGGATTTTTTCGGGTTTCCGGTTTTTTTAATTTTTTTTTTGATTTTTGGTTTTTTAGATTTTTCTTGGTTCTTTTACCATTTTTTCGTGGTTTTTTCGAGTTTCCTACTTTTGTAAAGGTTTTTTCAATTTTTTTTTGGTATTTTTGTTTTTTTTAAAAAAAATTGATTTTTCTGAATTTATACTAAAATGAGACATTTCCGAAAATTAAGGGTTAGATTTATACAAATTATAAATAATATGACCAAAATAAAAAATGAAATTAATTTTCATCAAATTAATTTAATATCGGTATCTGAATTGTGAACATTATGATAGTTCAGTACCTCAATTGTAACAGATTGATAGTATGATACCTGAATCGTTAAACACATGTAGTACAGTACACTAACCGTAATACGGTATACTTGATTTGCTAACATATACTCAAAAATAATGTTAATCAAATAAAATAGAGTATTGTAAATATCAATTACTAAGTATTACGTGTCAATACAATTACAATATAAAGAGTTTATTTGGTCCTATAAAATAAGTCCTAACATGATTCGTCCGCTTCCGAACCTAAAATAAACTCCTCCTTGCCAAACTATATTTTCTAATTACATATAAATAATTACCCGCCTGAAAATGAGATCTAACATCGGTGGGTTGAAGCTCACAAGCGCGCTTCTTTATACAAACGGTGATCGTACAAAACCCGACCCATTGCCATGTGTCCGTCGAAATCTTCCTTTCGAGACCTCGCCCGGTCGGCCCTCGCCCTCAGAAACCCTAACTCCTTAACAAAGTGAGAGAAATCATGCCTACTCTCATCCCACACCACCGGTTGCTCGGTGGTCGAAGGGCCCAACTCTTTCGACCACCCTGCGTTTAAAAACAAATCCTCTTTACCACCATTATTGTTACTTTCTCCGTTTCGGTTTGTTGTTCCTACACTTACGTACATATAGAAAAGATAAATTATTTACAGAATAAAAGGACCACTTCACTGAATTGTCTGTTGTTTGAATTTTAATTTAGTGCTTTATTTCCACATTTTGCCTTAATTAATAAGATCGATACATATACGATTTACAGTTTAAAATGTGAAAAGTAGAAAACCAAAACTAATTCACTTTTACAGCGACTAAACTGAATAACATCTCTAAACTCAATTAAACTAATCCAACAAAAAAAAAACCTAACTTAATCAAACTAAATTCGAAAAAATAAAAGCAGAAAATCACCACACAAAAAATTCGGACGAAATACCAATAATTGTCCCTGTGGTTAACTAAATTTCCCTTAGCAAGTTCTATTTTCCAAACTGAGTATTCATTAATAGTTAGTATAAAATTTTCCTGGTTTTTTTTAAAATGCTTGGCCTAAAGCTGCTGGACGAGGATCTCGATATCATCCAAAAGCCTAAACGTGTCATCAAGTCCTAAATGTATTGTTTTTGTATTACATCCAGATTAAGTGAACTTTGTATACTGATCAAACCAACCAGAGTACTATAAAGTTAATATCCGATAAATTGGCTAGAAATTGAGAAAGTTGTTAACTTATAATGACTTATAAAAGAGACCTCTACGTCGAAACAACTTTCAGTGCGATACATGCAAGAATCATGTATCATCTAACATGTGTGACACCAAGAAACCATTTTAGTTATGGAGTATACCAAAGTTAGCGAAACCTGTAAGTTAATGCAATTCTAAAATAGCACAAACTATCTATATATCAAATCAAAAACCAAAACATCCTAACAGAAATTGTTGAGAGCAAACACAGTCATGCTAACTACCAGAGATGGGCAGGTTTGTCATATGACATGCATGATACTGATCATTATGATAATGGTATCTTCAGTGCAAGCGTTTGCTGCATCATTATCATCAAAAAAACCGATTCATCAAGTGAAAAGAGGGAGTTTTAGTCGTCATGTTCTTCTTCAACCTGAAAATGAAGAAGATGAGAATGTTTTTCGTATGGTTAAAGAGAGGCAGAGTGAAGAAGAAGGTTTTTTAAATGAAGACTATGGGATTTGGAACCCTTCACCGTATTTTGGTGGAACTAATTTTGCCCCGATCCCACATTAATATACGTAAGGCTCGGTACATGTAATTTACGAATTTCCTACATGATAATATGGTGCTCACGTTGGTGTTTGCTTGCATTGGAGTAATTTTACACGTTTTGGTTTTGTAATCTAAAAAAAGGCAGAAGATATATGCAAATAAAGGATTCGTGTACAATGTTAAATGAAGATTATTAGCACCGAAACCTTAGCTACCTCTCGAATCATTATTCCTTTACATTCAGTTTTTCTTTCTTATTGTTGATATATAATCTCAATTATTTGGTGACACAGCATCCATTTTAAATAAATATTTATTTCACCAATTCCGAATCAGTAGGGGTTTAATTACAAGTAACTGTGAATCATAACTAATACCAAACCAAGATGAAATTTCTTTAAAAGAAGAAATCTGCTGTAAAGCAAAAAAGCTTCCGTTGCCGGAACTTGAACCCGGGTCTCTCGGGGGCCAAGTATCCTTACCATGTTAGTGATGTAGACCCTATTTATAGATTCAAATACTCGACTAATTCTCTTCTTATTTCATTTTAGGCTTCCTTGTTCAGTTTGTTTTTTTTATGAATTGCTTTCCGTAAGTATGGTAATTACTTGTATTTTTTTTGTCCCGTTCAGAGTACTACTCCCTCCGTTCTCATTTAATTGTCCACTACGAAACTACGTGCAATTTTGACCGGCTTATAACTTGTATCAAAATTGTCGAAATGATTTTTTTTAAATCTAATCATAAAATTTAATATTTGAACTATATGATTAACTTTTAAAAATTTTCATTCGGACAATTTTGATACAAGTTCTTGGCCGGTCAAAATTGCACGTAGTTTCGTAGTGGACGATTAAATGGAAACGGAAGGAGTAAATACGATGTCCGAATTCTATGGTAGGATTTAAATAGTATATAAAAGAGGGTTCACATGTCATGGGATGAAAACTTGAAAAGGGCCTTACATTGATGGCAATTCGATACAAGTTTTCTTCTATATTTGGAGTATTTTGCAAAATGAATTCTTAGATAGGTTATGTAATGAAACAAATTGATTACAAAAAAAAAATGTAATGAAACAAATACTATTCGGCAACAACTTTTGCTTTTTCTTGAAGTAGTCTTTAATTCATTAACACAATTGATTGGTAATATGGTTGTCAATTGATTGGTAATATGGCTGTCAATATTGGTTTTTACGTCCCTTTTGATCATTGAATATGCTTTTCTAGCCTTTGCCTTTAATTAGTGCAGAAAGGGGCAAACATTAGCATTTTAATGTATAGTTAATTGATCTCCTCTGTTTGTTTATAAGCTTTAACACTTGGACATTCTGTTAAAGGCATATTTGTTTGTGTGTGCAATCATGTTTCATTTTTTGTCAGCTTGGACTATGATGACAGAAAATACACTCCTAATAAGATATAATTAATAGGCAGTATAATGGAGTCAAAAATGTTAATTGTTTTCATCAAACTGATCTACTATCCAACCAACAACACTTGAGTACTATACATGTAACAACGTGTAAATGTGTAATATATAACAATACGACTTAAGAGAAGAGTATTTGATACTACAGTTTGATTAAATAGTTAAATAGCTTTCAATGAAGACATTTCAAAAAAGAAAAACTTTCAATAATGACATTCAAAGTTTTTAAGTATTTTATTCTGTTAATTTCCACTCGTGCAGTTTCTTGCCAATCATTCATTTAACATCTATGTCTATTCCTACATCAAATCGTATAATAAATGTTATTTCTGTTTCATTTTCATCTCTGTAAGTTGAAGTTTTAACGAGGTAAAATGCCTTCCTGGGTGATTAGGGGTGGGATCGGTTCGGTTCGGTACGGTTTTTAAAAAAACCGAAACCAAACCGAAAATAATTTCATTTCGGTTTCTATACGGTTTTAATTTTTTTTAAAGATGAAACCGTACCAAACCAAAACCGGTATTTCGGTTTGGTTTTGGTACGGTTTCGGTTTTTCGGTTATTTTCGTTTTTTGGTTTTCCGGTTTGGTTTTGGTTTTGGTTTTCGGTTTGGTTTTTGTTTTGGTTTTCGGTTTTCGGGTTCCAAAAGTATAGATTAAACCGAATTTAATAAAGAAATCCATTTTGTGTGAATTAAAAAACCAAATTTATTCAAAATTGTAAATACTATTGAAGCCCATACCCTTACTCACTAAAAGGCCTCATAGCAAGTAAGGTGAGCAACATATTTTAAACAAATGCCACGATCTATCCACAAGTGATGTGGGATAATAATATTCAACACTCCTCCTCACTTGTGGGCTGGACTAAATCCGAACGGGCCCAACAAGTGTAATATACCGTCCATTCTGGGACGGGGGAGGTGACCCAACATCACTTGGGACTAACCGGGCTCTGATACCATATTGAAGCCCATACCCTTACTCACTAAAAGGCCTCATAGCAAGTAAGGTGAGCAACATATTTTAAACAAATGCCACGATCTATCCACAAGTGATGTGGGATAATAATATTCAACAAATACAATTAAAAAATGAGTAATCAAATGACAATCCACAAATTTAAAAACACAAAGGTAGAAAAATTAAATATAAAGTTCCAAAAGTTGCAGATTAAAACTTTCACAGTTTCAAAACAGTCGAATGAAGTCTAGCCTCAATTTTCCAACGAAACAAAAACAAACTAAACTGTATTTTCCTTAAATAAAAAAAATCTAATCTCAATTTTCGAGCAAAACAAATAGAGCCCAAAATTATGTGAAAGTTTTACTGTTGTTTGCCCTTATAAGTAGAGATGTTCATTGGTGTAAACTTTCTTACTTTTATCTTTTATTATATTAAAATTTATTATACCCGTATTTATTAAATTATAGTATTTACCATTTCACCATATAAATAACCAAAATAAATCTTTTATAACTAAAACTTAATTTTCTTAAACGAACTATAAATAAGCATATATCTATTTACCATAAACTTTCAAAATAATAACATATCTTTTTAAGTACACAAGCGTGTTAAACCAAATGGTATACTAAATTCATACAAAATTTATAGAAATCAACTAAAATCTCAATAACTAGAGAGAAAAATGGATTGTGTTATGCTTCAAAAGATTTTCGTGAATCTTGGCTTTGTTGGTCTTCACTATAGCATGATATCATTTGAAGTTGATTTTTTGCCTCCTAAACTTCTTTCTTTTTCAAACTTGTCCCTACTCCGGGTGTTATTTTCATCAAAGTCTCGTTTTTGTATGACATCAATGCTTTTATCTTCAAAATAATAACAAATTAGTTGGAAAAATATATAATTAATCAAATTAATAACACATAAATACACATTAATTAACTGTAGTTTTGCTTAAAAGTGCTTGGATTGCTAAACAATTATAACACTTTATAAGTTTATATAGTTTAATCATAGGTTTTTTCTAAAATTCATAAATTTTAAGTTATAAATAACCAAGTTTAATTGATGATGAAACAAAACTTTTGATCTACTGAAATGTTTATACTTAAAAGTCAAAAACTAATCTTAATACTAATAGTTTGATATCCTTTTCTCCTAAAAAGCAATTTGATTTAACCATGCACCAAAATATAAATAAAAGTAAGCGTACATAATTATACTTTTATCGTTTTACGGTTGTATTTCGGTATACGGTTTTATTTCGGTTTTAATATCATTTTCGGTTTACGGTTTACGGTTGCGGTTTCGGTTTTCGGTTTTTCTCGGTTATCGGTTTTGGGTTTTTTCGGTTTCCAAAAATATATACCGAAACAAAACCGAATTTTTATTTCGGTTTCGGTTTGTATTTTTTATAAACAAAACCGAACCGTTCGGTTATTTTCGGTTGGTTTCGGTTTTTTTGGAAAAAATCCCACCTCTAATGGTATGGTGGGTTTTTGTTGGTCATGAGTCTACACTGTCAGCACATTAATTGCTTTATTAAAATATATTATTTTATTAGTCTGTTTGGCTAACACTTTAAACTATGGGTGGGTTAGTGACGTGACCCGACCAGTAAACATTCAATCCGTATCCCGACCCGATTACTTTTGAAAGTAAAAAAAAATTCCTGATCCCGACCCTACAAAAGTCGGAACCCGACTTTTTCGGGACCCAAATTTTCAGGATCCCGTATGGTCGGGATAGGTTTATCCCGAATCTCCCGACATATTTTTTTAATTTACGACAATGTCATTTTTTATTAAAAATTTTCATTTGAGAAATCTAAACATGTTATTAACACGAAACATAATCTAGTTTAAAAATAACATTTCTAATAAATGAAAAAAGAAATTAACATGTAGTAAAAAAAAATAGTGTGAAAGTATAAATAATGGAGTATTTAAAAAAATTGATACGTTTTTTTATCAAATTCTTTTATTATTTAGTTTTATTCACACAAGCAACAATTATCATACTAAATGAGATAAATTATCATTATAATTTTTATAATCGGAAAATAATGATCATTTATCTTTTTTGAGGTAACAATATAACTTTTTAATTTAAGTATATTTTTTATTTTAATAGTTTTATATATTCAAAAGTACAAATCTATATTATACTTATTGTTGTGTGACATATTAGTTCACATATATATGTATATAGATATAGAAAGAGAATAGAGAGAGACAACAAGACGAAGTGTTTTTATTAATCAGAATGTATCAATACAAGTAGACCCTAACTTTCTTTATATAGAAGAGGTTAGGGTTATATAAGGTATAAAACCCAACTTAGTACCACTATGAGTAAGGCCCAATAGTCAAATAATATTCTACAACACTCCCGCTTTGCACGTCTTGAATTCTTCGTCTTCATGCAGTCGATCCGAGTCGAGTTCATTCGCAGTGCTAAACACATAAAAACCTTAGGGACGGAAAACCCAGTGTGGGACAAACCGGTACCTAGGAGAAACTGTGTAGCCGAATGATATAGGCCGAAATTCCACGTAATTAACTAGCCATAAAACAGTGTGCCTCATCAAAACCTTCCCGGAGCAAACCCAATGGGAAAATCTCCGATCGAAGGAAAAAGAGTGCAACAGTGGTAGTAGTAGGAGATCAACCACAAAACAGGTGCCTCATCAAAACCTTGCTAGATTAAACCCAATGGGAAAACCTCTAGTCGAAGGACAAAAGAGTACACAGTGATAAGAAGTATACAACAGGATACTCTCCCTAATTTCGGTAATCTTAAGTGAGATAAAATGGGAACGTGTCTCGCTAAAAAACTTGCCAAGGAAAACCCAGTGGAAAAAAACCTTGGTCTAATGACAAAAAGAGTACACGAGCATGCGACTGGATACTCCCACTCACTTGCACATGACTGGGTGTAATGATTTCATATTCGAATAAAGAATACGAGCATTCGACCGGATGCCTCATTTACTTGCACACGATCGTATGCAAGAAAATATAACGTGGAATAAACCGAGCATTCGACATGATGCTCTTAAACTTCATATGTGAAGATTTATTTCGGCAAGAAATGCTAAATAGCATAATCTAGTCATGTCTCTCTTGATCGATAACAACAAGTTGTCCTCAAATAAGACAAGTGTTTTATCTGGATCGTGAGACAGAGCATATGTAATTCAAATATGGCTAATACGAGCTCAAAGCCATATACACTCTCTAGTCGTCTCATAGAGCACGAGTAGATCAAAGTGATTCGTTTTGAGTCATTCCAAGACCTCCAAGATATTGTCTTATTCCTAATGGTAAAGACAGACCATGTTAGAAATATCCCTTATGCGGGTCTGATAAGTAACCGGCATCGGTATAACCGAAAAAGGGTTGCGTTAATTCGAGTGCCGAAGGGGGTAGGTACACTCGATAACGCAAATGGGATAAGACAAGCCCTCATCCACAGTTACCTTAAGGTAATGGGAAAATGTCTTTTATGCCATTTCAATGGCAGCGTGTTAGCGTGATGCTGTGTTGAGCTATACCATTCACAGCAGACGAGATGTTCGTCCTAGCACATTAGACCAAGTACAATAATGTGCTTACTGTACTTAGATATGAACATCATGGTTCAATATTTCTTCATCATCACATTAGGGACGGACTGGGTCTATATCAATGTCTAGTGATCAAACGATCATGGGAGAATCTGACGACTTAGCGTCATGATGACTACAACGTCATAACACCTTCTGGGTGTAGTTTGAATCATGGACTTAGATTCAATCTTTAAGGGACTCGATCATCAGGCCGAGTCATTACCGTTTCTTCCCAAGATCCTTCATCTCGAAGGCAAATCCAAAAATGGATCGCATAATAAAACACGCAAGGGCATAATACTTGTTCAAGTATCCCAAGCTAATCAAGTACTCACTTAGGCGGGTATACCACATCTGCTCAGATTATATTAATCCATATAGTGAACGTCTCATTTAATTGATATCGTGTTCCGTGGTCAGGAACTACTTGATTCAAGCATTATGAAGTCACACAGGGACCTTCATCTATATCGCTTTCTCTAAATCCCCATAGAGATAAAACCGTGACCACATTCATGGCTGCATACTCAGTTTTTCGGAAACTACTAAACTGGTAAAGTAGGGGACTATTATAATGTCCATTACGAGAAAATCAACCATTTCGTAATCAATTCCAAGGTGTGAGAGAAGCATTGCGCTACTAGGCGAGCATTCTACAATCTCATTATTCTCATCATTTTTCCTTACGAATAACCAAATAAACGAACTTGTTTAACATTGGTGGTGTTGGAGCTACAGGTCCGAACACACTTTCGCTAAGGAGTCTACTTGGATTGCGAGTTTCCATTAGGCCACTCTATTCTACGTTGACTTCAGACAACGGTACATGGTTCTCTGTCATAATTTGCTCATATTATCAGTCATCACTGAATATATGAACAAGTAATCATTGACAGTCTCGTTTCGCTTCAATATCGTCTAAGATATCATAATCGACAGATATTTCGAGATTTTTAGGATGAGGAGGAAATCACACATCTCCTTGATCCTTTATAATCTCGTGCGACAAACGAGTTTCAGTTCACCACCTCTGGGGCTGAACAAATTAAGAACCGGTCAACTTTCTCATATCTTGGGAAGGACGACAGACTGACAGCCGACGACAGCGTCCTTTGCTTGGCGGGTTCGGCCAAAACAACGTGTTACGACAGGAACACGGCGTCCGACAGGGACGTCTATCCTTGCAAGCATTTTGCAGCAGGTATAAATGATCTCGTGACATCTCATAAAGTCATTAAATGAGTTTGGCATTTAGTTAGACTTGAGAGAGTGTATGCACTTACTTATAATTAAGTGCAGTTTTGGGGATCAAGCTAAGACTAAGTGGGTTATGCCACGTTACTTCATATCGTTCCTTATCAATGGTAACGTGCAAATCTCCCCCTAACGATGGGGAGAATAATCTTAGCGATGTCACTTTCGCATATTATGCGGTAACGAGATCGCTTGCCAAGGTTACTCTATCAAATGATAGGCAGAGGATTCATAATTGACTTATGTCCCCTTCGGAGGTCCATATTTTGAACGCTATAGCGGCTCAATCAAAATATTAATTAAGCACTCCAAACACGCGTTAATATGAGACTTCTGGCTCATAACCAGTAACCAGCTGGTACACATATGGTGTATGAGTGTCTATGGCCCTCATAACGGATCAATGCAACAAATAGCATAACCCCACACGGAAATATAAATTTTGGTGTGCAAGACCAAGAAGTGCGTGCAATCATTTGCAGTCGCATCATCAAACTTTCCGTGAGTCCATTTGGGTCTGAACATAATCGACAGGATGTTCAATTTCAATTTCCAAACCAAGTAATTCAAATCGAAATTTCGATTTTTACTCTTCGGTATTATCAAGTCAACTAGACTTTTCAGGATAATCCGGATCATAAGCCATCAACTTAATGATAAGGCTAAGAGTTTGGGAAGTGCTGCATTTATGTGGACAACAGTAAAATGTGACCATATTGTCGATGCATCAACCATAACCATTTATATTTATGGTCCGTCTTATGGTTGGATAAGTCCACAATAACTCCTTCAATTCTTTACAAGAATTCTACGAGTTCATTTCGTGATCTTTACACATACTAGTCTTTCAAAGTGAGCTTTAGTGACATTAATTTCAGATTAATCACGAAATATATCCTCAAAGAGAATCCAAATACGATGCGATTATAAATCAACCATCATCTTTTGACCCGAAAATATCTCATCCGGTCAATGCCACAATATCAAAATGCTCTTATCAATCGACGACATGCGAATGATAGTACAGACAATCATGTCTTAGCATCTAAATCCTTTATCATTCGATGACAGGCGAAATGATAAGGTAACTTTAAATGCTTTAAAGAATGTGGTAGCAACCACTTAAAAGACATTCCAACTCCTCTAAAATACGTTTTTGGTCGTATTGAATGGAGGACAATAGTTGGTGAAATTATGTGGTACACTGTTACCCACTATTTTCAAAAAAATCAACTACCCCACAAGTGTTGCCTAAATTTTCATAATTTAAAGTTTGGTCACATTTGTCAAAGGAATTTGCTCAAAACACTTTAAATTATTTCGAGAAATTTCGTAAACAGGCAAACCATAATCCAAAAGTATGTCCAAATGGAAAAATATAATCCAGATGAGCGAAAAAATGGCTCAATCATTTATCAAAATCAATAAAGAAAGGTACCAAACTTATTTGAGCCACAAAACCGGGGGTCTCAAGAGTTTCATTTCAGTTATCTTTAACCACATTAGCATCGGTTTTTTCACATTTATAATAGTTTTGAACTATTTAAGGAGTAATCATGCATGACCTTTGTCTTTATAGCATAGAGTTGCCTCTTTGAGCATTATCTCTTGCTTTGTGACAACGGAGATTCATCGGGATCGTGACAGTTCGAGACAAATAACACTTGTCTCGGTTCTCGATTCGTGGAAAAAAAATGTACACGAAGAGCATTAATATCAGGCAAACAATTCGCCATTGACCCAATATGATTAAAATTACTCACTGGGGCAATTTTTTTATCCAATAACAGATGGGCGATAAAGGAACATGGTGAATATAAATTCAGGATACTTCTTATGGAATACAATTTCCAAGCTAGTATTTTGGTGAAGGATTGCTCCAATATGTCAATTTCAGACATTTGTTCACCATAGACGTCATCACGTCTCAAATGTGGCGGCGGAATAAAATCAACGCTTTAGCATTCATCCTGAGGGTAACAACAAACTCGTTTTTTACTTATCAAAGATGGCATCCAAAAAAAATTTGGGCATCACATTTTCACACATCAGGGTGAGTAACATGTGGTGACGGATTAAAATCAATGTTTAAACAGTCATTTCGCAAGAATGTTTTACGATTTTTCTCATCATAGATGGCATCCAACATTTGTTGGGAGTTCTGAATTATTTATCATATAAAACGACTGGTTTATATGTTTATGGTTTGCACAAGCACAAACGTTTTTTCCAAACGACAGGTTCGAAAACATTATTTTTGCTTCTCATGTGAATCGGTTCTCATTGATCGAACGACGGGTCGATACTGAAACACCAATTCGGCGAAACATACATCACTATATAAACACACTCGGAGAAATTATTATTTAGTCAACCTTTTTCGGTAGGTCTAATTGAACACGACTAGGAAAGACGGTGAGGGTGGAGGGCACGAATGCCACTTAAAACCCGGCCTCATTAGGATATCGACTTCCGCCTATATCTTTCCTAGACATCGTATCCAAATAGGTGAGCCTATTTGGGGAAGGTTCATAATTTTTCCAACTTAAATGTGAATATACACGATTTCGCAAATTTCCATATTGTAAACATGGTAGTGATAAATATTTAGATCGTACCTGCTTGCATGATTAAATAATATAGCAGTAGCATAGTAGTACATATTAGCACAATCTAAATTTACCAATTTACACTAAGTAAGATATTACTCAATATTTAATTATTCTATTGCTATATGTGTAAGTTATATACATGGTAACTAAATCATTCATGTACGTAATATATTCTTAATTACCAATTAATTCTATATGGTAATTTTAACATGCAGAGGTGCAGTATATTTAATTACTAATTTACCATATCACATGCAGGGAGGGCAAATTTTAATTAACATTTTACAATATACATGCAATTTCTATACATGGTAATACAAACACTTATCTTATCATGCATACAAGTACTATACTATGGGACCAGTGATGTAATTACAGTAAACTTTATTCAGTTTTAGACTAATTTACACAGTTAGTCCATAATATTTGGCGTGATACAGGCAAGTCCTGGTGTGTTTAATGTGTACAGATTTAGTCCAGTAGGTTATTAGAACTACCGATTTATTTACTTCTGCATCAAACAATATATGTTGGCAATATACAAGTGGGATTTCCAATTATTTCTCTGTCTGTGACTACATCTAAAATTCGGCCATGGTGTTACTCCACAGTCAACTAAAACCCAAGCAAAATAGATTCCAGACATATAAACACGGATGGCATGCAGTAACAACTAATAAACTATTACATCTTATACAATCATGCATGAATTATTAGCATATGCCAGCACTAGCAATCTATTTATGCAGTTCATGAATTTTATTTACGAGAGTAAAAAAAATATGTACCGTACGCTTCGTATTTTGGAGAAGACTGACGGAACAAAAAAATTTCAAAGTTTGGCCGTATGTTTATAACCCAATCTTCGAGCTTAAACCCTGGTCTTCGAACAAATTCCTCAATCTTCTACCTTTTATTTCAATCTTCACGAACATCGTGCTGATAACGTGTTGTGTGACATATTAGTTCACATATATATGTATATAGATATAGGGAGAGAATAGAAAGAGACAACAAGACGAAGTGTTTTTATTAATCAGAATGTATCAATAGAAGGAGACCCTAACCTTCTTTATATAGAAGAGGTTAGAGTTATACAAGATAGAAAGTCCAACTTAGCCTCACTATGAGTAAGGCCCAATACTCCAATAATATCCTACAACTTATGTTATTATAACTAATATATGAAACAAAAAGCATTGTATCTCATATGCTAGAGTGCTTACATTGTATGTTAGAGTTACAAGGTTCGTTTCTCATCACTTAGATTTGATAGAAATTAATATATATTTTAGTATTGAAAAAAAAAATCATGTCATGTAATATAAAATATAAATTAATTAAGAAATCGGGTCGGGTCGGGGTCGGGATTTCAGGAATTTTTTCCAGCCCTACTTTAAACAGTAAACAAATCCATTAAAAAATAGAGAATGTCAACGAGAAGTCGAGAACAAATTCAAAAATAGGTTCCTCTGTACCGAGTTATACTCAAGTATCGACTCTGGGGTTACTCTATAGAAAATGTCAAAAATAGCAAATGTGTTTGGTCAGCGCATGTCTCACACACTACCGAGGTATTCTCAATTATCGACTCTTGCTTCCTCTATCCCGGTAAGGGGATATGTGTACGACTTGTCACAAGGTCCGTCTTGACTCGTTTGGTGAGATCCGGCCCATTGTAGGAACTTCCCGGTTTCAAATACCGTCACGATTTTGTCAGAGACGTCTTGCATGACATCATTTGGAGATCCAGGATTGCAGGCAAAAAAGAGGCACCTGTTAACTTTTTTTACAGATCAATCGGAGGAGAAATCTATTTTTAGGCCAGCAGACGTTCATGTTTATAGTTGAAGCGGCGGAAAACATGTGTGTGTTGACCTTACTGGCGTTTCACCCTTGTTGGGCTTTGCTACTTGAGAATTCACCATGGGCCACACAACGACTACTGCAAGGGCAGGGAAGGTGAAGAAACATAAAAAGATCTGCCACGATAACAAGCACAGTTCATACCGTTCGCGTTTGATACGTTTGAGTTTTTAACTACTGAGTCTGTTGAGATTCTTAGAATAGTACAGAAAGATATGAACAAGAATGTGTTAACTGCAGATTCGGCTGAGTATGTGTTGCGAATGTTAGAATTTGCTATAGAAAGAGAAATAACGGCGTAGTTTGTTAACCAATTATTTCAAACTCATGTGTAATAACATTATATTTACAAAGTTAATTATTTGAAACAATTATAATACAATTCAAAGAACTTTAGTCACCAGTTGTTTGGAAAAGAAACATCACCTAACTTAAAACTACTACATGACTTTTTTGCTGTATTTTTAATCTCAGCTTATTTTCTGTAATTAGAAGTGATTTCGAACGGTCAACTTATAAGTTAAATTTTTTATCTCGTCTGAAACTTAAAACACAGGATGGATGAACTGATCATTCGGTACTCGTTGACTGAAAAAACCTAGCTTGTTCGCTTCAAATCACTGGCAAACAAGCCGATAACAATACTTAAAAGTAGAGGACGAACGAAATGCGACCTAACAACAGGTTCCGGCTATGATATCCTTTCCCACCTTTTAGTCCCATACAATATAATGTTCAGAAATAGCAACTTGTACACAAAAAGATACTAGTAAACTGATCTCTATTGCTAAAAGAATAAATCAATAATCAACACTGCAGAAAGACCTTTACACAGGCAAAATGAGAGAACAACAATGAGGCAAACACAAAATGAAAAAGATTTTATCATACAGGGCACACATCACCCACTAAACACATATAGGCACAATATTTTCACACAGAAAAGCTACTTTCAAATGGAATAATACATGGTAAACCAATAAAATTTTGAAAAAAACTAGCTAGCGGTTGTCGGTTGAGGAGGAGCCTCCTTATGCTTATTACTAAACCACATACACTTCTCCTTCATAGCCTGGCCTTCGGTTCCATATTCTTTAAACTTATACTCCTCTTGTTTACATGTAGGGGGAACCTTACCTTCGCTATAACACTGAGAACACAAACTTATATGCGTTTTCGTTTCCTTAAACCGCGAGCCTATAATGGGGTACCGACAAACGGAACAAACGTGGTTACCATGTCTGTTCCTATCTCCATTTTCAAGCCTTAACAAACTCGACATTACGCCAAAACCCCAATCTAAATCATCAAACATTGTCACAAAATCAGTATAAGACACCATCAAAGCATCTGTTTCGCCGTGTATTTCTAATAGCTCGCTCATACCCTGCGTTGGAATATAAATTGCCCTTAATAATTTAATATACCTTATAGCATCCGTATTTTTAATCTGAGTCGTACTATCATTAACAGGTCTCCATAGTAAAGCATCAAAAGCAACCTTTTTACGTTTTTCTGGTGACCCGTTACAAATAGGCGCGATAACGGAGAAAAACATACCCAAATCGACTCGGCCTGATTCAGATTCGTCCAAAACACACAGTATTTTCTGGTTTATAGCTTTAACAGCGCCTACAAACGTCTCAGGCTTCAAAAAACTAAGCAATTTACGTAAAATCCCCTCTAACGAAGCTTTACGTATCGATTTCTCAGGCACGCCTGCACCCGAATACGAGACTGGTACGTTACTTTCGTTCATTTCTTTTTTTATAAGATCAACGCCACATCTATTCAACCTCGTTATCCTTTGAAAACCTCTAATATCGAGGGCATTCACCAACTCCTTTCTCAATATCGTCCTCTCACCGATGGTCTTAAATTTTGAATCCTCAACAATAACAAAAGACACCTCTCCATTTCCGCCCCCACTTTTGGCACCCTTTAATTTCTTTTTCTGCAATTGTTTTAAATGCAAAATCGCGTCGTGTAATTCCACCCTATTCGTCATCTTCAATGCCTCCTTCAAAGCCTTTTTCGCATCCTCGGTCTCACCAGCCCCTAACAAAGAAACGGCTTTATTTAACTGTGCTCGCCAATGGTTTGGCCAAACAGCTAAAACCCTAGTATACATCTCCGAAGCTCTTTGGTATCTCCCCATATCCATATAAAGCCCACCCAAGTTATACAAAGCGTCTATATGCCCCGGTTTCAAATCGATCGCCATCTGGAACTCTTTGATTGCATTTTCATCATCACCCATCGCGTGTAACGACGACGCCAAATCGCAATGCGCGTCCGCATAATCATTTTTTAAATAAATCGCCTCTTCCAAAGCCTTGACCGCAGCTTTATACTCACCAACACCAAACAAAGCACTACCCAAAAGCTTCAAAGCCCTAAAATGAGTAGGGCATAGAATCGCCGCCTCGCGATAATGCTCACAAGCACTCAATACCATACCTTCTCCCTCGAGCGAAATCCCTAAGTTTACATGAATTTGAGGTAATAAATAAACCCATTCGCTCCCACCCGCCTCGGCCGCTTCCAAAGCTAAAATAAACTCTTCTTTCGCCAAACTATGCTTTCCAATCACATATAAACAATTACCCGCCCGAAAATGAGGCCTAACATCCGTGGGTTGAAGCTCACAAGCACGCTTAAAGCTCACTAACGCTTCTTTATACAAACGGTGATCGTACAAAACCCGACCCATCGCCATGTGTCCGTCGAAAGCTTCCTCTCTAGACCTAGCCCCGTCGGCCCTAGCCCTCAAAACTCCTAACTCCTTAACAAAGAGAGAGAAATCATGCCCACTCTCATCCCACACCACCGGTTGTTCGGAGGTCGAAGGACCCAACTCTTTCGACCACCCCGCATCCGAAAACAAATCCTCCTTACCACCATTATTGTTACTCCCTCCGTTCCGGTTTGTTATTCCTATACATACACACATGGAAGGCGAATTATTAAAGGAATATAAAGACCACTCCACTTAATGGATTGTTTTTTCAATACTAATTTTCTGTTTCTTGAATATAAAGCAATGATTAAAAACCTAACTTAGTCAAACTTGATACAAAAAACTCGATTACACTCCACTTAATTCAAAATAATCCTAAAACCTATACAAACACACACACGGAAGACAAATTATTAAAGGAATATAAAGACCACTCCACTTAATCAAAAATCTAAAATACCAATTAATTACCGGTCTGGTTAACTCAATTTCCCTACAATAAAAAGGAAAGGAGCAGATAAAAGCATTATCATCATTATAAACATAAACAAAATTAAAATTACCAGTTTTTTTTAAATGTTTGGCCTCGAGCCCCTGGACGAGGATCATGAGATTTGAGATCACCCAAAAGCCTAAACGTGTAGAAAATAACCACAACATAAACTAATCCGAAAAGCATCCCTTAATTTGATTAAACTAATCCGACATAAAAAGAAACAAACCATAACTTAATCAAACAAAAAACTAAACTAGAAAATCACCACAAAAATTCGCACATAGTAAATTACTAGTAAATGTCGGTTTGGCTATCTCAATTTCCCTTCATAATTCTCTAACTGAGCATCATAATATCATAAACATTATAAAAAAGTACCCTTTTTTTAAAGTGTTTGGCCTTGAGCCACTGGACGAGTCCCAAAAGTCTCATAAAAAACCATCCCCTGCTCCAACACCCCTTTCCCAATTTAAAAACCCAACTTGATCAAACTCAATTTAAAAAACTAAAATTAGAAAACCACAAAAACACCAATAATTGTCTCAAACCTAACTCAATTTTCCTCTGAAATTTCTATCGAATCCCCAGTACAACTAAACCGAAATAAAGAGCAGATAAAAGTACTATCATAATCATAATATCATAAACATTATTAGTTATTACCGTTTTTCTTTAATTGTTTAGCCTTGAGCAGTTGCACAAGAAGCATTTAACTTAATCAAACTCAATTACCACAAAAATTAGCACATATTGAAATACCGATAACTGTCAGTTTTGCTACCTGAATTTCCCTTTGCAACTCCGAATTTTCAAACTGAGCATCCTAATCATCATTAACATTATAAAAAATTATCGTTTTTCTTTAAATGCTCGGCCTTAAGCCGCTGCACAAGAATCTCCAAACTATCCAAAATCCCAAAAGTCCCATGAAACACCACCGCGATCTCCTTCTCTCAGCTCCTAAGATTATCCGCTTCGGAGACCGATGACGTGGACGGAACTCCTTCTAACTGCTCTGACCCACCATCCTCAATCACAAGGCGGAGGGCGTGGAAGTCGCAGTCGCCGGAGCCATCCTTGTAGGTGCAGATGAGTCCGGAGAGGGAGAGATTTTTATTACAGGCTTTTTAAAACAGAGATTTTACCTCGACTTAACCAAAAAACATCCCTAAACTCGAGTAAACTAATCTGACATAAAAAAAAACCCAACTTAACCAAACTCAATTTGAAACATTAAAGTAGGAAATCACCACAAAAATACCAATAATTCACATACCGATAATTGTCCGTGTGGTTAACTCAATTTCCCTTTCTAATTCCTAATTTTCAAACTAAGTATCATTATTACCAAAACCAATTAAATTTTACCTCGACTAAACCAGAAAACATCCCTAAACTCAATTAAACGAATACTCCGACATAAAAACAAACAACCCATAAAACTTACTTTAAAAAACAAAAGTCACACATATTGAAATACTAAAAAATGGCGGTGGTAAACACAATTTCCCTTTCCAATTCCAAATTTTCAAACTACATATCTTAATAACCATAAATATTAGTAGTATTAAACTTACCCTTTTTCTTCAATTGCTTAGCCTTAAGCCGCTGAACAAGAATCTCCAAATCATCCAAAAGCTTAAGCGTATCGTCAAACACCCCCCCCTTCTCATCCCCCCCTCTCCTCACCCCTTCTCCCTCCTCTGTCGTAACTGACACCGCCTGCTCCGACACTGAACCACCGCCTCCACCATCCTCAAGGACAAGTCCAAGGGCATGGAAGTCACGATCAACATCACCCGCGCCATCATCGTATGTACGGAGGAGTCCGGAGAGGGAGAGTCCCCCTCCCTCTTCGGAAATGAAGTTGGAGTAGGTCTTGAAGACCTCATCTAAGATGGCCGAGATCTGTTCTTCCGAGAATTTCACCCTTGGGTTCACGGCCACGACTAACGCGGCCATCTCGGACCGGTCCAAGCCTCCGTCACGGTTCAGGTCGAATTCGGTGAAGATTCTGCGGACTTTTTCTGACCGCGTCCCGCGTGTCGTCATTTTTTGGGGTTTAATTTGGGAATTATTTTACGATTGGGCTTATTTTCCGAGACGTATTTTGAGCTAAGATTGGGGATTTTTGGAGAGCTAAATTAGGAGAATTTGGATATGGGTCCCTTTTCAAAAAAAAATTATATTTGGTTATTTACTGATTGGGTTTATTTTCGGAGAGTTTTTTGGAGGGGTGATTGGGGATTTTTGGGAGCTAAATTAGGGGAATTTTGGTATTGGTTCTTCCCAAAAAAATTATATTGGGGTATTTTGGAACACTAATTTGGTATTTTGGAGCTTGAATTGGGTATTTAGGAGCTCAATTTGGGTATTGTGGAGCTCTAATTGCGGAATTTGGGAGCTAATTGGGTATTCTGGAGGTCTTTTAGAGGAATTTTGGAGCTCAATTTGGGGGTTTTTGAGAGATAATTGAGCTAATTAGGGATTTTAGGAGATAAATTTGGGGATTTCGGAGACCGAATTTGGAGAATTTAGGAAATGGGGTAAGTTTTTCCTGTCTCTCACACATACGCTTATCAAATGATGGGGATTTTGGAGACCAAATTGTAACGATTTTGGAAATTAGGAATTTGGAGAGCTGGTTAGGGGAATTCGGAGGATCTGAGGTTAGTTTCTATGTCTGTGTCTGTTTTAGAGACTTAATTAATTTGTTGTTTTAGAAGAGGTTGGATTTTTATACTACACTTTTTCTGAAAAAACGCACAAACCGTACATTTAATTTACGGTTTACAGAAAATACACACAAACCGTACATTAAATGTACGGTTTGTGTGTATTTTTTTTTTTTTTTTTTTTTTTTTTGTAATTTCAATTTGTAAAATAGGAAAAATATATAAAATATGCAAATTCATAATTCACTTAGCTATATATAATTGTTTGTTGTTTGTTTATATTAATTATAGAAATTATAATAATTGTTGATATTTGTCCCATTTTTTGTAACTGTTCGGAAAGGAAGCAACTGTTCGGAAAGGAAGCAAGCAACTGTTGGGAAAGGAAGCAAGCAACTGTTCGGAAACGAAGCAAGCAACTGTTCGGAAAGGAAGCAACTGTTCGGAAAAAGCAAGCAGCGGGACCCCAGCCAGGGGCTCTCGCCCCTTGGACCCCGCTAGGGGCTCTGCCCCTAGGACCCCGCCAGGGGCTCTGCCCCTTGGACCCCGCCAGGGGCTCTGCCCCTAGGACCCCGCCAGGGGCTCTGCCCCTTGGAACCCCGCCAGGGGCTCTGCCCCTAGGACCCCGCCAGGGGCTCTGCCCCTTGGAACCCCGTTTCAATTATTCATATTCAATTATACGTTGGCTCGACGAGCGTGCACTCCGCACTTCCCTAACTCGTTTCCGAGTTGAACGCATTATTGCATCGCCCTATAATAAATCACATTACTACTAAAATACATTGATGATACTAAAATCACCAACAGTTTAGGGTTTGTAATTTAGGGTTTAGGGTTTGTAATTTAGGATTTAGGGTTTAGGGTTTAGTGTTTAGGATTTAGGATTTAGGGTTTAGGGTTTAGTGTTTAGGATTTAAGGTTTAGGGTTTAGTGTTTAGGATTTAGGGTTTAGGGTTTGTAATTTAGGGTTTTTAATTTAGTGTTTAGGGTTTAGGGTTTAGGGTTTAGTAATTTCAGCAATATTGGTCCAAATCTTTCATCTGTAATATACAAACCCTAAATCCTAAACCCTAAACCCTAAACACTAAATTAAAAACCCTAAATTACAAACCCTAAACCCTAAATCCTAAACACTAAACCCTAAACCCTAAATCCTAAACACTAAACACTAAACCCTAAATTAATTTGCTAACTCAGCAACTAGAAAACCTGAATATTGGGAAAGGTAAAAATATAACTGTTTTATCAGAAAACTCGGATGATATCGATCATATAAATAGTTTTGAAAAACAACTTTTAGCTATGGATACTCCAGAACAACAGGCTAGTGTTAATCAAAATGTCTTTGGAAAATCCACTCCTTTTGGCAGAAAATCAGTTCCAACTGCCCCTATGAAGCATTATTATTCTCGACCGAGTCCACAAGATCTTCTTTATGAAGAAGAAGGTGGTAATATTTTTACTAGTTTTAGTGCTACAACCATTTATGAATGCAATATTGATGGTATGACAGAATACCAAATTATGGTTATGTTACATAGAATGACTATGTATTCTACAGTATGTTTAGGTGCTAATAACACCGATTACCAAATTGCTGAATTCATTGTTGCTGGCTTTGCCGGTCAATTACGCGGTTGGTGGGATAATGTTTTAACCCTTGATCACCAACGCACGATATTAACAGCCACAAAAATGGTTAGGAATCCTATTAAGACTGAACAAGGTGTAGATACTAATACAGATACTGTCGCACCTAATACAGATACTAAGGTGTATATTACAGATGAAAGATTTGGACCAATATTGCTGAAATTACAAACCCTAAACCCTAAACCCTAAACCCTAAACCCTAAATTAAAAACCCTAAATTACAAACCCTAAACCCTAAACCCTAAATCCTAAACACTAAACCCTAAATCCTAAATCCTAAACCGTAAACACTAAACCCTAAATTACAAACCCTAAACCCTAAACCCTAATTTACCTCGGAAACGAGTTAGGGAAGTGCGGAGTGCACGCTTGTCGAGCCAACGTATAATTGAATATGAATAATTTAAACGAGGTTCCAAGGGGCAGAGCCCCTGGCGGGGTCCTAGGGGCAGAGCCCCTGGCGGGGTTCCAAGGGGCAGAGCCCCTGGCGGGGTCCTAGGGGCAGAGCCCCTGGCGGGGTTCCAAGGGGCAGAGCCCCTGGCGGGGTCCTAGGGGCAGAGCCCCTGGCGGGGTCCAAGGGGCAGAGCCCCTGGCGGGGTCCTAGGGGCAGAGCCCCTAGCGAGGTCCAAGGGGCGAGAGCCCCTGGCTGGGGTCCCGCTGCCAGGTCAGCGGGCGGGGTGCGGGGCAGCGCCCCGTTCGAAATTTTTTCCGAACAGTTGCTTCCTTTCCGAACAGTTGCTTGCTTCGTTTCCGAACAGTTGCTTGCTTCCTTTCCCAACAGTTGCTTGCTTCCTTTCCGAACAGTTGCTTCCTTTCCGAACAGTTACAAAAAATGGGACAAATATCAACAATTATTATAATTTCTATAATTAATATAAACAAACAACAAACAATTATATATAGCTAAGTGAATTATGAATTTGCATATTTTATATATTTTTCCTATTTTACAAATTGAAATTACAAAAAAAAAAAAAAAAAAAAAAAATACACACAAACCGTACATTAAATGTACGGTTTGTGTGTATTTTCTGTAAACCGTAAATTAAATGTACGGTTTGTGCGTTTTTTCAGAAAAAGTGTAGTATAAAAATCCAACCTCATTTGAAAATTGGTTGATATACTAATTCTTTTCTTTTTCTAAGCCCAAAAATTATAAAACTAAATAAAATTTGGAAAATCTAATTTTGTTAAGAGTTGTGGCAGGTATTAATGAACACGTAATTCCTTCCTATTGGTAATTTGAACGTCGTTGGTGTCATCAAACTATGATACATGCTATATTCTTAATTTTAAAATTACTCCAATTGGTCCACGTATAACAATTTTAGGCTATGTTTGATTGGACAACAAATATTTACTCGGTAAAATATTTTTCAGAAAAATTATTTTATTAGAAATTGTTTTTGCTCTATTCGTTATTGAGTGTTTGACGGTATTTGAATTTTTCATGGAATTTTTTCTGGCGAAAGGCACGTTTGCTTAAAATAAATTACTTTTAAACATTAATGAGAAAAATAATTGCTTTAAATAAGTCACTCAGTTCTTTATTACCTATAAATGACTTATACTTAATTTAATTGATAAGTCATTTTTCGCATCGTCTTTTGTAGTAAATAAATTGCTTTTACAATGAGAAAAAATTTGCTTTAAATTAGCTGCTTTTAAAAAGCAATAAGAAAAAAACTTACTTAAAAGAAGTCACTTATAGCTTTTTTGTAAGTATAAATGACTTATAATTTATTTATTTTGATAACTAATGTTTTCACTTATTTTAACTTATTAGTGACTTCGAAATATAAAAAATAATTTAATTGGAAAATTTTAACTTTTGATGAATTTGATGTGTAAAAGGTAAAAAGTTCTGAATTTCCTAACTTCTATAATTTTAACACCCTGCATAAACCATTTCTGGTTTCGCCCCTGCTCAAATGAAACACTAATTAAGAGCATAATTTATTGTTTAAGGAAATATCAAGATCAACGTTTGTCGATTTAAGATAACTTAATTTTTCTAAGCTAAAAGTTAGATTAAAAAATTTCTAGAATAAAGATGGAGAGAGAACCACGAAAGAAATATTAGCATATGCATTTCATTCATTTCAAATGAAATGAAATATTTACAATGTGCACTCACAACCGCAATTCTCACTTCAGCAATCGTGACTGAAACCAAAATATGACTAGCAATCGTGACTGAAACCAAAACATAATTGTTTTACACCGTAAAGAATCACATTTATTGATTAATCGCCATTTTAGCATATAGATATAGAGAGAGAAAGTGAAAAAAAATCAAATATATTATTGTTGATAAAATCCCGTCAGTCAATGTACATTACTACCAAACTAATAACTTTAGCTACTTTACAAATAGGTTCTCATAATTTCTAACTACTGCGCTATTAGTAATCTGCATTATCAAA